>CANSGD010001393.1:0-503424 GCA_947645195.1 Patellifolia procumbens | reverse complement strand
TTGAATCAAACATCCATTCAATCATGTAATAAACATAAAGGCAATTAACATGCACAACAATACGTAATTTCAATTTAATAGCCACGTATGAACCATGTTAGGTTCCCTATACATGATACTATAAATAATCCTAATCCTTAGGACATGATACTAGTCTAGCACATAAAGACATGTACGTACCTTGTGTAGACAAAGTGAGAGGCTACCTTAGAATTCTAGAAGCTTAAACTAAATTCTCTGCCTACCAAAACAATAATACAACAATGAATTAATTTATTAATTAATTCATAGCAATATAACTTATTTTAAAACGCTTCAAAACCCGTTTTAAAACACTTTAAAAACATTAGGTTCCATCCATTAACAACCTTTAATATAATACTTATAAACCTAGGTTTTAAAACCTCAAAAATCATTACTTTCATGCTTAAAACTCACTTTAATTAATAAATAATAAATTGGAAATTATAATTCATATTCACAATAAATAGAAATCAGATTTTTTAATAATTCGAATAATAAAGTTTTCAACTTTATTTACAAAACATAATAAAATTTTTAAAAACCACAACTTAATATTAAAAGTATAATTAACCATTAAAGTAGAGGATATGGGTTAAGCAATAACCAAAGAAAACCACGAAAACCGAAAACAACGAAGCAAACACGCGGCCTGCTGTTATGCTGGTCGCGTGGCGAGGGAAGAGAGGAGCGGTGCGTGGTTGTGTTGCAGCCCGTACGCACGGCAAAGAGTGTGGTTGGGATGGCGCGCGTGCCTTAAAAACGGGCGAGGTGAGTAGTGGTGGTTGGCCGGACGACACACAAATCGAGGAGAAGAGAGAGAGTAGGGCGGACGAGTGAGGAGAGAAAATCAGATAGAAAAATAGAGTGTGCAAAATTGGGTTTTTTTGGTATTTATAGGCTCGCACCGGATATGCTAGGTTTGGGCTCAAGTTGATCATCAAACTTAAATAAATGGTTTGGGCTCCTCAACCCAACATTAAAAATCATTTTAAACACGCGCAAAAAAAATTAACAAAATATTCAATACTTAAAATTCAACCCAGTAATAAATGACTATTTAAAACGTTTAAACAATCATTAGACTTTCAAAATAGTCAATACTTAAATAATTAAATGGAATACATATGAAAATGATTATTAATATACTTTAGATATATTTATAAAATTCATAAAATTACGGAATTACATGATCAAGTCTTCGAACGAGCTTTTTACTTTGCTTATTATAGCTCGTTTATAGGCTAGCTCGAGCTCGGCTCGAGCTAGCTCCTTTACACGTCGAGAGATCGAATGAGCTGCAATTAAGCGGAATAAACGAGTTTACTATATTTGCGCGATTTTTTCACTATTCACAAGTAATAAAGTAAATCAAATCTTCTAAAAAATTTCAATATAAAAGAATAAATGTAGCCATTTGAAATTTTGTTGGATTCGTTTTAGTGATAAAATTAATAATATTCAGTAATAACGAGATTAAACGAGTTTATAGACAGGTTATAAACGAGTCGAACCCATGTTGTTCGAGCTCGGCTCATTCACTAAACGAGCTTCAGAATTTTGTTCTACCTTGTTTGTTTAATTATTGAACGAGCTTAATCGAGCTTTGCCCGAGCTTGTTCGCGTGTTGTTCGCACCTCATTTGCACCCTTAAGTCTAACCCCCCATCTATCTACATATAAAATTATATAAATCTCAGGATGGTATGAGATCAATTCTCATTCTGCCTGTGAAAACGTTTTCACCATGAAAACCAAATCCAAGTCCTTAAAACCCTCCCTCCAACAATAAATAATGCTCCCGCGGCGTTAATGATATTTCTATAAATATTGACAACTTTAATCTTTTCAGATTACAAAAAAGACGTGTACCCTTTTTATCAAATGTCCATCCTACACGTAAATGTGTATAGTTTTCCATCAAGGGTCCCTTCTTTTCGCTAATTTATCTAAATTGGTTTGATTTGATCTGAATATTTTTTACCCGATCTGATTTGAACTTTTCTGATGTGCTTAGAAAATTGCTTATCTGATCTAGTTTGAATTTTTCTAATTTTGATATGATTATAGTTGTTTTTTATTCTTATTATATTCTGATCTGGTGTGGATTTTTCTTATTTGATCTGATCATTTTTTAAATAAGCACTACAATACTTAAATAAGTTGAAAAGAGCCAAAGCTTAAGTATGATTTTTAGTGGAACTGACCTTTATATATATAGGGCTATGTATCAATCTCTAAAAGCATTGTACCACGAGTTAAATGATGGGAACAACTGTCACATGTCTGTCATATATAGGTTGCATAAATTATGTGAAGCAAAATTATTTTATTAAGGTAACTAGCTTTTAGACCCATGCACAAATGCACAGGAAAGTTTGTTGTAAATAGATTTTGAGTTAATATTTAAGAGATCGTAAGACTACAAACTAAGTTGAAGATGAATAACATAAATTGATCTAATAAGAAAGAAAAATTAATCAAGTTAAGAATATAAATAGACACAAACAATAATTGGTTCATTATATATAACCTTTTCACAACATATAAAATAAGATCATATGGATTGATTAAATTCAATCGTTTTTAAAATTATTTTCAATACAGTCATTGGTAAATTATAATAATACCTCTTGTCAGTGGTGATACAAAAACTCTTCGGGAGTTTTATTAACCAATTCACGAACTATCTTGTCATACAAAATAAAACACTCATTCTTTGTTCACCAGATACAATAATCTTCAACCTAGATCTTGTGTGATAATAAAATTATCTAAAGTTATAAGGAGTATTTTGTGACACTGAAAATTTTAAAACAGTAATGCAAATAGATAGTTACTGAGATTAGGTCTCTTAACAATGTATCTATCACTTAGACAAAAAAAGTTTTCACCCTCTTTAATAACTTTAGGAGCACATCTTATACAAGCTGGCTCCCAACACCCAAAATCA
Organism: Patellifolia procumbens; assembly: GCA_947645195.1. Classification (NCBI taxonomy): domain Eukaryota; kingdom Viridiplantae; phylum Streptophyta; class Magnoliopsida; order Caryophyllales; family Amaranthaceae; genus Patellifolia; species Patellifolia procumbens. The sequence goes on along the minus strand of CANSGD010001393.1, from coordinate 500,451 downwards.
AAAATCAATGTCCACTATAGTTGCCAAACAAATAATTTTCCCAATTAATTTTCTTTTTTTGCAATGTTAATGTCATAAATTTAACTAATATCTTTGAATTTCATGTATTTCGCTAAAGCAACTAATTTTGGGATCATCTCGTCTACAAAAATTTGAATGCCAACTGGACGGGGTATAAAATCATTTCTTACTTATTTTCTACAAAAACACCTCGTTTCAATAAACAATAAACAAACGCGTGACAAATCTCATATTTCTCACGTATATATCACCTATTAAAGAAAAAGGATATCTATTATTGTTTTTAAACAAAACGATAGTATATGCAAATAGAATATTATACACATTAGATGGACAATATCATTTTATGGCAAAAGGATAGGTAATATATTGATTGTAAATGCTTTGTTAACTCGTCATCAATACTTCCCACTTTAGTCTGAGTGAGATAGTCTTTCCTTTGATCCTTTTCCCATACATATTATTTGAATCCTTATGGTGTAAAATTTCTTCCCTTGCTTATTTGATCCATACTTTTGATTAGTTGACATAAACGATCAATTGTGGTTTTATTTTGAAAGAACTTAAATATGATTCTTGTAAAGTTGGGAAAATGTAGAACAAAATTAGGTAAAACTAGGCAAAATTGCGAGAAACTACGTTTTACAACAAACTTTTTTTGCGAGAAACTACCTTTAATTTTTTTGCGAAAAACTACCTTTTATCAAAAAAACAATTGTGAGAAACTACCAATTGACGTGGCTGTTAGTTTGACTTGGTTTGACCGTTAGTCGTCTCGTGTAATACTCATTTGCCCTAATCTTTTCATTTTCCACTCCTTTTCATTTCCACCTTCTCCCTATGCTAAACCCTAATGCCTTCTCCATTCAATGAAGCAGCTCAATTGTTGTTCATTTTAGCATGTAAACATGAAAATCCCCTATTTTAATAGAATCTGGATATGATAACTATTTTTTGCACAATGGAAGCCGTGATAAGGAGGGCCAAGGTGTCATGATTATTATTATTTTTTTCACTTGGAACAAACATATTCACCATAACTGCTAGCACAATGTTTTTGGAGATTGTGTTTTTTTATCAGTAAAGTTGGAGTGTATTGTATTCTTCTTTAGAGGAAAAATGAGATTAGAAAATAATAGTTTTACTCCAATTTAAATAGTTGAAAAATAATTGAATTAAAGAGGGGATTTTTATTTATATGCTAAAATGAACAACAATTGGTGCTGCTTCATTAAAATGGAGAAGGAATAGGGTTTGTAAGGGGAGAAGGTGAAAAGCAAAAGGAGGAAAATGAAAAAGAATTGGAGGCAAAATGGGTTATTGCACGTGAGACTACTAACGGGCAACCAAGTCAAACTAACAGATCACGTCAATTGGTAATGTCTACAATTTTATTTTTTTTGATAAAAGGTAGTTTTCTCAAAATAAAATTTAAAAGGTAGTTTTTCGCAAAAAAATTGTTGTAAAAGGTAGTTTCTAGCAATTTTGCCTTAAAACTACTATCATATTTATACAATATTAAGTAGATAGTGACTTAATTAAAGGAAAAAAAATCAAATAAGGAAATACAAAAAATTTCGAAAAATTTGTAAAAGTAAAATAACAAAAAGGGTAGCATGTACATATAAAATTTCGAAAAATAATATGGATATTATGTTCTTCTAGAAAAGTCAGATTATCTTAATTGCATTTAGTAGTCTTAATCTATTAGACACTCCTAAAATCTTCCTTACTTATGGAAAACCTTTAAAAGGAAATCCTAAAAGGTGTCATGTGATGTTGATAAATATGGTGATTTTTGTAGGAGAATCGTTAAATATGGATATTAAGTAGTGAAAAGTCAGATTATTTTAATTGTATTTAATAGTCCTAATCTATTGGAAACTCCTAAAATATTCAATAAGTCAAGGAAAAAACTTAAAATAAGGAAATCCTAAAACCGTATAATAATAAATTGACAGATATGGTATTTTTGAGTGATTTTTTTTGTATGGGAATCTCTATTTATGTTTTTTTAGAATAATTAATTATGGTTGTTTTTATATTAAAAATCTTATTACTACATAATTTATGAGAATCTTTATTTACGGTGATTTTTTATTAAAATCGTAACTTATTTATAGTTAAAACTATATCTAAATTGCATTTTTTTACTAAAACCTTATCTTTAGGGTGCAATATTGTTAAAAACCTTGAAGATACAATATATACTAATCTAAATCGTATCTTATTTATGCTGATGTTATAATTTTGTTCCATAATCTAGCCCATTTTTACAGCATTTATACTATTTTACAAATATTCAAGCAATACTAATGTCGATCTTATAATGTGAATATTATATTATGAAATTAACATTAAAATGGCAAGATCCATCAATTGATTGTAATTGAGAATATTTTCATAATAATGTTAAAAATATTCTAAATTTATATATACTATTGCTAAGAACCTTGCAAATTTAAATTATCAATATCATAATAAATTAATAATGCTATATGAGATCTTTATTTACGGTGATTTGCATTCACTTGATTTTAGTATATAACTAAACATTAAGGTTGCAAAAGATTTTTGTCTTAAGTATATGATTGTTAATGATTTTAGTACCAATGATGGTTTATTAGCGCCTTGTTAAAAAATATGCCTAGATTTAATGGTGTTATTAGAAAATTATGCAAATTTAGGGCATAAAATAGTTACCCTAAAAACCCTTATTATAATAATCGAATTTCTTTCGATTGCTCGATTTTTTATCAGAAAATCATTTTAAAAATTATGCTTAATATTATTCTTATAACTATAATGTAAAAGGTAGGTTTTACAAATAAATAAATTTAGTTAATTTAGTTGTCATTTATTGCACATGTTAAACGCATTAAATATATTTTTAAGAAAAAGTGTAACCTATAAATTAGCTCTATATGCTCTATATGGAATATATCCCAAGTGATTTTGCCACTTGATTTTAGGTGGATTTCTTTTAGATTATTTATTTTGTGTGTGTTGCATGGTAATGTTTATACTGGTAATTTACGAAAATACTTAATGAGGATCATACAATTTCTTTAATTTTCCTTTCAGTGTAAAAATAATTTTTTATTCTTTGATAATAACATTTGAAACTACACTTGATAATAACATTTTTTTATTTTTTGTATCAAATGTTATTATCCAAGAATAAAGAAATATGTTATTATCAAATGTTAACCTAAATAAAATTATAACGTCCATAATTAAACTAAATAAAATCAAGATACTGGAGGAAAATTTTTAAGTACATAGACTATGGTTAATTGACCCAATAAAAATATTATGGTCTTGAATATCAAAAGCTAACGGCTAAATATTATTATTAATAATTTATGACTTTATATTTGATTATACTATAATATATTATATGATTGTATTGCATGATATAATATGAGACAATATAATGAGTGATAAGCACTTTATTGTGCTTAATTGTAGGTCAGTTTTAGTGTCCTTGCATGTAGTTTAGAGCATTGAAGCCCAGCATTGCATGGTTTCCGCCAGCTTTGAGTTATATTGTCGCTTCATTATATATTTAGTTGTTTTTGGATGATTTCCAGGCTAACTAGCAGGTTTTTGAAGTCATACGCTCATTGGAAGACTAGTTGTGGACTTTTGAACTTCAAATGGACATAACGTTGATCCATAAATCGGATTAAGGTAAATGTAGTGCGAGGTGTTAGCTCGTTTCGATAGCTTTCCAACGACTGGTCATAAGCCCTATTCCGATAAGAGACGAGAGATATATGATCGTTTGAAGTTGAGCTGTCCGCTGACAGTATGTCACCACGACCGTGCACGTTCACCACGGTCGTGGGGACCTGTAGCGGCGGGCAGACTGTTGAAGATTTGGGACTGAGAAGTTGGGTCACCACGGCCATGGTGATTTTGCCACGACCGTGGCTCCTTACTTGCATAGAAGCAGTTTCCTTTGAGATTACATTCTGCCTCGACAATTTTAAAGCACCACGACCGTGTCAACCTGATATCGGAGCTTTTGCCCCGTTTTTCCGTCTTTATTTAATGGATCATATAAATAGTTTTGCGGTTTGCTGAGAATTATCTCATTACTTAGAACCTAATTACAGAGATTAAGACTCAAAACTCTCTCAAACTCTTAGTTTAATTCATTATTTCAACTTTTAAGATCGGATCATTCGTTCAATCCAAGTATATCTCTTTTAATCTCTTCTCTTTACTTTAATTGTTTTGTTAATCATATTTAATTCCATTAATCTCTTTTGCTTAGAATCCATGATTAGTGAGTAGTTCATTATGTATGGTTTGGGCAAAATTATGAATTAAGGGCTTGATGTAGATTGTTAATGTTATTTTGATTCAATTTGATGTTAATACATTGAATTTGGTGATTTGATACCCTAGAAAGCTAGAATAGATCTTGATCACATTTATGCTAGGGCACTTAGGGTATATATTGTTCTTAATCGAATTCGATCCCTTTTATCATTCCCATGTTTCCACTTAGTTTCTAGGCGAAGGGATTGGGTAGGAATTAAGGAGGTCCTTTAATTAGGGGTTTTCCGAGAATCTATTAATCAATTGACCAAAGACCATTCGAGAGAGGGATCGATTTGATTGATTGATTAATCGATTACTTCGAGGACCATTCAAGAGAGGACTCAAGTAATTTAGAGGGAGACTCAACCCTGTATTTTCATCGTTCTTGGATCGCTGTAGTGTTGTTTATCGTCTGGCCCAAGTTCATATGAGTAGCCCGAACTCTAGTGTTTTCCTTATTATATTACATCTCTTACTCTGATTATTAGTTGTTATTCTTTAGTTAGTTGGGTAGCTGTTAATTATTCAATCTTACACCAAAAATCCTTCACTTAGGTAGTTTCGGACGTAGTAGACCTTAGTCAATCCCATTTTCCTTGTGGTTCGACCCTTGACTTGCCATTACTACGTTCATAGTAGTTGCTCGTTAGGATTATAAGTATTGTTTGCTAAGCGGTTCTTAGTGCCTTAACGATACACTAAAAACCTCTTATCAAAATGGCGTCGTTGCCGACGAATGTGCTATTGATTGAAGTTTACTTGAGTTTAGTATTGCTTAAGTGATTTTTTCTTTTATTTTATTTATTGAGTTGTTATTCTCTAATCCTCTGCTTATCTTTGTTGTGGTACATGAGAAGGAGATCTCACGGCTCACCCATTTTGCCTTTAGACCCAGAAATCAATCGCACTGCGGAAAAGCTTCTCGGGGAGGTTTGGAACGGTTGACCTTGGTTCACGCCAGCCACCATTCTCAAGTTCAATAAGTGAAAGTGAATCATACACGGGTGAGGCTAATGATAACCTTTCTGGGATTTCGAAAATCCGGGGTCCTATGTTTTACAGGGTGGGACTCGACCCCCACAACCACTTCGCCGATTTCAGCATTCACCTCAGTTTTACAGGATATGAAAGCAGAGCACATTTGTAAGGGTGGACGGAGAGGATCCCCTTGATCGTCTTGGACGATTGAGATTTGTGCTATGATAACGATGGAATGATGTCTCTCCAGACCACATCAAGATGCATCTCTTCCGTTCTTCTCTCCGGAAAGGCAAAGTCTTGGGTCAAGAGCTTGCCTCCCAACCCTCATTACAAGGAGCAAGTTACATTGGCCTTTGAAGAAGTACTTCCAGAGTCCAAAACCGGCTGATATTAGGAGGAAGATCTCCTCATTTGAGCAAGAATGTGACGAGACACTATGGAGGCTTGGGAACGACTTAGTGGAGTTGATTCCTTCATGCCCTCACCACGAGTTCAATCAAAATCTACTCACAAGGTCTTTTATGATGGTTTTGACCCTATGTCACGTGCTAACCTTGATGCTAGAGCGGAGGTCCACTTTCTAAGATCGCGCAAGACCAATTAGAGTCCACAATTGAAGAAGTGATAAAGAACTACCACGAGGTGGAAGAAGGAGAGGTTCTCAACCCAAGAAGGGTGGCAAGTTTGGAGTTGGACCCAATGGATCAAATTCAAGCAAAGATGGATCAACTTGACAAGAAGCTCTCTAAGATTACCCTTGCATCATCGAGTCCCTCACAAGTGAATGCTTTCTCTTGTGATATGTGGTGGTACAAACCATGATACCTCTTATTGCGGAGGATCTCAACAAACATGGCGGCCATGAATTCTAGAGGAGAAGGTTATCAAGGTAACCAAGGGTATAGAAGCAATCAACAAGGAGGTTGAGACAACCTCAACAAGGATACAATCAAGGCTTCAACCAACCCCAACAAGGTTGGAATCCACCTCAACAAGGCTTTAATCAACCCTCAACAAGGGTTTATTAAAAGCTACAATCAAGGTGGATCCTCTTCTCAAGGTTCTAATGCTTACCAAGCCCACATCAAAGATCCAACTTCCAAAAAGCTCCCCCAAAACCCACTATTTCCTAAGCCAAATCCGAACCTACTCCATCCTCCGACCCTACCTCCCAAATTCGCCAACAACTCAAACCATTACCCAAACTCTTGCTCTTCAAAGCCAAGCTCTTCAAAGTCATGACCAAAGTTTTCAAGAGTTACAAGCTCACAACAAAATGCTTGAAACCCAATTAGCTCTAGTGGCCGAGAAAAACCCCTGTAACCACACAAACCAACTTCAAAACCAACCCATTCCTAACCCCAACCTACATCAAGTCAAAGCTATCCATTTGAGGTCGGGAACAAACTATGAGGGCCCCAAGATGCCTAATGAGTGTGAAAAAGTGAAGTTGAGGTGATTGAGAAGGACAATCAAGCTGAGGAAGATGAAAGGGAGGTTGATGTTGAGAAAGGAAGAGAAAGATAAGGAAACTCATGAGCAAGTTGGTGACAAAGCTCCATTGTCAACACCTCTTCCACCTAAGACCTATGTGCCACCGGTCCCATATCCTCAAAGGTTGGTGGAGAGGAAGCTGAGCGACAAATTCATTAAGTTCCTCCAAGTTATGAAAGGTCTTCAAATACACATTCCATTCCTTGAGGCCATGTCTCAAATGCCAGCCTATGCCAAGTTCATGAAGGAGATCCTCTCTAACAAACGGAAAGTTGAAGACGAGGTTATCAAATTGCCATACCAAGTAAGTGCTCTAGTGCAACGAGATATGCCTAAGAAAAAGAGACCCGGAAGATTCACTTTGCCGGGGAAGATAGGTGACCTCGAGCCTAAGGGTGCATTGACCGATTTGGGTGCGAGTGTGAGTTTGATGCTTCTATCCATATAAGCGCCTAAACTTCCCTCTTCTTCCTACAAGGAAGACTATTCAATTGGCGGATCGATCCTTGAGAGCGCCGCATGGTGAGTTGGAGGATGTTTCGATACAAGTTGGGCATGTCTTGGTGCCGTGTGATTTTGTGGTGATGGATATGGAGGAAGATCCGGAGACTCCTCTCATTCTTGGAAGAGAGGCTCTTAAGACATTGGGCGCTGTTATAAATTGCAGAAATGATACAATCACACTTGAGGTAGCCAATGAGAAGGTTGTGTTTGAGTTCTCTAAAACATTGAAGAGACCACATGATAGAGAGAGTTTGTCTGGTTGGTCATGTGGAGAAGTGAAATGGAAGGTTTTGAGAGAGAAGCCACACTGATGATGAGCCCTATGCTTCGTCACTGAAGCACCGAGTTTGAACACTAATGAGGTGAAGAAAATCTCTATGATTGACAACAAAAATATCGTCGAGGAGCCACTTGAGGGCGGAGTTGAAGGTCCTTGCCTCTTCCATAGATAAATAGGAGAGTTCTAAGCTCCTCCTCAGGTAGAGTTAAAACCCCTTCCCCTTCTCTTAAGTGTGTCTTCTTTGATGATGCATGTACTTATCCTGTTATTGTTAACTCAGCTCTTGATGACATCTCTATACCAGAAATGATTAAGATATTGAAAAAATATAAAGATGTCATTGGGAACTCGATTGATGACCTTAGAGGATAAGCTCGACTCATGTGGTTCCCGACCCCCCTCCCGACCATTGAGTCGGGATTTATCCCCCTCTGCTATTGTTATCATTAGACTTTTCACAGTGAGGACACTGTGTGGTTTAGCTTGGGGGGATGTATATATTAGTTGCACATAGTTTGCATTAGATGCATATAATTTGCATTTGTTGCATATTAGTGTCATGTTTAGATTGCATTTTAGCATTTGTTATCATGTTTAGAATCCTTTAGTCTTTCATGCATGCATATAGATTGCATTTAGGTTAGAACTCCACCATTGGTACGCATGTGTTCTTCTTAATGACCTGAAAAATGAAAAAGGAAACGCTTTGATAGTCTCTAGCAGGCCAAGGAATCGATTGGTTGTGGTATGATTGGTCTCCCTCTCTGTGCGGCTCGACCGATGGTTGTAGCTATACCTTTTGTGAGAAAGATGTCTTTATAGCCTTATAGACTAAAATCTTTTCAGTCTTATCTGCTTGTTGTGTGATGCTCTTCCTTGACGAATGTGCTCTAGAACTTGCATTGATTCTCCTTAAATTGCAGAAACTGGTTTGATTCTTGAATATGATTGAGGCGTTCATTATATATATGAACTACATTGCCAAACGACACCCACATTATCTTATCTCCTTTGTCACACTCGTGATCCTGAGCCTGTTTTCTTGTTTAACCACATCTTTAGCCTATTAACGATTTCCTAACCTAGGGGATTGTGAAGATAGATTGGTGAGTGGTATATCTTGTGATTCAGTGCTCTGATAGTGATTTGAGTTGGTTGTATGATGTGTGTTTTGGTTGAATTCACGTTCTGTGTTGAGTTCACCTTCTCCCTACTTCTTGTTGATCTCCTATCTCTTTCCCTTATTAGTTAAAAAAATGGGAACATCAAACATCCCAACAAAAAAAATTATGGTTTTGTTCCTAGTGCTTAATAAAGAGAGATTAGGAGAAGCCATTGGAGGAGGTATTATTGGTCAGTTGAGTGGTTGTAACGAAGTTATATGGTTTCGGGTTAGCGTTGGTCTAGTTGGTGTTGATTTAGGAAGCTTCACTTTTCCCTATTTAGCACCATGTTCCCAAATGTATCCACACCCTTACCTTTTAACCTTCATTACAACCTCGATAAGTCCTCACGATTCTTGAAAAGAACTTATGTCTCACGCGATGGAGAGTGAGAAGATATGCAAGCCTACGGTGGGATATAGTCAACATAATTGAGCCTTGAGCGATCATTGTAACCATATAAAAACACGAGAAAGTTTGAGCATGACTAAAGTGAGAGCTACCATCCATATGACTGAGCCAAGCTTGGGGGAGAACTTGTGGTAAGATTGGGTGCTTTTGTTGTGCTATAAACTTTGAAACTTGATAGTGTTTTACATCTATGGATGAAAATGTTTGAACGGTCTTTGTTCTCTATCTTGGCACGCATACTATTGTGGGGAGTCATTGAACTCTTACCCTTGTATTTGATTTACATTGCTTGAGGACAAGCAATTGGACTAGCAGGGGGGTTTGATAAGCACTTTATTGTGCTTAATTGTAGGTCATTTTTAGTGTCCTTGCATGTAGTTTATAGCATTGAAGCCTAGCATTGCACGGTTTTTGCCAGCTTTGAGTTATATTGTCGCTTCATTATCTGTTTAGTTATTTTTGGATGATTTCCAGGCTAACTAGCAGGTTTTTGAAGTCATACGATCATTGGAAGACTATTTGTGGACTTTTGAACTTCAAATGGGCATAACGTTTGATCCATAAATCGGATTAAGGTAATTGTAGTGGGAGGTGTTAGCTCGTTTTGATAGCTTTCCAACAACTGATCATAAGCCCTATTCCGATAAGAGACGAGAGAGATATGATCGTTTGAAGTTGAGTTGTCCGCTGACCAGTAGGCCACCACGGCCGTGGCACATTCCACCATGTTCGTGGGGACCTGTAGCAGGCAAGGCAAACTATTGAAGATTTGGGACTGAGAAGTTGGTTCACCACGGCCGTGGTGATTTTGCCACGACCATGGCTCCTTACTTGCATAGAAGCAGTTTCCTTTGAGATTACATTCTGCCTCGACAATTTTAAGGCACCACGACCGTGTCACCTGATATCGGGCTTTTGCCCCATTTTTCAGTCTTCATTTAATGGACCATATAAATAGTTTTTGCGGTTTTTGTTGAGAATTATCTCATTACTTAGAACCTAATTACAGAGCTTAAGACTCAGAACTCTCTCAAACTCTTAGTTTTATTCATTATTGCAACTTTGAAGATCGGATCATTCATTCAATCCAAGTATATCTCTTTTAATCTCTTCTCTTTACTTTAATTATTTTGTTAATCATATTTAATTCCATTAATCTCTTTTGCTTAGAATCCATGATTAGTGAGTAGTTCATTATGTATGGTTTGGGCAAAATTATGAATTAAGGGCTTGATGTAGATTGTTAATGTTATTTTGATTCAATTTGATGTTAATACATTGAATTTGGTGATTTGACACCCTAGAATAGATCTTGATCACATTTATGCTAGGGCACTTAGGGTTTCCATTGTTCTTCATCAAATTCAATCCCTTTTGTCATTCCCATGTTTCGACTTAGTTTCTAGGCCAAGGGATTGGGTAGGAATTAAGGGGTCCTTTAATTAGGGTTTTCCGATTTCATTGAATCTATTAATCAATTGACCAAAAACCATTCAACAGAGGATTGGATTGATTGATTAATCGATTACTCTTGAGGACCATTCGAGAGAGGACTCGAGTAATTTAGAGGAGACTCAACCCTGTATTTTCATCGTTCTTGGATCGCTATAGTGTTGTTTATCGTTGTCTAGCCTAAGTTCATCCGAGTAGCCCGAACTCTAGTGTTTTCCTAATTATATTACATCTCTTACTTGATTATTAGTTGTTATTCTTTAGTTAGTTGGTAGTTGTTAACTATTCAATCTTACACCCCAAAAGTCCTTCCTTAGGTAGTTTCGGACTTAGTAGACCTTAGTCAATCCCATTTTCCTTGTGGTTCGAGCCTTGACTTGCCATTACTACGTTCATAGTAGTTGCTCGTTAGGATTATAAGTATTGTTTGCTAAGCGGTTCTTAGTGCCTTAACGACACACTAAAAGCCTCTTATCAATGAGATATGATTACTATATATACTTAAAAAAATTTATATACTAAATAGGTGATTAGGAAACTTATTAATCTTATGGTTATCAATCACCTTTTTAATGACTTTATACATATACTACCTCCATTTTTTCATAGGACGTTTGCTTTTTCACGCGGATCGAGGAATAAGTGCAAAAGTAAGAGAGAAGAATGGTAAAAGTAAGGAAAAAGTGAAAAGGTAGAGAGAATGAGAGAAATGTAATTTTAAGTGAACCAACCTACCATTTATGATAAAAGGTAAAGTGTCTCAATTGAATAAAAACATTTCTAAATGAAGAAATTTCCACATTAAAAACCGGAGGTAGTATTATATAATCAATCTATATATATAAGTGGATAGATTATGGTTAATTGACCTTATAAAAAGACTATGGGCTTGAAAATCAAAATAGGAATTTTAGTTGTTTAAAGGATAGATAATTACCATCTATAAAAATATATAATTTCCTATAAATTAAAGTATAAGAACGTGATTGATATAAAATTGATAATTACCGTTTAGAAAGTTGATAATTTCATTTAAATTAAACTCTCTAAAGATCATATATAAATGGTACAGATAAGTATATTATATGATTAATAGATGACAAATTGTAAGAACTGAAGTTTAGGCATTAATATTAAAATTGAATTAAAATTTTTTACTCAGGTATCTTGTTTTTATTTAGTTTAATTATGGATGCTATAATTTCATTTAAATTAAACTCTAAAGATCGTTTATAAATGGTAAAGATAAGTGTAATATATGACACAATCATGGAAAATTGTAAGTGCTTAGGTTTAGGCTTGAATTTAAATTTTGAACTTAAGTGGATAAAAACGAACTGAAATATTATGTAATAAGTAGATAGATTATGGTTAATTGACCTAATAAAAAGATTATGGGAATGAATATCACAAGATAACGACTAAATATTATGTGTCTAAATTATATTATTATTAATAAGTTACGATTTTATAATTGGTTATACTATAATATATTATATGATCTGATTTAAATCTATATAATGAGATATCATTACTATATTTATTTAAAAAATATACATAATAAATAAGTGATTAGTCAACTTATTAATCCATTGGTAGTCAATCACGCTCTTAATGGCAACTTTATACATGTTTTATCAAAAAAATTAAATAGTTGATAGTTGATTTATTGCTATTATAATTACAATATTTAAAATGTTATAATCGTTTTTATATATGGAGTAGGATTATAATTGTTGATTGATTGATTATGTGATAATTTGATTGAATTATGGAATGTTTAGTTGATTTAATTTATTAGTTGATTCATCTTAATCAATCAATATCCTATCAAATTGAAATCGTGTTTAATTTCTTGATAGGAGGTTTAGTTGTTTATTTGAATGATAATTACCATTTATAATACTTGATTGATTGATTCCATGATTGATCTAATTTGATAGGATATTGATTGATTGGGATAAGCTAAATGATTGATTGATATCATATTTTAAAACGTGATTGATATAAAAGAGGCAGTCTAGTGTTTATGTTCTCAACAATTACCATTTATTTATAATTTCATTTATTTTAAAATAGTAAAACATGATTTGACATCGGAATAGGAAGTTTAGTTGTTTAATTGATTAATAATTACCATTTATAAAAATAAATTAATTTCCTATAAATTAACTTATAAAGATCATTTATAAATGGAAAAGATAAGTATAATATCGTTTGTAAATGGTAAATATCGTTCATTTAAATTTATGGGTTAGTCAAATTTGAATACATGAAATCAGTTTAGGAAAATATTATGTAACTAACTTGGGAAATATTTGTTAAGATATTTTGCTATAAAACGGAAAATTACAAAGTTAGTCAAATTTGAATAAATTTAATCAATTAAGAAAAATGGTATCTAATTAATTAGGAGATTTTTGACAAAAATAGGCGTTATTGAGTGGTTACCATAGAAAAAACATTCCAAAAAGATTTGTCGTAATTTTTTGTTAGAGATTTTAATCTACTGATTTCTTTACATAATCAAATTTAAAAGATTTTAAATACAAAAACAGAAAAGTTGCAAATTTTGAGAAGAAAAGATGTTATTCAAATTTGAATAATTTGACAATAAAAAAAGGGAATTTATGGGTTAGTCAAATTTGAAAACATGAAATAAGTTAAGGAAAGAATTATCTAATTAACTTGGGAAATATTTGTTTAGATATTTTGCTATAAATGAAAATTACAAAGTTAGTCAAATTTGAATAAATGTAATCAGTTAAGTAAAACAGTATCTTATTAATTTAGGAGATTTTGGACAAAATAGGCGTCATGGAATGGTTTACCAAAAAAAACCCAAAAAGATATTAGTAATCTTTTGTTAGAGATTTTAATCTACTCATTTATTTACATAACCAAATTTAAAAATATTTTAAACACAAAAACGAAAAAGACACAAATTTGGAGAAGAAAAGATGTTAGTCAAATTTGACTACTTTTACAATAAAAAAGGAAATTTATGGGTTAGTCAAATTTGAATACATAAATAAGTTAAGGAAAATATTATCTAATTAACTTGGAAAATATTTGTTAAGATATTTTTGTAAAAGAATTTATTCAACTGATTTTAACATATAACTGAATTTAAAAAGATTTGACACAAAGAATCGGAAAAGATAAAATATTGGAGGAAAAATTGTCAATGGATAAATGAATTTTTTAACAGAATTGATTATAATTTTTGAATGTAAATTCAAATTACAAATACGCCATCAATTAAAGTGAAAGTAAATAAATTACAAAAAGTATCGTGAACATTTTCATAAATTTTTAAGTTTTTACTTGGGTTAATGTAAACTAAAAAGTAATATATAATCATAATTTAATAAATCGGTTGGCTACATCAAGATATTGTATTCAACAGATGCAAAGAAAATTAAAAATTACTATAACAAAACACTACAATTTACTAATACTCAAAAAATAATTAGGTAAAAATCTAGAATAACTTTGAGATTGCATAAAGAACAAACAAAATGTATATTCGAATAATCGAAGTTGAATATAAATATGAAAAAAGAATAAAAAGAAATAATTTTATTATTATTATTCAATAGGGATAAGGATTACATTTGATGAATTAACAAACAATAAAATACATAAAGAAATGACAACACAAAAAAACGATTAGATCGATGATACTTTCATCAAAAAATTCAAAACCTCCATTGTGATGTTTTGTGATGATGATTATGAAACTTTCTTCAATCGCATTTGGAGAATGCATCCAATATTCTTCGAATTCGGAGAAATAAAAGAATGTAACAATCTTCCTTCAATCGAAATTTGTAAAACCATTCCAATATTCTTGAATGATTTTATTGAATTGAGTCATGTTTTCAATTTGAGAGAGAAACATTTAGAATGAGAGAGGCTAGATTTGATTTTAGGGTTAGATGTGAATGAAAGGAGATAGGGAAATGATTTATTTATAGTTGTAGTTAATGTCTGGCTTGATATCATTAATAATATCAATAAATTAAAATGAAAACTTCAAAAATTGAATTAGCATATATCTTGTTCCTTAATTGAAGATTACTTTTGTGTAATTTTATCAAGAATATAATTTGTTCCATACGTGGTTTGCAACAAATTAAGAAGAAGATTTGCCAATTAATAATTGCAAAAGTCTGTTTTCTAAAGTCAAAGAATATTTTCGGTTATCTTTTCAATATGGAAATGATTTTGATATTGCAAATAATAATCTCAATCTATATGCTATTATATACCGAAAATTAAAAACTTATTCCCCGTAATTTAGGCATATGCAATGTAATTAAAGGGAGATTTTATTTGATTTGATATAATCCTTAATTAAATATATTCTTTAACCTTATTTTAGACATATGCAAGTTATATTCTCCATAATTAAAGGAATTCTTCATATTTAAAGGGACAACCAAATTTATTAAAAAAGGAAAACCAGTGAAGTTGCCACATGGCTCTTGGATGCACAGAATTCACGGTTTGCTTCAGAAACATCCTGCTAACGACATGTGTCCAATTGTATTTTGCTTTAGTGTATACTATAGATAATCTCGATTTTTTGGATCTTAACTTTTGCAATTTTTGAGCAGAGTCCCAATTACCGATGACAATATAATAAATGGAAAGTGAATATTAGGGTTATTATTACATTTCGTTCAATATTTGCTTACGATAATAATAGACAACTAAAATTTGAAAAATATGAGTTGATTTTTTATATATTATTCAGTAGTTATTATCATTACTTTTGATCTAGTAACAATATTATAAATAATACAAACTATCAAACGATAATCTCTATATATTTACAAATCCATTCTTTCCAATGTTCATCGGATCATTCTTTTGTTTACAATTTGATGAGATTTTCATAGCACGAACTTAGCAACACTTCATTTGAATCACAAGAGAAGAAATGAGAGATTCATATAGGAACCCCTCATTTATTAATTTCCTTTTGGAAATTGAACGGGCAAGTGCGCTTAGGTAAGGGGTAACTGCCCTTTATTCGGTCTCAGAAGAACCACTAATGAAAAAAAGATGGAACTAGATGGATTCTTAAACTAATGCGCTTTGAATTACTAATTCTTCTAAGTGAATCGAGATAAATATTCTTACATTTCTAGATAAAAAGCTTGAGAACGAGAGCTATTGTTTTATTGAAATGAGAAACTCTAATCGATCATTTATTACAAAGCTAATCATCTATTTATAGAGAATCTATTACAACTAGCTTTAGGTTAGAATACTAAGTTTGTTATAACAAACTAAAGCAGAGATGGGTTCTGTTATGAGAGTTGATAAGTCGTAGAGGGTGTAGCATTAGTTGATGTACTTGTAGTAATCTCAACATCACCCATCAAGCTAGGCCACATTGGAGTACACAATCCTAGCTTGAACTGTAATCGTTGAAATCGCATTGAAGGTAGGACTTTGGTACAACATTGGCTGTGAATTTATAGGAAGATATGAAAGTTGTTTAAGAACCTTCCCCCTAGTTAATGACTGCCTATATCAATGCATTTTGTCTTTTGATATAATTATTTCATATAGAGTTTTCCCTTGATTTACAAGCTAAAATATGCAACATTAACGCTTTTACAGTGTGTTTGGAATTTTTTAGTAAAGAAAAGGAAAGGAAAGGAAAGGAAAGGAAAGGAAGGGAAGGGATGGGAAAGGAAGGGAAGAGAATGGAATTAGAATTTCCAATGTTTGGTCTATAGAGGGAAGGGAAAGGATAGGAAGGGAAGGAAATCACCTACATTTTTTTAAAACAATCGGACAACCGCTTTGATTTCATATTAAATTGAATTATTTGTGATTTACTTACATTGCTTCACGGAAAGCAATTTTTTGATTTCATAATACATATCAAATCATAACTCACATCAAGCAAATTTCAAGCAAACCAAAAACAAACTATGCCAGAAGTTGACGCAATCATGTGAATTAGCATTACCACCAAGCATTCAACCGATTTTGCACATTAATATTCCAATTACAGTAATTCTTATATGATAATAATATAAGAAAAAGAACTAGTAATTCCAATGGGCTGCAACAAATATCAAAAAGAGGTTGAGTAATTACATTGTTTCACACTCAGCAACGTTTGATTGAGGTAAAACTAGGGTCTTAAGTATTGTGTAATTTTTGGAGGGAGAATTATTAGTGGGAGGAAAATTAATTAGTAATGGAGGGAAGAAATTTTGGGGAAAAAAATAACATCAGTTTTTAATATTTATCTCTTTCCTCCCAAATTCCTCCAATATTGGGAGGAAAGGAAAGGGGAGAATTTCTAGGTTTTCTTTCCTATCATTTCCTTTCTTTTCCTATCAAATCCTTCATAATTTATTTTACCAAACAAAGGAAAACCTCTTTTTCCTTTCCCTTCCTTTCCTTTCCATCCAATTCCTCCCTACCAAACACACTGTTAGGAGATATTCATGCTAACTATTTGAAAATACTCCATATTTTCTGTCATTTTGACCACCACACTGTGACGGAGAAGTTAAGAGGCATATAGGAGGTCTCAAGATCATATTTGAGCCCCTTAAGAAGAAGAATTATTGAGGAACTTGGCGTCTGAAGCCAAGTGTTGATGTAGCCCAGATTTGGCTCTGCCCGACAGCATCGGGCAACCATGGCCCGATCGGCCGTCGATCTTCCAAGCCAAATTCCACTGATTTATGGCCCGATCGGGCGACCCCGCCCAATCCCATCGGGTGACATAATACTTAGGAAATTTTGGTGTTTTAAAGCATTCCAGAGGCAAGGTTTGCCCGATGGCATTGCGCGCCCTGCCCGATCGGGTATCAGGGTTTCGGCCCCGATCGGGCGATATCACCCGATCTCATCGAGTGCCCTTATGATTATTGTTGTTGCTGCTGTTAGGGGTATGCACCAGTCTAAAACCGGACCGGGAACCGATTTGGACCGGAAGCGGAATCGAAACTATTTTGCGGACCGAAGGACCGGACCCGAAATCAGAATTGTAATTTTTTGAGGATCGAAGACCAAACCGAAAAATTCCGATCCGGTTCGGGTCTGGTTCCAGTCCGGTCCATTTCGGTCCGATTCTGGTCCAAATTTCGGTCAGACCGGTCGGGTGCACACCCCTAGCTGCGGTGAAGATATGACCCGATCAGGTGACCCTTGCCCGATCAGGCCGATGACACGGAGAGGTGATTTTGTCGATTTTCCGTCTTATCTTATTCGTTTTCTTAGGTTAATATAAATAATTTATAGTTTATTGAAAAAAATGGACTAGAATAATCCAAACTATACCCGTTCCGCGAAGAATAATCCCAACTATGAGTTATTCCTGTATAAACCCAATTTTTAGAATGGTCCGCCACAAATGCACCCGGGTGACTTGAAACCGGATAATCAGTAAAAAAATTGACTTTTTATTTACAAAGATTTAATTTTCCTTTTCTTTCTCTTCTTTCAATCCTTGCCCATCCAACACCACCACCAACCACCATCACCTTCCACTTCCACCTTACCCCACCCACCTACCTAAAAAATCCCCAAATATTAAAAAAAAATTATTCCCCCAAAACTCTATTTGTTTTTTGGTGCAACCCAAATCTCTATTTGAGAGAACCAAAACCGTTAAGTACAAAAATCGCCCACTCTTTCCCCTGTCCTTCTACTCACCGTCGGCCACCTTACAGGAGCACAACCTTTATTTCCATTCGACCTATCACACAAACCCAGATCCCCCTACCTTTCGTCTTTTCTTCAGTGCCCCCGCCCTTCGGCCACCTCCCGCCGCACTTAGGTGAAAGTGGTGGTGGTCTATGTCATTGATTAGGTTTGTAATGAATAGATTGTGGTTTTGAAAACGTAGCCACCACTTTAACCACCACTAAACCTTTCAAAACCGACGTTCCGAGGAGGAGGAGAAGAACCGACGGAGACGATGGATATCTGAGTCCATGGCAGAGATACAAAGAGAGAACAAGAAGAATTACTGTAGCTATTTTTTAGGGTTTAAGAATGTGAATAAACACTTCAAAAAATTTATCAATTTAATTGATGAAGAACGATGTGATCGAAGGTTATGGTGTTAAGGTGGCTGTTGAAAATTGAGTTTTTTTATATGCCTGGGGTGGTGGAGGAAAACGGGTGGCTTTGGTGCTGAGGGAGGGGAGTGTTAAGTGGTGGAAGTGTGATGGAGATTAAGAAAATGAAAAGATAAAATAATTATTAGAGATAGCCAATAAAAGCTTGACATGTGGCTTGTTTTATCGGTTAAACAAGTTTCTTCAGGTCACGGTGCATTAGTGGCGGATTATCATACTAGTTGGGATTATACAGGAATAACTCATAGTTGGGATTATTCTTGGCGGAACGACCATAGTTTGGTTTATTCTAGTCAACTTTTCCTAGTTTATTTTTACAAACATCTTTCATTATCTTAATTATTATTGGAGAGCTTTTAGAGAGTTTCTTAGTTTTTCTGCTGTAGAGGAGATCAAACCTTGGTTCGATTTCAATAAAAGTTATTGCTTTCAGTCAATTGGTATTCTTCTCTCTCTTATTGCTTTCTTATTAGTTCATTATTGTTTTAGCTTAGTTATTGATTTATTCATGATGCAATTATTAGGGTTTCATATTAGAATAGTTATTGTTAGTTTAATCATGTCTGAGTGGATCCTTTTCTAGGGTATTAGAGAGGAAGCCATGTTTATACAATGATTGTTGATTAGATTGCTATTAATTTCTAGGGCTTGATTAGAGCGATTGCGTTGTGATTTGTTCTTGATTGGTAATTAATGTTAGTGGCAATTTCAATTGGTTGCTTGTGGTTAATAATTGTTTGTACAAATCCGTCTTACGATTAGAAGCCTAGGACACACCAGTGATTCTGATTATGTTAGTGAACATGCAGTGGCATATGTTGAATTATGATCGTTGAGACTTAACCATAGCTCAACACATGCTCTAATCTCTTGACTCTTGACCTAGGTTTTGGTAGTTGTTGAACCCCTTGATTGGTATAAGAAGGGTGGATCGAACTAATACTCTAGTCTTATAATCTATCCATAGTTAAATCTCAGTGTAATTCCTATTTTCTATAGTTTAATTAGTAGTTCAGTTTCTCCTATTTGATTTTATCTGAAGTAGTTATTTGATTGAATATCAACATAGAAACTTTATCTCCCTGTGACTCGACCCTACTTCCCTCGACTATTGTTGTTAGAGGACTTTAAGATTTTGATAGAAGAAGCAACAATAGTATGTTAGTGTAGTGGTTGGATCTATTTTCGCATACCAAGGTCGTGGGTTTAAATCTTAACGTAGTCAAATTTTTTAGGGAAATTCCAATGGTACACTCCTAATTGGCTTCTCTCACTGGCGCACTTTTATCTTTTTGACTTAACGTTACACCTATAGTTTGAAATCTTCCTACCGTGAACATTATGTTAACTAAAATGTTAGTTTAGGTTAATTAGGGTTAATTAGAGTTAGAGGTTTGCCTCGTTTTGCGTGCTTTATCTATTTCAAGGTGAAGATGACGTTTCCGAAAAACGGACACCACCGTGCATCCATTATGGGCAATAATTTGATAATCCCTTCAAAACGGGTACCTATAAGTTGGATTTTCGAGCACGTACTTCAAGGGTGCTTTTTTGGCTATCAAAAAGTCATCTCGAGGTACGTGTTCGAAAATCCGGCTTATTGGTACTCATTTCGTAGGGATTCTCGATATTCTTACCCATAAAGGATGCACGGTGGTGTCCGTTTTTCGGAAAAACGTCATCTTAACCTTGAAAAAGTCAAAGCACTCAAAACGAGACAAACCCCTAACCCCAATTAACCATAAAATAACCTTTTACTTAACGGAATGATCACGGTATGGAGGATTTCAAAATAAAGGTGTACCATTAAGAAGTCAAAAGATGGGAAGTGTACCACTAAGAGAAGCCAATTATAGGAGTGTACCGTTAGGAATTTCCCAATTTTTCAATATGCGAAAGGAGTGGATAGGATGCCATCGAATTAGAAAGATAACGACACGTGGCGGATCGCAATGTTTGTCCACGCTTTTATATATATATATATATATATATATAGATAGATAGATAGATAGATAGATAGATTTCTTAAGCTTAATTAGATAATTGGAAATGGGAAGTGGGGCATATAATGAAAACGATTATCAACCATCCATTCACCACCATTTCCCCCTCTCTTTCCTCCTTCCACCATTCATTGCCCCACTCTCTCTCCTCCTTCCCACCCAAAAACCACCTACAACCCCTTAACCCCAACTCTACCACATCCACCGCCACAACCATCGCTACAACCACCACCACCCACCATCCATTAACACCTCCATCCAGCATCCAGCACGACCACCTACCATCCGACAACACCTCAAAAAACCCACACACCGACAATGACCCCCACAAAAAACCCAAAAACACCATCAACCACACCACCCAGATTTTCCATCCCCAATCTCTACCAAAATTGAGATCCATCACCCACATTCAACAACCACATAAGATCACCCACCACCTAGATTCTTGTGCCTTGAACTCTAATTAATTGAGCAAACAAGCACAAGAACCCTAACCATAGCTAGAAGCGAATCCATGGTTGAGTTCTTAGCTCCATTCGTTCCGATATGAAGCCGAGTCAACAAATTCCTAACTTGAACCTTAACCGCCTCCCTTGGTGGTACCGAAACGACGACGTGTTGGAGGAGAAGTCCTATACAAAAGATCTCGCAATCTTTGTTAAGGCGGTCGAGTTTAGTGGAGAGAAAATCGATGTCGCTCTGTGTGCAGAGTTTACCATCGGGAATGGGGTTGGTGAAAGAGCATTTGTTGGCGAGAGAGATGGCATTGGAAAGAGTGGTGGAGAGAGAAAAGAGGACGGGAATGGAGATAGAGTTGGAGGAAGAGAGAGAGGTGTCGGAAAGAGTGTTTTTTAGGGTGGTAGGTTGAGGAGCAAGGTGGTTTTTAGGGTTTCCAGGTGGTGGTGGTTGTGTTCCAGATCTGGTGGTAGATTAGGAGAGAAATGGGGAAGGTGGTAGGTTGAGGAGAGAGAATAATTATGTAACATTTCGTCCTTTAACAATAATAAAAATAAAATAAAATAAAATAAAAGAAACAAACTCGTTAAATAAAAGATTAGTGGCAGCGAAAATACCACTGGGACGGAAATGTTGTTCTAAACAACAAAATGGAATAAAAATCCCAAGTCAATAATATCCTCAAAGTAAATAAGGAGATGAGGTCCTATACCCTCATTCCATAAACATACTAAAATCCAAATAAAACATCAAAACTATAATCCATCTAAAATGAAATCAATAAGATAGGAACATCCATAATAAAAACTACTTAAGACCCACTAGAAAGGTGGTCTTAATCTTTCTATCATAGTGCTCAACTACAACTACTAGGACCATATCCTTCCTCACAGAACCATGTCTCACAGCCCCAGTCCAGACAATAACGATCCTAAACTTCCACATCTGCAAAGGTATACAACAAAAATCCACAATCAGTGGGGAGTAACTAACAGCTCTTCTAGTCCGATCAAGATTCAATTAACAATTTAAAATATGAAGAATAATGCCAGACATACACAATAATCATACAAGGCATAAGGAAAACATACAACATCCGAAGTAGGAAATAATAAGACAAGTTAACAACAATAATATTCATAAAACATTATACAAGATAAAGAAAGGAAAATAATTCCATAAATAGATCGTCAAAAGAGGAAAGACTTCAAAATTCAGTAAGTGAAATAAATTAATAAAAAATTTAAATGAGTGAGATGAACGCTAGTGACCCGCAGCCCACTTCCTAAGAATATGTCAGATCGCAACATCCAGAACGGCCTATGGGTTACGTTCCTGAGTCTGGATCATCTATCCCACATAGTGTCTCATTTGATGTCCCATTCCCTATTATTTTGTCCCATAACTTGAATAAAATATTTTTTAAATTTATTTTGTACATGCTCACTATTAGTAAATCCTCCCTAGAACACAAAAAGTAAAAACTAACTCACTTAGTAAAATAAATGGCGAAAATGATATATATCATATCATTTTCGCTCTTTATTTTACTAAGTGAAGTTTATTTTCTATATTTTTGTTTTTGAGGAGGCTTTATTAATAGGGAGTATGTACAAAATAAATTTAAAAATTATTTTATTTAAGTTATGGGACAAAATAATAGTAAATGGGACACCAAATGGTACACTATGTGGGCTAGATGATCTAGACTCACGTTCCCTACCGTCTATATCTAAGAATGGCCAAACCCCGATGCGGGACAATACACGCAATATTTTCCGACCTCTCGGACGACAACCTATCCTAAGTTTCTCCAATGCAGGGTAACACCCTGCTGAGTGCCCCCCTGACCTCTCGGAGTGCATGTTCAGTATCCTTGGGATAAAATAATCCCTTAGACTACTCAACTCAAAATAAAACAATTAAAACCAATAAAGTTCTTCAAAATTAAACACTTGTCAAATAATCAATTATTCTTCAGATATTCTTCAAATCATCAAATATACTTCAAATCATCAAATACACTTCAAATCATCAAATAATCATAAAAATCACAATTCTTCAAAAATAAATACTCCAAAATCAGTTCTTCAAAATAAATAAAATAACTAAATTAAATGCTCTTCAAAAATTAAGATTTCAAAATATAAATTAAAACTGTTTCAAATTCTAATTCAAACATAAATCCATCAAAGTCGTTATCTGAGTTTGGGTACGAAGTCAATTATAAATTAAATTATAAATCTTCTCCGTACATAACTCTTGGCGAAGTGATGCTAACTCTACGAACCTGAGGAAAGGCTGCACAACAGTAGTATGGGCGTTAAGGCCGGAGCTTTTTGTAGTGCTAGCTAGGGGCAGTATTATTCTCCCCCGAGCATTACGACGTCGATAACTCAAAAATTCATCAAAGTACTCATAAATGGTTTCACAACAACTTGCATCATCACAATAGTTCAACAATTGAAGATTTAACAACCAAACATACTTGCATAATTAAATAAGACAAACTGCATAAATAAAATAATTAAAATAACTTCAATAGTGCTGCTATATACCTAACAAAACGAAACAGCAAGCCAAAAAGGAAAAGGGAGGGGGCAACACTGGGTTGCGGGCTACGACCCAGCTCGCGGGCCGCGATTGGCCATCGCAAGGTGCGACGCTGCCCGCGGGTCGCGAGCAGCCACTGCCCCCCTTTCGTCCGTTTTGGTACTTTACGTACCCAAATAAATTCACATCAACATTCTCACAAAATTCATGGAAAAATTATAATATAACTTCAATATCATCAGCTAGGCATGCATGAATTAATACTCCAAAGAAATTAAAGGAACGAAAATTTACAAGTCCTTTAAATCATGAAACTCAACTTATTAAACATGCTAAAATATTAAATAATAATTTCCAACTAAACCAACTAAAATTCCAACACTATAATACTCATGATAATTGCTTTAAAACATTAAAGAACATCCACAAATGCATATACATCATACTATAAGAATTAGGGCATGTTTAGGAGTTAAAAGCTACTCAAAAGAATTAATTTACTTCATTAAAAATAATTCTAGCAATATTAAAAATAATAAAAGGGCCAATAGAACGTCTAAATTCATGCTAAATCATATTCCAAATTACTACAATAAATCCATCATAATTCACACTTCAAAAAAACATCAAAAATGATAATTCCACTAAAGTAAAACTATTCCAGCATTAATAAAATTAATAAAATCATGAATTAAACATACTAATCAATGAAGTAAATGAAAATAAACAACCCTAACATGATACTAATCAATACTAACAATACTAACTTCATAAATAACGATTTTAAGTACTCTAAAACATATATTAAAACAATAAAACTAACTCTAACATGAATTCTAATAATTATAACGTTAACATCATAGATCTAATAACTAAAATACATCCTAACATGATTCTAATATAATTAAATAATTAATCAAATACTAAAGTACGAGAAAGGATGTTAGTTACCTC
This sequence comes from Patellifolia procumbens, assembly GCA_947645195.1. Classification (NCBI taxonomy): domain Eukaryota; kingdom Viridiplantae; phylum Streptophyta; class Magnoliopsida; order Caryophyllales; family Amaranthaceae; genus Patellifolia; species Patellifolia procumbens. The sequence goes on along the minus strand of CANSGD010001393.1, from coordinate 475,721 downwards.
AAACTACCCGTAGAGTATGATAAAACCGAAAATAAGAGAAATAATTAGCTAAGAAAATCGCCCCCTGAGAGAAATACCAAGAAGAGAATTAAATCCGAACTTGAGTCTTGAAACAGGAAGTAGGAATTTTATGAAGAACAAGTGGGAACCTTTTCCCCTTTTTTTGAAGTAGGCGTGTGATAGAGAGAGGAGTAGAGAGTGTTTAATTGCTGAATTTCTTAGTTTAGGACAACAATAATAATAATAAAGGGGTGAGAATATATAATTGCTCCTAAAATAGAGTAGAGAATAAATGGGTGATTGGCTTTCATTGAAGGAAGGGATTAGCTACCAAAAATAATAGATACTAGCTTAAAAATTCAAAATAAAAATCCCCTCCAAAACTCCCCCATGGCCGGCCACCCTATTACCCACACAACAAGTGGATTGGCCCACTTAAGCAGTAAATGAAGCATCTTACAAGCTTGGCCAAAAATAAAATAATAAGGCTCAAACTAAAACTAAATACTAAATACTAACTCTAATAAAATATACATAATAATACTACCTCTTTAAAAAAAATATAAAACTCAAAAATAAACACACCACATTAATCCCAATCACCCAATCACAACAATTAAACATAAACATCCAACACTATGAAAAATATAAATAAGTTATATAAATTTAGTTTTCAAAATATAAACAAATATAATTATACACAACAACAATATAATTATATATATAAATAAAGAATATATAAATAAATCAAGGATATAACTAAATATGACGTAATAAATAAATAAATTAACGCGCGAAATTTCTAGTGAAATTACTGGATGTTACAAATTAAGTTAGGAATAATTAAGTTTTATTAGATCATATAAACATGGTTTAGTAATTTTAATAAGGGTAAAATTGTCAAATCATACACACTAAAACTTACCAACGAAGGAAAAAACCCAAAGTGTATCATTTGTTTAAAAACACCCCAAATTAGAAAGTGTATAATATATTTCCAAAACGGACGAAATAATACTTCACCCGTTTCTAAATAAGTGACACATTTCATATTTTCACGTTTGTCAATACATTATTTTAAACATTAATATCTACGATTATCAATAAGTTAAAATTATAAAAAGTTGATATTAAAAAAATTCATATTAAGACAATCTAACAAGATCCCACATGACTATGTTTATCTTAAAATATAAATCAACAAAGCTAACTAAAGTCTAAACTATGAACAATAAATACTACAATATAAAGGTGCCACTTATTTAAAAATGGAGGAAGTATATAAGTATATTGATATGTTGATATGTTGATGATTGATTGGTTCTACTTATCCAACGGCAAAGTCTCTATAACAAAATAGAGATAAACATAGCCTTTTGCTTTCTTTTTATGACGAAGATATATTAGGCAGCTTACCTAAAATGTAAAACAAGAAGCATTAAACATATAGCCCTACACCAAAATGCTAGTAGTATCAAACTACCAATATTCCCCATATAAAAGCATAATCCACTCAAAACAATGGCAGTAATATAAGAAAGGTGGAAAAAAAACCCCAAAAAATGAGGAAATTAGGAGACCTAAGTCCTAATTAGTAATTATTCCTCTTTCACCCATACTTTGTTTATTCTCCTCCAATCTGACAAAAATCCAAACACCCCCGGAATTCTGTCCCTTGGGCGCTCACTGGCACCCACAGACACACACACACCCACAACAAAGAAATATAGAGATAGAGAGAGAAAACAAAACCAAAACCAAAACCAAAATCAAAACCAAAACAAAAATAAAAAGAGAAGAATTTTAAATTCTTCATCATCGTCTTCTTCATCCATCTTATTCTTCCCCCCCCACAAAAACAAAACTTTGCTTATTATTATTTTTCTTCGGTCATCATATATTTGTGTCTTTATATTATATGATTATGAATCACACTGTTTTAGATTAATATACATCCCCCAATACAATACAGTCATATTAATACATACAAAAATTAAAAACCAAGACCCAAATATGTCAACATCTCAATAGCGAATTAGCTGCAACAAAACAGGATTTCATTGCCATCCCACAGCTTACAATTTTCTGGGTTTCTTTTATTTATTTGAACTTCAAAGTCAGATCTGCAGGTAGTTTTTAGTTTCATTTTTACAAGTCATATGTCATATTTATTTGATTTTATAGATCTGTTTTATTGCTGTTTTTTTTTTTTTGCAGAAGTACCTGTTTATACAGTGAGAAAAGAACAGTGAGGTGGGTTATTGTAAATAGAGTGGGTTTAGGATGGATTTGGATGATTTCAGAATGATGTTGGGTAATTCTGGGGTGGATATATGGGGGTTAATAGAAACTGCAATTAAAGTAGCTTCATTGGATTGTGGGGATGAACTTAGAGTTAAGAGAGATAGTATTGTTGAAAAATTATACACTAATTGTCACAACTGTGAAAAAGCTTCTAATGGGTTTGCAACAAATTCTGTGGTTGATGCTGTGTTTGGGACTGAGAGAGAGATACTACCCCATAAATCGGTTTCGCCTTCGACCCCCGTTTCGATTGGTGGTGGGGATGATGATGAGGAGGAGCCGCAGCGGAACGAGAACAGGAGAGGAGGTTTGTTGAGAATCAGGATGAGGAAGATGAAGATGATGAGCTCAGAAGGATTCTATCTATTAAAGAACAGATTGAAGATCCTGACCAGGTTGTTTTTCTTTCTTGTTAAATGCTAATTTTAGTTCTGCTGGCATTATGATTTGATTGATTGTGACACAAATATGGTTTATCTTTGAATTGTAGTCTGAGGATTTAGTGGTTGATTTGCTTCAAAGTTTAGCTGATATGGATATCACATTTAAGGCTCTCAAGGTTAATTTTTAAGCTAATGTTTTGATTTCCATTATTTTTCAATACTTTGCAAATTCTCAAGTTTGTGTTGATTGATTATGAAGGAAACTGATATTGGGAGGCATGTGAATCGATTGAGAAAACACCCGTCCGGCGATGTTAGGAGATTAGTTAAGCTGCTTGTCAGGTTTTGATTAAAAAAACTCAATCTTTGGTTTCTCTAAATTGCTATATCAAGTTTGATGTTTCTAATGAAATTAAAAGAGTAGATATGGAGTTGTTGATTTGGTTGGTTTTGTGTGTTTCTTTTTGGGTTAGAAAATGGAAGGACTTGGTTGATGAATGGGTTAGGTCAAACACACCTGGTGAAGTCCAATCTTCCAACAATCTTATTGGTCTCTCTCTTCCTTCTTTTACTTTATTTTAGATCTTCATAATTTGGAATGCAAAGATAGATTGTGAATTTATCCATGTGCTAAATTCCTTTTATTGCTTTGTTATGTATGACCTTAAATTATGGGCTTCAGCTGACGGAGACTCGCCTCTGCAACCCGTCTCAAGGAATCACCAAAACGGTAATCACAATCAGGTATATTTTTTTCTTTTGCAAGTTAGAATATGAATATGCTTAAAACCTTTCTTTTGCTTTTTCTGTGTGTTTTCTTTTCATAAGATTCTCAGTTGCCATTTTTTCTTTTCAGGTTCCTGATTTTGCTTACTCTCCAAATCCACACTGTAAGAAGAGAACCTGATTCTCTAAAGGACTTCATTAGCTTGTTGAGTATGGTTGATGATCTTTTGTTGATTTGGTTTCTTGAATTTTTTTGTGGACAGATGGAAGTTCTGGATCCGATAAGAATAATTCGGAGTTGGAACCTAAGCGAAAAGCTCCCCTACCCCCTCCCCGTAGAGAACCTGCGGCTAAGCCCATGAAGAGCGGTTCTCCAGCATCAGCTCCTCCACCCAATGTACACCTTTTCAAGTTCTTAATATGCTAGTTCGCTAATGAGAATTGAGTAGAGTTAGAAAACAAAATGCAGCCTTTTCGTTTTAATTTTTAAAATTCTCATTTATTATTTTTCTCTAAATTTGAAGGCCGTTAACTCAACTGGTTTCCTGGGGTGATGAATTCCTAGAATTTTGGTCAAATTTTTTTGCTGAAGTTTTGATTATTATAAATGGGATTGTGGAGACAGATTGAAAATGAAGTATAATGGACATATTAGTTTCTTGACCAATTCCTGATGTACTTTCTCTAGCGCCTGGTTGAAGATTATAAGTCCTATCGGATGAAATTACCATCATGAAAGAACTGGGTTGTGTTAGCTAATGGTCTCTGTGGGCTCTGACATTTGATAATATAATCTGATCATAATTCCTGCTGAAATTAGGTTTGTTCCGGGACTCTTATCTCTAGAAATGGTTTTGAATTGATCAAAGTTTTTGGCTTGTTGAAGGGTATCTGTTTGTATTAAGATATCTTCACTTCTATATTAGCTGAGAAACTGAGGTGGAGTGGTTTTCTCTTCGATTTTTTAATGCAAGACTTCAATTGGGATGATGCAGAGGCAAAAACAGGTACAAATCGACCCAGATAGGCTGGCGTCTGCTAGGAAACGACTTCAGGAGAACTACCAAGAAGCTCAAAATGGTTTGGCACTAGAAAATCTCAAAAATACCATTCTTTTTTTACCATCAGCAATTAGTAGTAGTACTTGTTTTTGTTTGTCATACTGATGTATATGCTTTTTCTTTGCATTTTGGTTTGTCTTTGTTGAAGCCAAAAAGCAAAGAACAATCCAAGTGATGGACATCCATGAGATACCAAAACCCAGGAATGCCTTCTTTGGAAGAAACAAAGGTGGCTTTCAGAGGCACTAGTATGTCTCGTCTTCTTGACTTTAAGAGAAATGATTATAGAGATACAGACACTCCTACGCTTGAGGCTTTCGGAAAGTAACGGTTTCTCTGTCTCCGCGACATTTTGAGTATAATTTTTTCCTGGAACAATGTTCCCCCGTTTTTATGGTTTCTCCCGTCGATTATTCTTAGTAATTTGTTGAAGCAAATCTACAATAATTGTGGAATAACTTTAGTAAGGGGGTTTCCCAAGTGGTGGTTTTACTGGTTTTGTACAAAATTTTAAAACTTTGTTTTATAGGATTTTGTTAGGGAGATGGTACCTTACATGTAAAAAAATGGAGGTTACTTTTTTCCTGCTATCATAAACTATGTGAGATGATATAGATCTCAGTCCATCCCATTCTGCGTTCCAAAGATGATGATACTCAAAATGGGATATTGAGTATCCAAAATGTCATTATACCCTTTTGGAAATAGATCATCACTTTTGTAAAATTAGCTTTTCGAGCTGAGTTTGTCCTTGCCCACCATTTGTCTCAAGTTTTCAACCAATCTGTTGTTAGATGGTCTACTTTAAAGTTTTTGTCGTACAAATTAACTTGTGAAAACTTGAGGGAGTTTTGTGTGGTAGACGGTTTATCCACATGTTTATGGATAGATTAGGTTTAAAGGAAAGGTTTTAATAAGTTTTTTATTCAAAATAATAAGGTTGTAACTTAAATATTACCATCAATATTTAATTAAAAGTGCGAGATGCTAAAATTTTAACCTTGAGCTATAAGGTCAAAACCTTATAATTTCAACTTTATATGGTTTATCTATTTACTTATGAATAGACACTTTAACATAAGTTTTAGCTTTTAGCAAAAAAAAATTCATTGCTTTTTGTTTGTCTTACCTTTTGTTATTGTTTATTTCTTTTTGTTTGCCGTAGTTAGAATCTATTCTTTTTTGTTATACTTCCTCCGTTTTTTTTACTTGCATCATTTCGCACTTTTAGAAGTTGCAAATTACTTGCATCAGTTCCTTTTATGGCAATACTTTCTCTCTACCTCTCTCCAATCACACGGGTTCACTTTTTTCAATCTCCCTATATCTCTCATCTCCTTAATTCTTGTGTCTAACCTCAATGATACAAGTATAAAAAACAGATAAAGTAAAATTTTCTCTATTTTAACTTTACTTTTCACTTATTGATCTCACATATATCTCCAACATTTCTTTCTCTCTCCTTACCCTTTACAACCATATAACAACTACATCATTTTTTCATCACCTTCTTTGATAGTTAATAAAACAACCAAAAGAAAAAGGAGTAAGTACGTAATTTTAAAGTTTTTTTTCGAACTTTTAATTTGTCCTTTTTTTCTTGTAATTTGCATCACCGTACAATGAAGCACAACTTTGACTATCATAGTATCACTACACTTTTCATACTTGGTTGTTACAATTTAGTTGTAACACTTGTGTTTTATTGTAGTTGACGATTCATGTTAGCCGACCCCAAATCACTTTGGGAATAAAGCTTAGTTGTTGTTGTTGTTGTACTTGTGTTTTGGATACGGATCCACTATATTTTTAAAAATATTTATCAACCAAAATCTACACCCATTCATTGTTTGATAATTGTGAAATGTGTTTTTTTGGCAACGATTGAAGCAATTTTATTAAACTAAAGATAAATCCCATGCTTATGGTCAATGACAACATACCTTAGCCATTGACCAATGCAAGGGTTCACAATACACAAATTACCAGTAATACAACTTAGACTAGACGAGCATACAACATCATTAACATAGAAAAACATAAACCATAGCATAAACAGACTTGGATAGGCAGGGGCGTTAAGATTGGACACACGAACTTTTCCTTTCTTCAGTCGGACCTCAGGGCAGAGCATTGCAGAGATAGATGAAGCGAGCTGCGACGGAAGTTGATACGAATTCTGACAATCCACAACCTTGGATTGTCTTACTACTCTGGGTGAGATCAAGTGATCGCCTTCGAAGGAATCCCAGGGTTTTGAGAGTATGAGAACCTCCTGGGATCCTGAGATAATGACAGGAGCCACTTTCTTCCGTGACTCAACATTAGAGGATCTTGCTTTTTCCAATTTTGCCAATTGGCAGTCCTCCTAAAGATATAGGTTTTGTAGGGGGTGATTGTCAGTGTCACCATAGCACGTGGGATGGAGCACCCTCTCTGCGCTTCTTTTCCATCCCTTACTTCCTCTCCTCCTTCCGTCATCTTCCACCATGGGGAGCTTCTTCTAAGCTTACACCCCTCAACTACTCTATCTCTGCTCCTCTTTTCTAAACTGCCTACTAGGACTATGATATGGAATGTGGCCAGTTTACATGAGAGCACCTCCGAACAAGGGGGTTTTAAGCTACGCCTAGATCCTTGACCACCTCTAACTTTTTTCCCAACTTCAGCATCTGATACGCATCCAGAATAGCTAAACCAAAACCCCAGCACACCACCACCGCTCACGTCTCAGGTGTGTTCCTTTCCAAGAATACATAATAGGCCAAAGTTTGAAAAACTGACTCTTAAAACAAAAACACGCTAAGAGCAACAACAAATAAACTAGTCCAAATGCTAAACCAAGCCCTACCAACACAAGGAAAAGCAGAGGTAAAATTACACCACTCCATGAATCAGACAGAAGAAATTTTAATAATCAAACTCAAAAACTTCAATAAACCTTAGCTTTAACTTCACCTTTACCACAATGGATCGTTTAACGTGGATCACACGAGCGGCAGCGTTAGAGGTAACCACTGAAGTTAAGAGTAAACTTGAGTCTGTGGCGACCAAACGAACTCAAAATGTGAGGATCTTCGAACCCCTAACCTCACCATCACCTCAATACCACTGTTTTTGGCCGTGGTCATGCCGGAGGCGGTAGAATTAGTCCAAGAACCTCAAGATCGCTGACTTCCTAATGCAAAGCTTTCCTCTGAACTGCTGAAATCCTTAAACTGCGTTCCCTTTGATTAGACAAATTAAAGAAGTGGAAATCGGCCGGAAACTTGGAGAAAGCGTCCCCCACGGTCCTCCGCCGGTGCCTGGGGTAGATCGGTGGCTCGCCGTCAGTTTCACGTGGGTGGTGAACCTCATGGCCTGCCGGCGAGCCTTCACGCGTTTGCTGGCCTGTAGTTTTTAATGGGTTGTTGGCAGTAGAGAAGTTTTAGAGAGAGAGTTTTGTTTTTTTTTCTTTTGTCCCTTTGCTCTGAAATATATTTGAATAAACCTATTCTACCTAACCCTTCAAAGACCTACATGATTAACATATGAATATAATAATATCTCATTTATCACATTAACTTTACAATAAATTAATACAATTTATACCCTACTCTATCCACTACCTAAAACTGTGTCCAAGATAGTATTTAATTAAAGTGGAATGGAAAATTGTTCATTAGGAAATATAAAGTTAATATTTTGCAAATATGCATCAATAGATTCAAGACAAGTCTAATAATCTCTATTATATAAGTGAAGAGGTGGGGGTGGACACCAAAAATAAGAAAAGGAAAAATAAATAAAATAAATCAATGAGTTTATTAAGTAATTAAATTTATTTCCAAATTTAGCCATTAGATTTTTAATAAAGATGTTCAAAACTTCTAACTAAAATATCTAAAAACCTACAAAGTAAAATCAATTTAAAAAATATTAACGATTATATTTTCTTGAGATCTATAGATAGACACCCACTTTGCTATACTTTTATATACTTTTGAAATATTTATTTTGAAATACATGAGGAATTGATTGTTCATGAGTGAAGGCACGTTTGATCAAATTCATCTTGATAAAGCATTTTAGTATGAGTGAGAAATATTATAAAGTATTTTCAAGTACTTTTGAATTTTTTCTCATTTGGACAATGAGCAAAAATTATCTTACCGGAACTATATAACACAAGTTGTAGTTGATGGTGGGGAGTAATGGATGTTTTCAAAGAAAAATGAGCCAAAATGAATTTAGATTAAAATAAAATATGTCGTGTACCTTCATATTTAGTCATGTTACTGTAGCCAAAACACACATCGTATGCAAATAAAATTAGAATTTTTTTGTTCAAAACCACCTAAATTATCCACGTTTTTAGAAACTCCTACCTTAATGAATTTTTCTTTTAAATTTCCACCTATCATTCCCAATTTTATTAGAAACTCCCACCACTTAATGATTTTTGTTAAATTTCATTAACAAAACCGTGAAGTGGGCCCTATTTTTGATTGTATTATTAGTTTACGCTGAAATTGAAGTCAATGCATCAATTTCAGGGCAAATCCTCAACAAATTTAGAGCAAATTTGGAACGAATTACAACTATTTGGAAAGAATTGCAACTATTTTAAGTTCCATTTTGTTAACAAAATGTATATGTGGGACCCACTTAACGGTTATTTGTTAATGAAATTTGACAAAAACCGTTAAGTGGTGGGAGTTTTTAATAAAATTGTAAATGGTAGGTGGAATTTTTTTAAAAAAATCATGAAGGTGGGAGTTTCTAAAAACATAAAAAGTTTAAGTGGTAAGATACGACTATCCATAAAATTATCTACTGTAGATTATAAAATTCATGATAAAATTGTTGTCGCACGCATCGCGTGCATTGAAATCTAGTATTTTATATTATAACATCAGTGAATCCCTCCATCCCAATTTAATTGCAATATTTTTCATATACGATCAATCTAATTAAATTAGGACACTTTTGTTTTGGGAATAGACACTAATTTTTCTAATTATGAATCATTGAATAGTCATATACTGATCCACTCTTGATTTTTGTGAAATATATTAAAATAACACTTATTTGAACACCCATCACCTCTAACGACCCACATCATTTTTTGCAATAAATTAATATCATATACTTTATGTCTATTTAGTTTCCAAAACTATATTTTCAAGCTAATGTTGCTATTAAATTGTGACAAATAGAGTACATATAAGTGTTAAAATATACTAAGTAAGGCTTGGTCTAGTGAAAAGGAGTGAGTATTCCAACCTTGAGGTTGGGGGCTCAATCTCCACTATGGGCACTTTGAGAGTAGGATTTCCCTTATCACTCCCCCTTTCTCAAAGTGTCTAGCCCATTAAGACCCGAGCGGAATCCGGACCGCGTTTTCTTACCAAAAAAAAGTGTTAAAATATGATCAAAGTATAATAGTTTTAGTGTAAAACTAAAATTGTTTGCAACTTTTTGAACATCAAGAAAGTATAACTTCTTGATAGGCTAATGTTTTTAACTGCCCTTGTATATTTATGAGGTCGTATTTGGGACATACCAAGTTCACAAAAGGGATTAATTGCTTTTATATATGTTCATCTTTTCCGCCCTACTGCGATATTACTTTCTCCTCTTTCCAAGTACTTTCTCCGTAATAAAATAAATGCACCAATTAGTTTGGGCACGTATGTCAAGATAAAAATTTAAAGATTAATATCTCTAATTATGTATTTGTAAAAACTATAGACATTAGATCATAAAAACTACAAGTTGAGAAGAATCCAACAAAACTCCACATTAATATATTTTCCCTTATGTATAAGTCACAAATTGCGATTAAATTTAAAACTATGAATAGTGTCAAAAGTGCAATTGGTGCATTTATTTCGTTATGGAGGAAGTAATACTCTTCATGTTCATTGAACTTCCCATCTAAAAATAATAAGAAAAAACAGTAGTCCAGTTCCAATTCCAATTCTCTCTTGATGGAAACTTTGGATCTTGTAACTTCATTTTGTTATGTTCTAAATTGTCAATAACATTCATTCTAATTTCAATATAAGAGTCATCTTCATCTTCCGGAATGCTATCCATGACCACTCACCTATTGTACTTCCTCCGTTTTTTTAGATGCAACAATTGAAAATTTTAGTTAGAGGTAAAATAATCAATTGTTGCAACTCAAAAAATGGATGAAGTATAAGTGAATAACCCTATATTGGCCCCTCTATAGCTCAACTAGTGTTCTTATTTAGAAGAAAATGTTGCAATTAATATGGAACGAAGAGAATAATTATTTTTATAAAAGTTCTATTTAGAAGAAAATTAAATTTCGTTATTTTACTTAAAGTTTTTGTTTTTTTTATATATATTTATCACCTATAAGCCACCAAAATGTCAAAAATGGGTTTATATACTTTAATAACTTTGTATCGGTATGTCCAACTAAGTAAAATCTTATCCTTTGATCTCGTGGTCTTGTTACGGTTCTATGAATGTTTCTTCAGAATCATACGATCAATAAACTTGGAATGTTCCTTTAGTTTTTGGAAGATCAATAATGAGTTCATGTGATCCAAAATTTGGTATGGAAAATGGAATTTTAAGTTGGTTCCTCTAGTAAGAGATTTTGCTTTTCTTTTAAAGCATGAATAAAGCAATAGAAATTTACCGGTATTACCAGAATTAAGTTACTAGTACAATCAGTTTAGGTTTAAGCTAAGGAAGTCAAAATATGAGTGCCCCAGCCCCATGTATTTAGTGTAGTTTTGTCATGTAGTCACAGTGCTGCAACTTTTTCATGTTCGTGGCTCCTCTTGCGTAATAATAAGTGGGATCCACCTGGACCACGGCAGAACAGAGCATTACATGTGGGTCCCTTACATTTATCCTTTGTTTTTATTTGATGACGGAAGTATGATGTGTCTGTTTTCTCGAGTAAGAGTAAGGACTCCTAGTCCTAGCTATGACGCCTATCCGGATCTCATACACAGTTTTGCCCAACTTTCTACACATGTGCTTTTTGTTGATTTTTTTAACTCCCTCATTTTTTTTAGAGAGATACAAGAAAATTTTAGGGAATCTTCTTTTTAAAGGTAAACTTTAAATTATCTAATAACAAAAATCGGTATAAAATAAAATTTTGAAGGACATCGAACGACTTGCTTTTTATAGTAATATAATGTCATTGCTTAGAAAGGTAGTCTGCCACTGTATTTGCTTCCCTGAAAATATGATGTGTATCGAAAACTAGTGAGAAGGTGATGAATGTCATCTATAAGCGTTTAAATATACTAGAGAGTCTCAAACTTTCCTTGTAGTGCATTGATGATGATGAGGTTGTCTCATTCGATAATAATATCTTTGAATTGCAAAAAGCTTGAAGAAGGCCATTACGGAGGATAATTCACAATAAAATCGTAGCTATTGTAACTATTTAAATCTAAATCTTTCATTAATAGTAGGCTCATCTTGACCATTAATCTATATCATTTGATTAAAAAAGAAAGTCAAAATTTTATTAGAAGTTAATTATATTATATGGACAAGATAAATCTACAAAAAATTAAGGGTGAAGATTGAAACTATTACATTGAATAACCATCCTTATATTTTTACTCTAATAAAAAAATACAAAAGCAAGAGAGAAGAAGAAAAAAGTAAAGAAAAATTGCAAAAAAGATAGAAAGGAGAAGAGTAAAAGTAATACAGATATTCATTATTGAGAAGGTAAAAGGTACACCGTGGTGTGCGTACCTCTACATACACCAAATGTGTATGAGTTGGTCAAAATGAGTACGAAGCAAAATGAGTATGAGTTGGTCAAAATGATTACGAAGCAAAATGAGTATGTGTTGGTCAAAATGAGAACAAAGAAAAATGAGTATGAGTTGGTCAAAATGAGTACGAAGCAAAATGAGTTTGAATATTCAAAATGAGTACGAAGCCAAATGAGTATGGATATTCCAAATAAGTAAGAATTACCTAAATGAGTATGAAGCCAAATGAGTATGAGTTTTTCTATGAGTTTCCCAAATGAGTATGACTTGACCAAATGAGTTTGGATATTCCAAATGAGTAAGAATTACTTAAATGAGTATGAAGCCAAATGAGTATGCGTTTTTCAACGAGTTTTCCAAATGAGTATGACTTCGCCAAATGAGTATGAGTTAGCCTTAAGAGAAATTTCTAAAATGAGTATGACTTAGCCTAATGAGAATTTTTCAAATGAGTATGAATTACCTAAATGAGTATGGGCATGACTTACCTAGATGAATGTGAAACCAAATGAGTATGAGTTATCCAAATGAGTATAAGTTTTCCAAATGAGTATAAGTTACCCAAATGATCGTTTTTAGCCAAATGAATATGCGTTATCTAAATAAGTATGAAGCCAAATGAATATTGACACCTAAATTAGTATTAATTAGCCAAATGAGTATATATAGTCTATGTAGAATTGGGTCTCCAATAACAGGACATACAAAAAAAAAGTTAGAACATAACTTGATGCATAATACGAAATGGAAGATTGAAATTCCCTTAATTTTTTTTTTGGTAAGGAGAAGTGGCCCGGATTCCGCTCAGGTCCTATTCGGCCAGACACTTGAGAGTAAGGGGAAGTGTAATGGAAATCCCTACCGTTAAAGTGCCTCTAGTGGGGATTGAACCCCCAACCTTGAGGTTGGAAGGGTACAATCCTTTCCACTAGACCAAGTACTACTTGGTGAAATTCCCTTACATGTCAGTTGAATAAGTGTTGGTATATATAGTCTACGTAGGATTTGAACCTACAACTTCGTGCATTTGCATGTTGCTCTACCAATTGAGCTAGTATACTTTTTAATTGGAAAAAAACCCTGCTTCCAAGTTCCAATGACCCATGCAACACAACAGATTGCCAACTACTTGGTATTTCTTGCTCAAAAACAACTCTCTTTGTACCCATTTAAAGCTTGTTTTATCATCTTTTCATCCCAACTCATCTCTTAACAAATTCATTTCTAACAAAATAACTACTAAAATTGATTGTTTTTAGTAAAATTTACACTACAAAGTAACAAAATTCCAGAAAGAAAGGAGAAAATTGAACTAATGTGCAAGTATAACTACTGAAAACGGATTATCTTCAATAATACTACACTAAAAACTAACAAAAATCTAGAAAAACAAAGGAGAAAATTGAACAAAATCAGAACTACGAGAAGAAATTCAAAATGTCATCACCTTAGAAATCTTGCAGATCGATGTATTTTTCGAGCTTCAAACCAATGTTCTCAGATTTAATAACAATAAGAATCCTAATAAGAATTGAGATTGTGAAAAAGTAAGGAAGAGAGAGAAAAATACCGACGAATCTTACGAGCAGGAGAAGCAAGTGAAAAATTTGAGAAATCCCCCGTAACTCCTTCCAAATTCTTTATTTTGAGCTTAAAACCAATGTAATCTTCCATTTGATGATTATTGTATGGAGTCTGCCCAGCAGATCACCACGCTCTGCCAATCCAAGCAGAACGCCCAGAGTAGAGCAGACATCACAAGACAGACCTCTCTGGGCCAGAGCTCACAAGACAGCAAATCAATAGAGGCCTTGCTATCTTGGCCCACTTCCAAAGGAAGCCCACTTACTTTATTAGGTCAATCATAATCCCACATCTCATATAAATACTCATGCCCATGCATGAGTAAGGTACGTACTATCAAACACTCACAAAATACTTGCACTTGGTACTCGATTCTCTCAACTAAAGAACTTGTGTTCATCCTTGGCTAACTTAGGCATCGGAGGGGCGTTCCTCGGAAACAACCCCCGAGGTCCACCTTGTTTTGCAGGTAACCACCACCACGAAGGGAGTTTGGAGGCCACAATTTCCACCAAGTACACCCACCACCACACATAGTAGCTGTCCTATACAGAAGCAATTTGGCGCTAGAAGGAGGAGAAAAGTAGAAAAGTCCAATCTACAACTTCGCCATGGTGGTTCCTTACTCAACAACATCCGATTCCAACAGCTCCAAGGACGAAAACTACTCTCATTCGAGAGAAATGACCATTAGGTCAACTAGAAGAGGTAGCCCTGCTACCCACACTCAGGGAACTACGCAACCAAGCAGCTCTTTGGTCATGCCTACCCCTGAAGCACTCCAAGCAGCCATTACTGTACTGCAATCCGCTCAACAGTACATACAACACATTGGGAGCCAACAACCCCAGAGAAGGAGAAGGGTGAGGACCAATGATTCAGTTCGAAGACATCTACATCTGTCATCTGAAGAGGAGACAACTACAAGGGAACCCATGTGTGGGTACAACAAGAGAACCCACACTCCAGCCCCCACATCAGAGTATGGTGTGTCCAGCCGTTCTGGGCCAGGGCATATCCAAATAGGGTGGCAAGAGGACGAATGGGAACCCACACCCCAATTTCTTCAGTCTTGAAACACCCACTGAATATCTGGCAGTGGCAGACTCCAGTCTGAGGTCTATCCGCAGAGGGAATCAAGGGGATATGGCACAATAACGCCCCCGGATAAGGCCCAGGCATAGTGCAGGAGCTGAAGAGGCCCTGTCCAAGCACAGAGAGAGACCCCACAAAAGGCACGTCAGCCAGAGGTTAGGACCAATCCCAGAGGAAGGATCTGGCGATAATGGAACCTCCTCAGACCTTAGAAGAATCATATCCAACAGAGTTGGACCAAGGCCTTCTGTTGCCTCACCGACAAAGGAGATCAGATCCCCCTCCAAATCTCCTTTCACACCCAAAATCATCGCAGCTAGGGTGTAGAAGGCAAAGCTTCCATCAACTCTCAAGTTTGAAGGAGAGGGAGACCCCCAAGAACATGTAGCAGCTTTTGAAACCCACATGGAGCTGGGGAACTACAACGAGGCTACATGGAACAGACACTTCCCGGCCACTCTGGTGGGGATAACTCAAACCTGGTTCAGAACCATTCCACAAGGCACTATAGCCAACTTTGATGAACTGAAGAAGAGATTCAAAGAACATTTCGTCAGTGGGAGAAGAAGGAGTAATTCCACTCATTAGTTACTGCTGCTAAAGCAGAGTCCCAACGAAAGTCTGCGGGATTTTATCGGAAGATTCAACAAGGAACTGGTGCACATCGCAGACCTAGAGCAAAAACTGGCTCTGCATGCTTTGAGGAATGCTCTGCCACACACTAGCAAATTCAGGGATGACCGAAAATGGGTACCATGAAAGAGCTAAACGAAGCCTTGGCTTTGGCAGAAAAATACATCGCGGTTGAGGACTTCAACAAAGCCTCAGCATCGAGGGCAGCCAAACCTGCCAAGCCGGAAACCCGACAGAATGACCAGCCCTTCCTGGGTGGCAGATTGAATTTCGGAGGTAACAAACCCCATCAGAGCAGAGGCAGAGAAAAGCAGAAGGAAGTAGAAAGAGAGGTAGACCGGCTAAGGTCCCAGGAGAAATACAACAACTATAGCAATCTCAGCCTACCCAAGGCTGAGATATTTCTAACAAACAAAGACGATAACAAGTGGCACATACCACCCACCACAAAGAAGAGGTGCCTAGGCCCCAACATGGCAGAGTTATGTGCTTTCCATGAGGCCCCAGGTCATAACATCGAGGATTGCATCAGTCTGAAGAATGACCTAGAGAGTCTGACCAGAAGAGGATAATTCAAGGAATACCTGGCCTGGAATCAGGGAATCAAGGATAAGGAACAACAGAGTGAAGGAAAGAAGCCACAGGATAAGAGGACCGAGATCAATGAAGGAAAAATAAAGAAGATAATTTACGTCATATTCGGCAGCTTGAACTCAATTGGGGGGGGGGGAAGGGCCCATCTGAAGCAGCTCACTCATCCCAACCTCTACTCCATTGACCAGACAGAGTTAAGTCCAGACCTGCCTGACATGACGTTCACCGCCGAGGACTGCAAAGGCGTGAGTTTCCCACACTCTGACCCACTGGTGGTCACTCTGGAGATCTGTAACACAGACGTACGAAGGATATTGTTAGACGGCGGAAGTGCCGTGAACATTCTGTACAAAGAAACCTTCGAAAAGATGGAACTGGACCGATCATTGCTGAAAAGAGGGGGAACCTCCATTGTCGGGTTCACCAGAAATTCTATCATCCCAGAGGGAAAGGTGCATCTAGATGTGACGACAGAGGACCAGAGTGGAGTCAGGAGAACAGTGATGCAGGAGTTCTTAGTGGTTGACCTCCCATCACCGTACAATGCTCTGATGGGAAGGAAATTTATTGAAGTTGTGCAAGGGATCCCATCAACCCACCACCAAACCATGCTCTTTCTTAGCAAGAATGGTGAGGTGGGCAGGCTGAAGGAGATCAGAAAGCAGTCAGGTCCTGCAACCTGACCGCTCTGAAAAAAGACAAAAGACCTCCTCCTCCCGACCATTCTGGGTCCAAGAGGAAGAGGAGGAAAGAGAAGAAGGAAGGAAAGAAAGTCCAGACTGAAGAATTAAAAAAGGATGAGGCTGAAGAAGCTGAAAAGAAGGATAAGGATGGGAAGGCCGAAGAGGCTGAGAGAAAACAGAAAGCATCAGAAGCATTAACTGTCTGCGAAGCCGATGCCCGGCTAGAAGCCGGCCATGAAACCAAGAAGCCTGAACCCCGGGATGAGACCGAAGAGGTGCTCTTGGGATCAAAAAGAGGGCAGAACAATAAAAATAGGCATGGATCTAGACCCAGAAACCAGAGTAAACTTGATCAGCATGCTAAGAGAGAATGCAGACACATTCGCTTTCTCAGCAGCTGAGATGCCAGGGGTAGATCCTGCCACCATCAACCACAAACTGAACACTACTGCAGGGCAAAGACCCGTGAGGCAAAAAAGGAGGAATTACTCAGCTGAAAAGAATAAAGCCATTAAGTAGGAGTGCGAAAGCCTTTAGAAGCAGGTTTCATAGAACCCTGCAAATATCCAGAGTGGATGGCTAATGTGGTGATGGTGAAAAAGGCAAACGAAATTTGGAGGATGGATGTGTGTGGATTTCACAGACCTCAACAGAGCATGTACCAAAGACTGTTATCCCCTGCCAGAATCGATCAGCTGGTAGACTCCACCAGTGGCCTTGCTCTTTTCAGTTTCATGTATGCTTTTAGCGGGTACAACCAGATCCTTATGGACCCTGCAGACAAAGGGAAGACAACATTTATCACCCCGATCGGGGTATTCTGCTATGTCATGATGCTGTTTAGGTTAAAAAATGCAAGGGCCACTTACCAAAGGCTGATGGACCAGGTCTTCGCAGAGCAAAGAGGAAAGAATGTGGAGGTGTACGTGGATGAAGGCATCACCAAGAGTAAGACAGAGGCATACCACATAGCAGACCTCAAGGAGACCTTCGCCAATCTCCGGAAACACAACATGAAACTCAATCCTAAAAAATGCGTGTTCGGGGTACGGTCAGGGAAATTCTTAGGCTATTTGTTTAGCGAAAGGGGAATCGATGCAAACCCCGATAAGGTACAAGCGGTAATGGAACAAAGAAATGATGCTAAATAAAATTAAAGAAACCAGACTGGTCCGATAAATAGTTAGCAGGAAGATCAACAGAACTGATGGAAAGATTAGTTTAGTTTATGTTTGATTTCTTGTCTTAGCTTATGTTAGCATCAGAGATATTCAAAGGCTGACAGGCAGGATGACAACCCTGTCCAGATTCATAGCACAATCAGCAGAGAAAGCCCTCCCATTCTTCAAGATTCTGAAAGGAAATGAGGAGTTCAAATGGGAGACAGAGCAAAAGGAAGCATTTCAGAAATTGAAAGCACATCTGTCCGGTCTGCCAACACTTGCCAGACCCAAAACAGGAGACACACTCTGCTAATACATCGCTGTCACCGCCGCAACTTTGAGCGCAGTTCTGCTGAAAGAAGAACACAAGAAACAACAACCGATATACTTGTGAGCCACACGCTTACTAGCGCAGAATTGCGGTACCCCCTGATAGAAAAGGCAGCCCGTGCTGTAGTGCTAGCCACCAGAAAGCTAAGGCCGTATTTCGATGCACACCCCGTCACGGTGCTAACAAATATTCCCTTGGAAAAAGCTATGGAAAAGGTGGACAAATCAGGGAGGATTATGAATGTGGCTTTGTAGCTGATAGGCTTCGGGATACAAATTCGCTCCTCGTACCGCCATCAAGGCACAAGATTTAGCAGACTTCCCGGCAGAATGCTCATACCAGGAGATAGCTGCAGAACCCAAGACCTGGGAGGTCGTCACAGATGGGTCTGCAATCGTCAACGTCTCAGGAGAAGGAGTGGTCATTAAAACCCCGGAAGGGAAAATTATTGAATATGCTCTGAAGTTCCTATTCTCTGCAACCAACAATAAATCTGAGGACGAAGCGGCTATTGCTGGGCTACAGCTCTGCCAAACTCTAGAAGCCAAACACTTCCACCTGAAAATTGACTCTCAGTTGGTAACCAACCAAGTCAAGGGGGAGTATGAGGCCAAAGAGCCCACAGTGCAGAGCTATCTGGCCAAAATGAGGGCTCTGATTACAAAATTCGAAAGCTTTAAGATAGAGCAAGTCCCAAGAGCGCAAAACGCCCAAGTAGATGCATAGACCAAGTTGGAAAGCAGCAGTCTACAGTAGTTGAATAGGTCCGTTCCGGTGGAGGTCAGACCCACTAGTGCAATCTGCGAAGACGCTGAGCGCGTCCTGGAACTGGGGAATATGCCAGAATGGATAAAATAAATCTTTGAGTACAAGCAAAATGGGACGCTGCCTGAGAGCCGAATGAAAGCCAGAAAGCTGAAATTGATGGCATGTCGATACTGCCTGATTGGAGACGAATTATACATGAAGTTTCTCTCTGCCTCTACTCAAATATGTAGGGCAGAGAGATGCAGACTACATACTTAGAGAGATCCATGAGGGACTCTGTGGGCACCACATCGGGCCCAAAGCCCTAGCCTACAAGGCTCTCAGAGCAGGGTACTACTGGCCTATATTGAAAGCAGATTCTGAAGGACTGGTGAAGAAGTGTGATAGTTGCCAAAGTTTCCCCCCGAACATCAAACTGCCAGCAAATGATCTCATGCCTATCTACAACCCCATCCCTTTCGCTCAGTGGGGATTTGATATCCTGGGACCCTTCACAACAACACAATACCAGAAGAGATGGCTCGTTATGGGGGTGGACTACTTCACTAAGTGGCTAGAAGCAGAAGCCCTATCCACCATCACAGAGGCAGCTGTCAGAAAGTTCCTTTGGCAAAGCATCATCACTAGATACGGGATCCCGAAGGCCTTTGTCTTTGATCATGGAATACAATTAGACAACATGCCACTCTCAGAGTGGCTGGGGCAGTTTGGGATCAAATACGCTCTATCTTCAGTCTGGAACCCTCAGTGCAATGGTCAAGCTGAGGCTGTCAACAAGCAGATTTTAATAGGACTGCAGAAGAAGCTGGACGAGTAGAAGAGCAAATGGCTGGAAGAGCTGCCCAACACTCTGTGGTCAATCAGAACCACTGTCAAAGAGTCAGCTGGGCAAACCCCCTTACATCTTGTATATGGCTCCGATGCTGTCATGCCAGTCGAGATTGGGTCTGAGAGCCTGAGAATTAGCCTGTTTGAACCGGATATGAATGACGAAGCTGTGAAAACCAACATGGATCTGCTGGATGAGCTCAGAAATGAGGCTAGGCTTAGAATGGAGGGCTAGAAAGCCAGGGTCAGCAGATACTACAATCGCCAGGGTGAGAGCTAGACCCCTCGAAGTAGGAGATCTGGTACTCAGAAACGCAGCAGCCGTACAGAAAGACAAGATACATGGGAAGCTGTCTGCTAAATGGGAAGGACCCTACCAGGTTAGTGAAGAGCTATACCCAGGGACATACAAGCTGAAGAGGATGGATGGGAGTGAACTGAAAAGCAACTGGAATGCCCGGATACTAAAAAAATACTTTGTGTAATCTTATTGTACCGAACGATTTCCATGAATGAAAGGCCTTAGAGCCACCCTTTTGAGCTATACACTTCTCATAATTACATAGGGCCCCCACCCCTCCCCCTTAGACTAAACAGAACACCAAAAATAATGACTACTGGCAGGCTCGGAGGGAGAAAAAACCCCATTCTGGCAGAGAGGATAAGTCATAGAGCCGGCCGTAAGATAAAACACTCTTCAGAGCTACGAGGCCAATAGAGTGATCGATTGTCAGATCGACTTAGCGATGTCACAGACCTCTACCCCTAAATCTGCAGGACCAAAGGTCCAAAAAGCAGAGAGGATAAGTCATAGACACTTAAGGACGATGGGGATGGCAGAGTCCAGAAAGAACCAAGCGTACCCCGAAATGAGAGCGTTGGCAGAGACAATGAAGGGGCAGAACCCCCAAAGTCCCGGAGACCACCGCGACTTAGGGCGTCAGAATACCTTTGGATGCCCTGCTAGCTAATAAACCCAAGAAATAGGCGAGACAAAGCAGACAAATAAAGGGCCCCTAAGGTCAGAACTTATTGTCTCAGGGGCACACATCAAAAGCGACAAGCCATGTACCCCATCTGATCAAGTTTGTCTGATTTTGAGAAAAGCAGAATAGGCAGACTGTGAAGGAAAGGAGTGTACATGCTTAGAAGCAAAGATCCAGCCCCGCAAAGGAACATGTCGGGAGTACTTAGCTCCCACACGATACTGATCACATATCCCACACATCATCCTGCTAACTAAAGGAAAAGCAGAATGAAAGTACTTGGCAAAATAAAAAGCAAGAAGCAAACAAATCAAGATACAGAAAATTCTAGTCAGAGCATGATAACTTGCATTTCTCAAAAGCATTGTATCTTACAAAGGGGTCCTGGTCTGAGGCCAGGACACAAGTTACATATCTATTACAATGTAGGCGGCTACCTAAACAAAAAGGGGAGCAAATACAGACAAGAAGTTAATGTTTGACTATTTAATTACAAATATTATAGAGGAAGCCAATTAGGGACGTAACCGGAGGGCAAAAACGGAATACTACAATCGGTTCAACACAGGCTCCTAGCTCGTCCACCTCAGCAGCTCAGACAGGAGTCACAAGAAGACTGAGGCGAAGCGTGAGATAGCCGCCCGAGTTCCTATTGACCAGGAACAGAGCTGCCATCCCCAATAGAGCTCCCATCAACTTGTTTCTCGGAGCACCCCTCCTCTGCAGGCAGAAAGTAGACCAGCTCCAGATCCATGAGCTCCTGGTTGACAGGAGGATCCAGGTGCACCCCCTGCCGTAACCACTCCTCGAACGTATCCCAGTCAAAGGCAGGCTGGAGATGCTAGAGGACTCGACGGATAGCGACCTTGCAGTCGTCCCAGTACTTGTCCTAAGGCCTCCTCTATCTTTGCTGCCCTAGCAGCCTCCTCAGAGCTCAGCTGAGCCTCCCTATCGGCCAATACTTTGGAGAACTCCACCTCCAGCTCAGACTCCCGGGCCTGTAAAGCGGTGCCTGCCTCCTCTAGCATCTGGGCATCCTGGGCCTGAAGAGCCTGCTCTTCCTCCTTAGCCTGCTGCTCTAATTTAGCCGAGAAGCCGTCATGGTCAGCCTGTACAGTAGAAAGCTGACCCTTAAGCTACTCCAGCTCCTTCAGGGCAGTTTGTAGCTTGGCCTCAGAGGACTGCAGCCTTGTCTCTTAGCCGATGTCTCCTTCCATTCTGAGGAGAGCTTCAAGTGCTCGGCTGTAACCGCCACTGACTGCTTCAACAACCCTTGCAGGTGCTGGTTGGAAGTCCCGTTCTGCACTCACCAGGTCCCTCTCCTCAGCAGCAGCATCCAGCATGGACTGTTGGAGCAGTGGGCATACTTGTGCTTCTCCAGCTCCAATTAAGTCCTGAGCTGTTGCAGCTCAGGGATATCTACACTGCGCTTACCCAGTCCAAGGGCATGGCAGAGCTCTCCGATGAAGGCGTCGGCTCGTGCAGCCTACACACAAAAAGAAGAAGGGTCATATATGCGTTAAAACAACCAGAAAGCAGATGACTCCGAAAAACACCCAGATACTAAAGAATGACAAGGAAAGACATATAACTTACCAGAGGCACGTCCTAGACAACGTAATCAGCCGAGAGGTGGCTGGCCAGCAGCTTCAACCACTCGTTGGGATCAGGCAAGACCACTGGCGTTTGCTCTTGACCTTGTAGTTCCCGCCGGTCGCCAATCGTCCCCCCTTCAGAGAGCCTGAACCAAGAGAAAGGTCAGTGATATCTACAAAGGGAAAAGGCCAGAACTAAGATCTGGCAACGGAAAAAGTCGAGAAACTGCACCTAGGGTCATCAGGCAGACGAGATTTCTTCTTTTGGGGCTCCTCCTCACAAAACTGCCCCTCTGCAGGCCTCTTTTGAGAATGAGAAGAGGACATGGGAACATGTATCGACGTCGGAACTGGCTCTCGCACCAATTCTGCAGAAACCTTGGGTTGGTCTGCAGCCTTAGTGGTAGCTTGAGGAACCCCGGCAGCCTGCGCCCTCTGGGCCTTAATCTCGCGCTGAAAGAGGAAAAGAAATTTAGCAGCAACTCTTATCAGAAAAAAATAAAGGAAAGAAAAGAAAAAAAGGGGTAACGCTGACAAGGCGAGCCACCTGCTTAGGAGTCAGAACAACAGTCCGCTCCTTAAAAGCTCTGGGAGGAGGGGAATACTTCCTCCCAAGAGGGGTAGACGTCTGAAGAGGAGGAGAGACCAAAGCCCCCACAACCGGAGACGGGACTGAAGCCATCTGCTCCACCCTCTCATGCTGCAGAGGCTCCAGCACCTCCTCCCTCTGAGTTGGAGAGGACACAGGCACCTCCTGCCCTGCAGAGTATGATAGACAAAGAAATTAAAAACAATCAGAGTTAGGGGACTCAAGACAAGACAAAAGACAGAAGATGAGAGAAGTCTAATCTTACCTGGAACAGCCTTGTCCTCCTGCATGGGCTGATGGTCCATGGTCTCACCATCAGAAGGGGATGTCTGAACCTCCACAGCTGGAGTCCCCTCAGCTACATGTAGATCTAAAAATGACCGAACAGAATGTGTCAGAGTGTCAAAGAAATACCTAAATAAGGGCAAAAAATATAAGTGTCGTGTGATCTGCGTAGCAACCCTCTCTGGAGTGGAAGGAAGGAGTTGTTGAAGAGGCTCAACAGTCAGAGGGGACTCTGATCCCAGCAGATCATCGCCTCCTCCTTAGCTTCTTCCTCATCGCCATCGCCAGGACCCGCAGACGGCCTACGACGGTGAATCCTCAAAGGAGACTCCTCTTCCTCCTCCTCCTCATCAGAGACGTTAATCTCTCTGATGGTTGCTGATGGTCCACCTGCCACCCGGACGATCCCACTGTACTTGTCTACCAGCTCCGGGCGGGGAACCCGGAAACAAGGATGATCCCGGGGAGTGTTAGCAATCTCCCTGACATAGTCTGGGACCGTATAAGACCCAAGGCTGCGACAACCAGGGGATTCACTCAGACCTAGCTCCATTGGAAGGACAGACCCCATAGTCTCTGCAAAATTAAGCAACGAAGAGTTAGCATCAGAGTCAGAAATCTGACAAACAGATTAACCAACAATATATAGGGGCAGAGCAGAATACGAAGCTCAGACCATAATAAGATGACAGACCCTCCTTCTGCATGGAGCTGAGACCATAAACAATAAGTGCCAGGAGGCACGACAGAATGAAAAATGGAAAGGAGAACAACAGGAGAGTAGAAGACTTACCAGTTGTGTAATCTGGGGACAGCTTCCCTATCCTCATAAAGGAGTTCCCGTCAGTACTTGGGAAGAGCCTGCTTCCCGTCAACGGTCCCTTTGTCTATAGCCTTGAAGTAGTAGTAGGCCACCTGTTCATCCTAGTTAAACCAGTCAGGGTCCAGTTGCTTGTGGAACAAGGGCTTCACAGGCCGTAGAGGAGCCTTGAATTCATAGGGATGCCCCGGCTGCGTCGGCACCCGAATGAAAACAAAGATATCTCTCCAATCCTTCAGAGGATTATCTACGGGGAAGGCCGTCAGAAACTGGGTACGAACCGAACCCGAAAAATAACCAAAATTGCCACCCTGCCTCTTGAAGAAGAATAGGCAGCGGAAGAGTGTCATGGTTAGCAGGAAGTCCAGGGCCTCGCAGACCCAAATGAGCCCCAGAACCTTCTTCAAAGATTGCGGGTTCACTTGGCAGAGCGCCATCCGGTATTCACAGAGAACCTTCTCCAGAAACCAATGGAGCGGGAACCTCAGCCCGAACTCCAGCTGCTTCATGTACACTGCAGTGTACTGATATATTGATTTCTTATGGAGTTTTTCCCTTTCTTTACAAGCTAAATTGCGCGATATTGACGCTCTTAGGAGCTATTTATGCTAACTATTTCGATATAGTTGTGGTTTGTTTGTTTCATATCGTTTTGCAGGTTTTTAGGGAAAAACTCCCTATTTACTTGGCGTTTTGATCATCACACTATAGCGGAAAGTTATGAGGCATATAGGCGGTCTCGAGACGGTGTTCGAGCTCCCTTTGTGAAAAAAGAATTTGTCAAAAGACTTGGCGTCTGAAGCCAAGTTTGAAGCAAGAATGAGAGGAGCTTCGCCCGATCGGGTACGATCTTCTAAGGCCAAAGTTCATATTTTCCGCCCGATCGGGCGGACTTATACTTAGTGATTTTTGCTGTATTTCTGGAGAGATGAAGAAGACACTCACCCGATGGCATCGGGCGGCCTTGCCCGATCGGGTGCTAGTGTTGCGGCCCCGATCGGGTGATCATTGCCCGATCGCATCGGGTGCACACAGATTTCATGATGCTGGAATCGGGTGGACGACACGGAAGACGCGATTTTGCGTTTTTTCCCATTCTATCTTATTGCTTTCCTAGAAACTATAAATACTTTTTAGGTTATTTTTACATGTATCTTTTATTATATTGAACATTTAGAGAGCTCTTAAGGCTAGTTCTTCAGAGTTTTCCATTATAGAAGAGATCGAAAGTTAATTCAATTCAATTAAAGTTACCGCTTTCCGTCAATTTGGTAATCGTCTTTCTTATTGCTTTATTTTCATCTCTTGATTGATCTAGTTTAATTGTTGATTATTCGATTAGTTCATGATGCAATTCTTAGGGTTTTCTATTAGTTTTGTTATTGTCAATTCAATTATGAGTGAGTAGTTCTCTTTCTAGGGTGTTAGATAGGGAAGCCATGTTTATACCATGATTGTTGTTTAGATTCCTATCGATTTCTAGGGCTTGATTAGAGTTATTGTGGTGTGGTTTGTTCTTAATTAGTGATTGATGTTAGTGGCTATTTTCATTGATTGCTTGTGGTTAATAGTTGTTTGCACAGATCCGTCTTACGATTAGAGGCCTAGGACACATCAGTAGTTCTGATTACGTTATGAACATGCGGCGTATGTTGAACTATGAGCGTTGAGACTTAACCATAGCTCAACACATGCTCTAATCCCTCGACTCTTGACTTAGGTTTTGATAGTAGTTGACCCTATTTGATTGGTATAAGCATGGTGGACCGAGCTAATACCCTAGGATTTTATTCCATAGTTAAATCCTCAGTTTAATTCTAGTCTTCCTTAGTTTAATAATTAGTTCAGTTAATCTTCCCTGATTTCATTTGAAGTAGTTAGTTGATTGAATATTAATATAGAAACTCTGTCTTCCTGCGGATTCGACCCTGCATCCATTGACTACCATAGTTAGAGGACCGTAGGAATTATCTTTGAATAGGTGATACGACTTTAGCCTATCAAGTACCCCTCAGGCACATATGCCAGGCTCTGAGAAGCCTTCGGCACCACCACCTAGGATCCGCGGAAAGGCTTGATCTCCGCAGACCACTCAATATAGAAAGCAGCGTGGCTCTTTGACAAAACAACAACCACTTTCCCAGCAAGATACGACTTGCCCTTGTTGTCATAAAGAGCAGTGAGCCGCATCTCACCCTCGCTATACTCCCAATTTATGGCGCGCTGGGGAGTTTTAAACACGTAGTACTGTGGGAACCTGATGGTGTCAGGACCCAAAGTTTCTCGCCGCAACCCATCCCAAGGGTAAAAAACGGCCCACTCTTCCGGAACCATCTCATCTTTGCAACGAGGGAGGTCCAGTCTCAAGAAGGGGGACTGAGTTTCCTCCGCATAAAACTCGTTTCAGTCAGAAGAGGAAGACGCCTTTGAGAGAGAAGGCACAACCTTCACTTTTCCTTTAGAGGGCCCAGCCTTAGAAGTAGACATTCTGCAAAGACAGAACAGAAGGAAGAAAAACACATCAGACGAAGCAATTAAACACAAAACAATCTGACACCTCTGACTCGCAGACATAGCTACCAGACTGGGGGCAAGGATACGTATAATGTATAAGAGGGTCAAGGACAACTAAGAAATAGGATATTTTCTTGCAAATTGCACAACAGCCACGCAACAACACGAGAAAATACTCCCAAAAGGCAGCTCAGCAGAATAGGTAAAGAGCACAACGAAGAAGACAAACATAATTACACAAATTAGGGCCTAATAGACAAACAAGCCCAAGCTGAAAAACTTCAACAAAATTAGGGTTTGTACCACTAAATCAAGCAGTAAAGACAGAGCCTAGCTGAAGAGGCTTAGCAGAACCAAACTAAAGGGACAGAACAGAACTCACCCGAAGAGGTAGAGCAGAGCCAAGCCCAGAACAACAGAATGAAAATGAAGCACACCAACACGCAAAAATGGCCATGTAAACAGTAAAACAACATCAACAACAGGGGAAAACAAACCCTAATCTCTAGGGCACAATGAAAGAATCAGACACGAAGAGGGAAAGAGAGAGAATCCATCAACAAAAAGACTACCCTACCAAATCATCAAGGAAAACCAAGGGAAAAGAGATTCAAAACATGATCTTGCCAGAGAAATACATGTTCATAGAGGCATATTGCTGGAAGACGAAGAGTAAAAAAGCTGAGCAACGAGCAGAAAAATCCGGTCACTCCGAAATAGAAGCTGAAAGCAAGAAAACCTTGGAGAAAGCTGATAAAATCGCACAAAATCACTAGGGCAAAGAGAAATTCGCGAAAAAAAGCGAAGAAAATAAGCAACGAAGAGTTCGAAGAGAAGGAGAATGGAAAAAGTTTTAGAAATGGTGAAATCCGCCTATAAATAGGCCAACTATACCCCATCAATAGTAATTGCACATCATTACATCCTTGGGAACCCCAAGGGACACATTAATTCAAACATAATTAATGACTCTTGCTCAACACACCATCAAAATGAGCGGGAAAAATGAGTGCACTTTGAAAAAAGAGATGAACAATCAGCAGAGGAGCAACCCACGTATCTGCGAAGAGTAGAGCGTCAGAGCGGAATAAACATACCCAGTGCATTGCAATTGACAAGTGCTGTGTCTGGGGTAAAAATTGTATGGGGTCTGCCCAGCAGACCACCACGCTCTGCCAATCCACGCCAGAACGCCCAGAGCAGAACATACCTCACAAGGCAGACCTCTCTGGGCCAGAGCTCACAAGGCAGCAAATCAATACAGGCCTTGCTATCTTGGCCCACTTCCAAAGGAAGCCCACTTACTTTACTAGGTCAGTCATAAGCCCACATCTCATATAAATACTCATGCATACGTACTATCAAACACTCACAAAATACTTGCACTTGGTACTCGATTCTCTCAACTAGAGACCTTGTGTTCATCCTTGGCTGACTTAGGCATCGAAGGGACGTTCCTCGAAAACAACCCCCGAGGTCCACCTTGCTTTGCAGTTAACCACCACCACGAAGGGAGTCTGGAGGCCACGTTTTCCACCAAGTACCCACCACCATACATAGTAGCTAACCTATACAGTTTTAATTGCTAACCCAAATCGTTGCTCAACTAAATAATGATGTTCACGACAAACTGGAGAGAAAAATGAAGAAGAAACATGATGGAGAAATAATGGAGTTGTGGGGATTCACTGGGAAGGAGTCATATAAATAGTCATGAAATTACAACCACATCCCTAATGTTTGACATAATTACGTGAATTGCCACTGGGAGTACATAAACCTGTGTACTCCCAGGTCCACGTAATAAATTGCGTTCATTAATAAGGTGGATCACTTACCATGTAACGAAAAAGTGTTTAATGTCTCTATTAAAAAAAATCATAAACGACATAATGTCTGTATACAAAAACAAAGGGAACATCTTTTTTTGCGCTATTTAAATATGTTTTTAACGTATTTTTGCATACATGAACTTATCGTAACAAATTTGAACTTATTTCTTATCTGAACGTATTAGTTTAGTGTTGCTTATCTAAAATTTTCAAAACTTATTAGATTTTTTCAAACCTTATCTGTAATAGGGTGAAACCTTATTTTTAATTATTTGAATTTATATGAACTTATTCTAATAAGACTGAAAATAAGTTGAAAAGAATGAGGCTTTAATGTATATACTCCCTATATTTTTTAAGGAAAAAGTTAACTGTAGTCCTTGGGATTGCACATTAAAAGTTTTAAAAGGGAATTTTGGAAACTAGACATTATTACACCAATTTATGCGTGTTTTTATCGTAAATTCCCAATATTACACTCCCTCTGTTTCAGAATATAAGTCTTCTTTCCTTTTTTGGCATCAAACTGAAATCTTTGACCAAATATCTTTATTAATATATATATACAAAAAAACATATTCATGCAGGATATTGTTAGATTCGCATCAATATGTACTGTAACAACCCGGATCTACGACCAACCTAACTAAACCGTAAATATAGCGTAAAACTTAAACCGGGCTATTACCATCACACTCATCACGAGTGTGAAGCTCAAAAGCCTTAACTTATTAAAACTTTTAGACTATAATGATTATATTAAAACCCCTAAATTTTAATGAACTATATTAAGTGATCCTAAAACACTTTAAACAACTAAATATTTTGTTAAAATTCTACTGAAAATCCGGCAGACTTCTGTTTGTAAAACGGACCGTCTAAAACTTAATTTAGGACTCGCGTCCACTTATAAACCTATATTTACCAAAGTTCAGCAACCATTGTAGTTTAAACTTAATAAACTCAAACTCTTTTAAATTTAATTACAATTTGACTATTAACTATTATATTACAAAGCCGATTGTCACATATAATATATCATCGAACCTTCTTCAATAATATTACCTTCATGTACCTGCATATACCGGCACATAGTATCACCCAAACTGAAACTGGATGAGCAAGATTCCATAATGTAAAGCCAAATATATATGCAGGTAGGATACATTAATCATATCCTACAAATCATTTTCTTTCAAAACATATAAGTAAAATAACAAACTTTATAAAACCTTCGGTATTTCTTTTGTAAAAAAAAAATCCTTTCTTTTCTGTTTCCAAAACAAATCATTTCTATTTTTTTTTCTTTAAATCAAATCCTTTCTTTTTCCTTTTTCAAATCTTTCATTTTTCCTTTTCTAAACAAATCCTTTCCTTCCTTTTTCTTTCACGAAGAAAGAGTCATAAACATAGGGAATGGAACGAACTTTCCTTGCTTTTGGGCTAGCTAGGCCCTCTGGATAACTATAGACAAAGACCCCTAGTGTGAACACCCTACATACGGCCAAACCGCAGCAGAAGATCTAAGTTCGAGATACTGATCAACGTACCCTCAACTATTTTAAATCTGTAAAGTCGAGACAAACCCGACGAAGTTCCAATTCCTTGAGATACCACTTAGGTAATTCCCACAACTTTGAAAACACAAAACTATTCCCTTGAGATACCACATAGGCAATCCCATCAATTTTCAAAATATAAAACTATTCAAAATATCTTTCTATGATCTTTCCTTTAATTGCGATTCGGAAATCAATTTTCTATATTTGGAGGAACATCCTCCCATTCAATCCATTCTCAACAAAACCGAGATAAAAACCTTTTAAAAACCCTTCTTGTAAACTATAAAACTTTCTTTGGAAACTAAACTTTCGATCTTTGGAGGAACATCCTCCCTATCAAACCAAAATCTCATCTCTCAATACTGAACTGTAAAATATTTGAGTAAGAAATCTTACCTCTTTGAGATTTTCACGTAAACTATAACAGATCTGAATATGAAATATTACCTTTTACGAATCACAGCCAAACCACCTTAATCAAAACGACTCTTTAGTGAACCCGGAATGAGCTTTAACTAACTCTAGTTCTTGAAACAATTAACCACTTCTAATTCAATATAAATGATGTCAATAACCATATCATAAACCATATAAATGACTTTCATGTTCTCACTCGAACTTTCATTTAACACTAATCGCCGTCTAACTAAAATCTTTACCAAATTAGTTAAAATCAAGTTACTTTGTATAAAATCAACATTTAAGAATCATTTATACATTTGGAGATCCAAAAGTTCAATATGAAACAATTATATGAAAACATTGAGTTTTAAAATCAAGTAAATAAAATATAAAATTTGGGCAGAAACTTAAAACGAGCATGACTTCCTCCTATGAAGCCCAAATCACGCGTTTCTCGAGCCTATCGTGAGTAAAATTTCAATATGAACAAATTTTATTAAATAGTATTTTTGCGAAAAATGCCCAAAAACCATCCAAACACGTAATTTACGAAACTGGTCTGATCTTTTTACGAATTACAACACTATTCCTTTAAAACATTAACCATCTAACTCTTCATATAAACTCAACTACTCCATATTCATTCTTAACTCTTCATATATCATTTGAGATTAGAACCAAACTTCAATCCTTCCAAACTCACAATAAGTAGTTTAATTATTAAACTAGTAATATAAACTAGCTAACTAGACAACTAATTAAACCTTCTATTCAATCAATTCATACATAAAACCTTCAAATCAAAAACCCCCAATTCAATTTCAATACATAAACCCTAACTACATAAACTTGAAGAAAACTGAAATTAGATGAAGAGGTTAATTTACCCATTAACAAAGGAAGGTTAGGGATGAAAAATAAGTTGGAACCCTAAGTCTCAAAACAAAACCCGAAAAACGTCCTTGCTTCATTCTCTTCGTGCGCACAACTCTTTCTCTTCCCTTTTTGAGTTGTACCGGTGAGCCGACATCGAGGTTGGAGCCTCGTTGCTCCTTCAATTCCTTTGTCTTCCTCTTCTTCTTTTTCCTTCTTCCTCCTTCTTTTTCCCTCACCTCTCTGTTTCTTTCTTTCTTTCTTGTTTCTTCTATCTGACCCCCAACCCTTCTTTTGCTTTCCTTTCCTTTTCTCTTATTTTTTTTCATTTTCTTTTCACTCTTTTTCTTTAATCCATTTCCATCTAACTTACTCTATATCTCCCCCTTCTAATCTATTTGGTCCAGTTATCTTATAATCCTCTCTTACTATATATATGTATAGACATTAGACACCTATACATATTTTCAAAATATAATTTAACTACTAAAGAGATTTCATTTCAAAATAATAATAACGTGAACTCGTTATAAGAATTATACTTCATATTTCTCAAGATAATTCAATTAAAATATTACAATATGATTCACTAAATAAATAATACTAGCTTTTAAATAATTTCGTAGTCAAAATCAATTTCTTTTCAATGAATTCAAGGTTTATAAATATAAAATCAAGCGACTAATCATAATTATCAATTAATAAAATATTCTTCAAAAATAGGGGTATTACATGTACTTTCATGAGAATAACTTTTATATTTTTACTAATGCGAAATTGAAGATATAGAAGGTCAAATATGTATCTTGGAGACTGTGTAAAAGAAAACAAGACTTGTATTATGGGAAGAGGGGAGTACCAATGTTGGAAATGTATTACATGTTTATATACAACTCTTATGCATATAGCATCACCCTTATAGAGACACTTGGTTTTGTAGTTGGACCAATGAACAAGTACAAAAGGAAGAGAAAAAGTGAGGGGAAAAGTACAAAAAAAGTAGAGAAAAGTAGAGTAAAAGTAAGAGAAATGTACATTAATAAGGTGAGTCAATCAATCATATAAGGAAAAAGTGTCTAATGACCGTATTAAAAAAATCCCATAAAAGGCAAAATATCCCTTTATAAAAACAGAGGGAGTATCATTTTCTAGATCATATAACTTCTATATTTTGCTTTTTACGTTTCTGAAGTTATTACTTTGACTACATATTTCTTTAAGCGAAAACTAAAATATAAACCTACTAAATCGTCGAAAACATCATTCAAAATTCTCAAACATTATAATAACAAATTGGACTTTCGACTTTGCAGTTTGGAAGTAACTCTTATAAGAAAATAGAAACAAAAATTTTCAAATATGAAAAATACTGTTAAATTAACAAAATAATAAATTAAGCAGGTTGGGTGATTAACATTTGACTAGACATGCTTATCACAACTAGAAAAGGCCTGATAATTTGGGAGTTTTGAAGAAACAAAGAATGCCATATCTTATAGAAAGGTTATACACATACACTTGGTGTATGTGGGCCTTATATACACTTCCAATGAAAAGTTGTCACATCATAATTGTTAGCCAAAAAAAAGAGGGAAAAGGGGGGAAGGGGGGAGGAATAATTTGGCTGATGGCGCCACAAACCATGGCGTGGCGGGACTCTTTATTGTAGGCGTCAAACAGACATTTAATGCATATTACTCCCAGCCGTTATTTTCTAACTATAATATAGGTTTTGATTACTACTTAAATATACTCTGTTACTAGAAAAAAATACAACCTTATAATAAATGTAGGTTTTTACTATAAATGTGGGTTTTTATAATAACTCCATCCGTCCTCTTTTCTATACACCATTTGACTATACGCGGTATCCAAGACGTGTATTAAAACAAATATATCTCTAATTACGTTTAAGTAAAAATTATAAAAATTATATATTATGAAAAATATACATCCAGACAGATCTGACAAGATCTCACATGACTATATTTTTCCTTATATAATGATCTGAGGAGCATGTGTGGTCATAATTTTAAAATTATAATACGAGTTTTGTTTACTGCTTTAACGTGTATTGTTACTAAAAATGATAAACTTACAATCATTTGAACCTGTTTTGTTATTAATATAATTGATCTTTTATATATATATAATCTGTTTTACTTTTAATTTTATTTATCAGATAATAGAATCTAAACATTTCTTAGATTGGAAAGCTTGATGTTTGGTTCTAAATCAAAAGATTAAATTCTACTAATCTGTTACTAATAAATACAATATTTTGTCAAAATTAACAATACAAATGCAATTTAAGCAAAAGTCTTACAATATTTTTTAAATAAAACTCTAAAGGTTAAATACTTTGTTTATTGTTTATTATAAGGCACAACAATAATTAATCTTGTTATATATAAATACTAACTCTCGATCAGTGTTAGCCTTTTAAATTAAAGTTATGCTCCTTAATATTAACACATCTACTGAATCTCGATCTAATGTTTTACCAAAAACTTAAATTATGCTCCATAATATTAATATTAGATAATTATTTGTTATAAGGCACTACAATTATTAAATATCGATCGATTGTTTCATCTAAAATTGATGTTATGCATCTATACGTACTAATATATAAAGCAAAATAAATATGGACATGTGTCGCATTCTCAATCAATTAAAGCCATGTGTCATCTCCAAAATTAAATTAATACATGTCACATAGATACGAAAAGAAAATCCATGTGAATGCATGAATTTTGGAAGTTTTTTGGTAAAATATATCATATGTATCTTATAATTACGGCAAGAAAATATCTATTCGAGAACTTTTATCTATCTTTCATTGTATAAGAAAGAAATTAATAGAAGAAGATACAAGGTGCATATTCCTACATTAGTCCACAAAATTTCCTGTATAACGATCAAATTGAAAAGTAAATAAAAACATTATTCTCCTTCTTCCTTTGATAAATCATTCCAACACCAAACGCATAACTTGATGTTTTCTTTACTCAACATTTTCAAACCAGCTATATGAAATACAACCAAAAAGTGAAGCCAAAATAGTCCGAAATTGGAGATTCTTATAGCCTTTATTAGTAGAGCTGTCAAAAGTTTACACGGGATGACAAAACGACACTAACTGGATACGGAATAAGTGGGTTAGTATTGAGCATTCTTGGCAGGTTTACTTAAACGGGTCAACACGAGTTTAATTGTTTAATAAATAGGTCGGGTTAGTGTTGAGATTTTCAACACGAAACTGACACGATTTTATCCATTTAATTTTAAAACATATATATTTATAAAATTATAGTATGATATGAAAGCAACAAATATAAATTTTGTACTTTAATATTTAAATTTCAATACGAGAAAAGGTTAGTGGTTAGCCAAACATGAATTCATATCATGACCGAACAATATTACGTACGAAAAATTTATTTATCATCACAGTTTTCTAAATTGTATGGCTTAAACGTGTTAAATAGGTTGACACAGCTAACTGTTTAATTAAACAGGTCGG
Source organism: Patellifolia procumbens (assembly GCA_947645195.1). Classification (NCBI taxonomy): domain Eukaryota; kingdom Viridiplantae; phylum Streptophyta; class Magnoliopsida; order Caryophyllales; family Amaranthaceae; genus Patellifolia; species Patellifolia procumbens. The sequence continues at coordinate 440,818 of CANSGD010001393.1, read as the reverse complement.
GTTAGTGTCAAGGGTCTTTGACAATATTAGTCAAATAGGACGGGTTAATGTTAAGGGAATCCGACACGTTCATTTTCAACACAAACACGAAATCGACAGGACACGACACAACCTATTTCACAGGTCTATTTATAAGTTAAATATTTTTAGGTCTGATTTCAAGTGATAACAATAAACCATGTATGATGAAAATAGTGAAAAGTTATTTTTCACTTTTTAAGAAAAATAAGTCGCTATACTTACGAATTGACATAGGGTATTTTATGAATTGGCTGTTGTTCAATTGCTTGAGTATGGGGCTAGCAAATTGACTAGATTTTATGAATTGGTTTCTCTTCAATAACTTGAGTAAGCAGCTAGAAAAATAGTCTTCAATATCAATTGTTGCATGCGTGCGGACATTTTGTTTTGTTTCTCTTGGATTTGGGATAAATTGACAATAAGGAGCAGAGTATGGAGGTAGAGTGTAAGGATCTGCCAAGGCCATTTTTGCTACATTCACGATAAAGATGAAGAAAATATATCTCCTTATAAACGTAAATGCCTTATTGATAGTAAAATTTGTCAAGGCTTGGATATATTATTCATTTATTCTTGATATTTGATGAAGCTATATTAAATGTTTGTTTTGGTTTATATGGGAAATCAAAATTCCCATGAAGTTGCAATTTATAGAAATTAAGTGGTTGTTTGGTTGATATGAGAAGACATGGGAAATAGAAATTCATAGGTATAGGAAAATAGATGAGTTGTTTGGTTGACAATAAAATGACAAAATGGAGGAATTTCAACCTCCCATAAAATAGAGGAATTTATTTACATAGGTTCCCGGAGATAAATAGAAATTCTCATGGGAATTTAATTCCTCCCGGTATTGTCAACCAAATTCTCTTGAATTTAATCAAGGGACATATTTCCAATGAATTACAATTTCATGAGAATTTTGAGTGCCCACGTACACCAAACGACCACTAAGTTCCTTAATCAAATTCATGGGAATTTTGTTAAATTGTTTGGTTGTCAATGGGAGAAGTAAATTTCCATGGTAAATTCTGTTTTACTTAGGGGGTTAGGTAATCAAATTCCTCCATTTTGTGAGAAGTTGAAATTCCTAGGAATTTCTAATTTCTCTATCTTGCATTTTCAATGTCAACCAAACAACTCACCTGTTTTCTAATGCAACCATAGGAAATCTAAAATCTAATATTTAATTATATTGTATGTTAAATATAAAATTCTAATTCCCATTAGGGGTAAGGCCCAACATTTACATCATAAAAAAAATAAAATAATTATCCATCAATTTGCTTAATATAATTGCAAGGAAAATATCATGAAAAGTACAATTTTTAATTTTATGATCTTTAGCTTTTAACCGAACCATTATCCACCAGAATATAAATAGGAATACACTAACTAAACTTAACAATTCCCGTGCTTTGGCACGGGTCCAAAACCTAGTAAATAAATACTTACAAACTAAGGAGTAACCCTTGAAATACTCTATGGTGCTACAACCACCTAATAATAATGACAAAACTTAAATTGGAGGGTTAAATTAAATAGTGAAGGGTTAAAATAAAAAAGCGCAGGGTTAAAAAGAGTAACAATTGAAATTCACATAATAGTTATCTATTAATAATAATTTAATGTTTCCTCTGTTTTCTTTTGTTCTTCCTACTTTGACTTTTTTCCTCTCTCAAAAAGATTCTGAATGGGAAGAACAAAAGAGAACGGAGGGAGTAGTTACTATATTTATTCTTACTAATCTGTTGTTGATAATACTAATATTATTGGAAAGCTTGATGTTTGGTTCGAAACCGGAAACTTAAATTGTTACAAATCTGTTGCTGTTAAAAATAGCATTTTGCTAAAATTAACAAATACAAATGCAATTTAAGCAAAACTTTATAATGTTTTTTTAATCAAACTTAAAAGTTCAAATACTTTGTTTATTGTTTATTATAAGACACAACAATTATTCATCTTGTGATATACATATACTAACTTTCGTTCAATTGTTAGCCTTTAAAATTGAAGTTATGCTCCTTAATATTAATATTAGACAATAGATTATTATTAGACACTTCAATTGATCTTTTATTATAAAGTTATAAATGTTTTTCATTATATTCTAATATAGAGTTATAAAATATTATCATCATATCACATAATGCTATGTACTCATCCATTCTATTGATTGGAATGAATTATATCTTCTTCCATTTTATCTATAGCATATTCATTTGAAATGGTAACGCCTAAAGGTTTTAAACAAATAGTGGATAGTTAACAAAATATTCATTTGAAAAAACAAATTATCTCTTAAGTAAAAGGTACAAACATGTTCTACAACTTGTTGCTTCAAACATTAAAGGGTTACAATAAAAAGGAGCAGGGTTAAAAAGAATAACGATTAAATTCACATAATAGTGATTGGTTACTAATAAATATCGTGTTTTGTGAAAACAAATACAAATAAAGTAAAAGATTTAAATAACATATATATAATAAAGCTTAGATTTTTGATGTTGTGTTATTTCTTGTAAGAAAATCTATAACTATTCTTCGTTTCATTATCCTTTTATCCATTCATGTAATTAACGAGATTACTAACGATATCCATTTACTACTCGTTAACATTACTAATATATGTGATCGTATTTCTTAATATTAATATCAGACAACATATTATTATTAGAAACTCCGATTTAGCTTTTATTATAAAGTCATAAATGCTTTTCATTATATTCTAATGTAGAGTTATAAAATATGTATCATCATATCACATAATGCTATGTACTCATCCCATTTTATCGTTTGAAACTATATCTTCTTCATTATAGCATATTCATATGAAATCTTAACGTCTAAAGGTTTTAAACAAACAGTGGATGGTTAACAAAATATCCATTTGAGTAAAAACAACCATTATCTCTTAAGTAAAAAGTCAAAACCACAAACATAACATTACAGCTTGTTGTTTGTAAAGACTAAAGGCTACTACAAATCAATCTTTTTAATTTTTTTTTTGGGGGGGGGGGGATGTGGCACTAATCTAATAGCAAGCGTGTGATTTGAACACGGGAGCTTATAGATAGAAACACGCTTTCACTGCAGCTGTTGTAACCAAGTGGGCGGGATATTCACAATGTTAAAAAGTAGATACATTAAATTATTATAGTATATGCATCCAATATTTGCAAACTGTAATATAGGTTTTGATTACTAAGTAAATCTATGTTGTTACTAGAAATATTACAAACTTTAAATCGTTTGAACCTACTTTGTTATTAATATAAATGAATATATTTTAATTTATATAATCTATTTACTTTCAATGACAACAACAACACCTTAAGCTCCTTGATCATCATAGTAACAAATTAAGCTTCCGGTTTGGAACCAAACATCAAGATTTCCAATCTAGGAAACGTTTGAAATTCATTATATAATCAAAAATAAAATTAAAACAGATTATATAAATAAAAATATCAATTATATTAGTAGAAAAATAGGTTCAAACGATATTAAGTTTGTAAATGTTCTAGTAACAAGATACATTTAATTGGTAATCAAAATATATATTACACTTTGCAAATAATGGTTGTGTCTATTATATTTATTTAATTTATCCACTTGTTAGCATGATGAATATCGAGCCCACTTGGTTACAACAACAACACTAAAAGCGCTTGCCCGACTACTAGGGCCCAAGTTCGAATCCCGTGCTTCCCATTAGTTTAGTCCCCCATTTCCTCCTACATTTTTTTTATTTGCAGTGGAATTTTAGTCTTTTTATTTTGTATAAAACATCTTTGTGTAATTTTTATTTTCTGTATATAAAAAATCAATTATATTAGTAGCATGCAAAACAGGTTAAACGATTTTAAATATGTTATTTGAATGATTTTCTTCATTTATATTTGTTTCCACATAATGCGATATTTATTAGTAACTAATAACTATTATGTGAATTTTAATCATTATTCTGTATAAACCCCAATTTTTAATTTTAACCCTTCAATGTTTAATTTAAGCTATCCAACTTAAGTTTTGTCGTTATTATTGAGTGGTTGTAGTAGCATATATTATTTCAAGGGAAACTCCTTAGTTTGTAAGTATTTAATTAGCATAATATCAATTTTAGGTGAAACAGATCGTGATGTAGTGTTTGTGTAGTACAAGATTAATAATTATAGTGCCTTGTAACAAATAGTCATCTAATAATAGTATTATGAAGCAAAATTTTGGTTTTTGGTAAATAATTGATCGAGATTTTGTAACTTTGTTAATATTAAGGAACATAGCTTTAATTTTAAAGGCGAACAATTGATCGAGAGTTAGTATTTTTGTATAACAAGATTATCTATTGTTGTGCCTTAATTATAGTACACAATAAATTAATCACAATGACAACACATTAGCTCTTTTATTACAGTAACAGATTAAGCTTCTGGTTTAGAACCAAACATCAAAAAATTTTCCAATCAAAGAAACGTAGGAAATCCATATATGATAATTAAAATTGAAACCAAAACATACATATATATATATATATATATATATATATATATATATATATATATATATATTACAGTATGCGAATAATGGGTATGTATACTTTAATTATTAATTGTATCCACTTGTTATGACGGTGAACATCCTGCCCACTTGGTTACAGTAGCAGCAATAAAAGTTCGTCTATTACTACTAGGTCCCGAGTTTGAATCCCATGGTTGTCACTAGTGCCACATTTTATTAATGAGAGGAGAGAGAATGAGGTAGTTGGAAAATTGGGAGCATTATTTGTGTATTGAAAATACAAATCAGATTTGAAATTTGAAATAAAATTTGAATTAGAATTTGAATGAAAATTATGAAAATCTTTAATTTGGGGCCCAAATAAAGACCACTTATACACCGCCATGTCATAGTCTATGTTTGCCCACATACATGATAGGGTTTTAGTCGTATCACCTAATCAAAGATAAACCTACAGTCCTCTAACTATGGTAGTCAATGGAAGCAGGGTCGAATCCACAGGGAGACAGAGTTTCTAAATTAATATTCAACCAATTCAGCTACTTCAGATGAAATCAGGGAAGAATTAACTGAACTAATGATTAAACTAAAGAAGACGAAATAAATCAAGGAATTAACTACGGAATAAAAGCCTAGGGTATTAGGTCGGTCCACCATGCTTATACCAATCAAATAGAGTCAACTACTATCAAAACCTAAGTCAAGAGTCGGGGGATTAGAGCATGTGTTGAGCTATGGTTAAGACTCAACGCTCATAGTTCAACATACGCCGCATGTTCACTAACGTAATCAGAACTACTGACGTGTCCTAGGCAACTAGTCGTAAGACGGATCTGTGCAAACAACTATTAACCACAAGCAATCAATGAAATTGTACACTGATATTAATTACTCAATAAGAACAAACCACATCACAATCACCCTAATCAAGCCCTAGAAATTGATAGAAATCTAAATCACAATCATGGTATAAACATGGCTTCCCTATCTAACACCCTAGAAAGAGAACTACTCACTCATAATCGAATTAACAACAACAAAACTAATATGAAACTTTTATTGAAATCGAATAGGTTCAATCACCTTTAATCTAATCTAAAGTGTTTAAACTAAGTAAAACTAAGCTAAGAACTATGGAAAATAAAACTAGAGAAAAAAGATGTCTCTAAAAATATGAGAAAAAGGTATTTATAATACCCCAAAGTCTAATTAAAAAAATATAGAATTTCGGAAAAGAGCTGTCCGTGCTTCAGGCCGATCGGTCAATTCCCGCCCGATCGGGTGCGTAAACTGCAATTCTGCATCAACTTGCGAAGGCCGTAGCTCTCAAACCAGAAGTCCGATCGAGGCGTGTGACCTATCATTGGAAAGATATTGAAGTCTAGAATCCAACCCAATTGGAATTTATTGATTATCAATTTTCTATCAAAAGTTATAATGAAAATAGTGAAGGTATGTCAGTTTTGGCACTTCTTTCACTAACTCTTTGCTTCATTCCAACTCAAAATTGTCCCAAACGGATGCATTGTGATCCTTGTGCAAGCTACCTTCATTTGCAATGATTAATAGGCTACATCCTTGGTACTCATGATCACTTTGTATCAAAATAACCTGAAAATCATCAAAACACACAAACGGGAGTAGTAGAGCACAACTTGTGTAATTCATGTCATTATGCACCTAAATGCTCAAAAAGGAGTTCTAAATGCAATCTAAATGCATCTAGAAACTATATATAAATGTGATACATCAATACACCAAGTGTATGTTTGGCCCACATACACCAAGTGTATGTTTAGCCTTTCTCCCCACCTAATATACCCAAATGATTCATTGATTTATGTGAAAAACATTAAAATCTTATTCCCTACTCTATTAACATCCCAAAAGTACTATATCTCTTTCTATCATATCAACATTTACAATAAATTAATATAACCTACACCTTACTCTATTAACTTCCTAAAATACAATTTAAAATATTAGAAATTTCATAAATCACTCAAATAATCACTAGCTTTGAATCCAATTTTAGAATTTTAATAAAAAATAATGGTTTAGAATGTTTAGTAAAGGTATATTTTGATTTATTTAAATTAATTAGGAGTCATTAAAAAAAGGAAAAATTGTTAACTAGTACCTTTTAAATAAGTGAATTTGTGAACTAGTACTTTTAAGCATTTTTTTTGAAATAGTACTTTAAGCTGTAAAAAACTCTTAAAAACAGTACCTTAGTCCAAAATTCTGGCCACTTTAGTCAATATTCCGGCTGTTTTCCCTCGTTTTTTGGAGCGTGTATTGCAAACATATAGAAAGGAGGTGAACTTACACTCTCAAAGAGCGAGGGAAAATAATGGTCAACAGCCGGATTATTGATTAAAGTGACTGAAATTTTGGAGTAAGGTACTGTTTTAAGAGTTTTATACAACTTAAGGTACTACTTTGACAAAAAAAACTTAAAAGGTACTAGTTCACAAACTCACCTATTTATAAGGTACTAATTAACAATTTATCCTTAAAAAGGACAAGGTATACATAATTTAGAATATTAAATTAGAATGTTTAATTATGGTTATGAGAAGAAGTAGAGTGTTGAATGTTCTATTGTAGATGCTAGATTTAAAATACTTGAAAATAATTCATATAAAAAGTTTGAGTAAAATAGTTTAATAGAAATAAGTCACAAATAAAATTGTATACGTAATGCAAATACTAAATAGTTTAATAGACATTAGTGAATGATAATGATCGGGTCAGGTTAAGGTTAAGTTGAGTCATGATCTAGTCGGGTTGAAGTCAGGTCGATTCGGGTCATGTTCGGGTCGGGTTGAGGTCAGGTAGGGTCTTGTTCGGGTCGGGTCATAATCAGGTCGGGTTGAGGTCGAGGTCGGGTCATGATCGGATCGGGTTGTGATCAGGTCGGATTGTGATCAGGTCGGGTAATGATCAGGTCGGGTAATGATCGAGTCAGGTTGAAGTTGGGTTACGTGGGGTAAATACGGATATGGGTTGAGTTTGGGTCGGGTTTAGGTCAACAATTATCGGGTCAATTCGGTTACAGGTTGAGGTCGGGTTGGGTGCGGGTTGGGTGCGGGTTGGGTTCAGGTCGAGGTTTAGCGGGTGTCATTCGGTTACGGGTTGAGTTCGGGTGGGGTGCAAGTCGGATTCGGGTGTATCATTTCTCGGGTCGGATCGGGTCGTTTCCGAGTCGGGTCTGTTTGGAAAAATATTTGATAGCTAGGTTATAAAGAAACTGAAATGATCCCACTTGATTTATCATTATAGATTAATGGGAGTTTGAGACCAAATTTGGTGACTTTTGACGAGTTAACCTCACACTAAGGACCCAAACTAAAAAAATTTCACCTTAAGGATCTATAACTTTTTTTCACTCTTTAGGACATGGGGTTAGATTTTAGCTAAGTAACTCAGCAATGACTCAACTTTAACTCACCTTCCTCATTTAATGATTAAAAATTTTAAAATTTAATTCCAAAAGTACCAAATGGAGTAATATTGTATGAATGTTGTTAAAAGAAACTTAAAAAATAAAAAATAAAAATAATTAAGGAACTTAAATTATTTCATTTCAGCTACATTCAACCAACAAATCTTCATCAATTTCAAAACATCCCATCTTCATTCCACAATCTTTTTCTTTTTCGATCCAATGGCAAGCCGGCAACCGATGGTTGGATGAAGTTAATCAGTATTATAAATTCAATTCCAAACGTGAACACCCACCTCCATCAAACACACCTTAATCACTAACCTTACAAACACTTTCATCCACGTTTTCTCTCTCCTCACCCAACTCATCTTTAAGAGAGAAACCCAATTTGTCGTCACTTTACTTTGCCGCTGTTGGCGTTTTTTACTCTCTTTTTTTCTGTTCACCCTCACTAGATCTATTGTGTAGGTTTTTGGGTTTGTTTTCGGATTGTGGTGTTTTGTGTTGTTTGGGTTGTTGGGGGTAGCCTATGGGGTGTTTATAATTGTTTTTGAGTACTCTAAATTTATGTGATAATTTGGGTGCCTATCCTGATGGTTAGATTGTTTACATGATCGGTGATCTAGGTGGTTTCGGGGGGTTTTAGTTGTTTATGTGGTGGCTATAAAAGGGTGTGAAATGCTAAGATTCTAGGAAGTGGGAATGAATAAAAGGTGAAACTAGTCAAATTATCTTATTTTTATTTTCTTAAGTATAATAACTTATTCATTTTTTTTAAAAAGAAAAAAACTCAAGGATCCACTCTCTTAACCTTACATTAGTTAAAATTTACCTGAAGAGTTCCCAAACGGTGGAAAAAAAATTAGTAGGTCCTCAACAGAGAAAAAAAGCACAAAGTTCGGGTCCTTCTTGTTCGGTGAACTCGACTTTGACTGTAAAAAATAATTCAGAACAAACACTTAGTATGTAATGTATTATATTACTCGTCTCGTTATTTATAATTTTTTCTATTTTCAAGAATTCAAATTTTAATTAGGTAAATCATTTGGTTAAGGTTAAAATTGACTACATTTTTTTATAGAATCAAACGAGCTTCAAAGATGAAAAATATATCAGAGCTTAAATTGTTCTTTTGTTGATATGGGTGAGATCAAGACACTTGTTCTTTTTTGTTTAGTTACTTTTTTTTATATATAATGGCTATAGTGTGTTTATTATGGTATTGACAGAAAAAAAGTATTTTTTTATCCTTCTCTCCAAGTTATAGATCAAGACACGAGATGAAGCCCCTAATTATATATCCCAAAATACATACATTGACAAAATCGAATTATTAATATAATAATATTAATGTATGTACGTCAACAAAAACTAAATGGATTAAATTACTACTCCAAGTATTTAGATCACACATTCTAAAATATTTGGCCCCAAAAAAACTTTTAAAATCCGTCACAGCTATCAAGGTAATATGGTAGTGCATGATTTTATGCATGACCTTCCATGATCGGAGAGTACATAATGGGTTCGCCACAAATCTTCCGTTTAAGAAACCAATGCAAGAGACAATATCATCATTGTCGGGCAGAAACTTGTAACCACGAGGAATATTGAAAGCATTCATGTGATGTAGGTTTCGTATGATCAACTTTGTGTTTCGTATGTTTGTGATGTGGGTCTCGTATAATCAACTTCGTGTTTCGTACGATCGTATGGTAGAGGAGCTTATATAGTAAAGCTTTGGGTTTCGTATGAAGCCTGGTAAGAGAGTAAGACTTGTACTATAACTATACGCTGGTAGAGGCGGTTTATCATATCTTATCTTTTTTAATTATCTTTAAGTCCGTGTTATTTTTTTGAAATTTAACTTATCTATTGATTAGTTGATTATTCTTGTTTCCTATTGTATTTTCTTTCAATTCTTTCATTTTTATTGTGTTTTATTTAGGTGTTAAGTTTTTGGTATTGTGTTTTTGAGGTTATAAAAGATTTGATTAAGTCTTCATCATCTTTAAAGCTTCAAGTTTTTGGACATAGATGAGAGAGAGAAAAAAAAAGAAAGAAAAAAGAAGGAAGAATAATAGGATTTGTTGGGCGGCTTACTTTCTTTTCTTTTTCTTTTTTATTTTTTTGGGAAATTGGGTAGACAATTATCATCTTTCCCTTTCAAATAATGATCTTGTTAATAGTTTATTGATAAAAAATATATAAACCTGCAGATCATAATAAAGATAAATAGTAATAATATGTTCACTAATTCACAATGATAATTATTAATATTTTTAATAATATATTAGTAAAAATTATAATTTTTTAAATATCTATAAATATACATCCAACAAAATCCGGCAATTTACATACTAAGATTTGATTTTATGTATTAATAACAAAAAAAGAAACTCAAAGTATAGTATCTAAAGGGTTCAGAAGTTTGCAATAAACTCGGGATAAATTAATTGAATTTTTTCTGCCATACTTTAAATTACTATTATTTGGTTTATATTCACATTTTCTACAAAATAAATATCCCCCACGTATTAGTTTTTTTATTTACTTTTGCATACCCTACTGAAATTTGTTCATATATTTTCTAATATAAAAAGCAACATGACAAAATATTATTGAATTTGTCGCAACGGTACGATATTTAGATGATATACTATATTGAGTTATGGACTATGGAATAATATTTTTTACTAAAAGCAACCAGATATTAGATTATACGTGAACATGCAATTCGATTAATAATAAAATTTCTAAAAAGTATAGATTATTTTTGTATTTATTAAGATTTGTTAGTATTTTTTTGTAAAAGTCTGTCTTACATTAAGTTTAATGTAAGACTTTAATGTAAGACCAACCTAATAGTCCCATTTAGCTTGAATCCACGAACGTGAGTCTTTCTTCCCCCATTACACGAGCGTCTTGCAGTTTTAAAAGTCGACGTTTTAGGTTCAAAAGTTAAGGTTTTTAACCCATTTGTTAATATCAAAATATTTTTCAATTTCTAATTAAAGTTAATATTTTATGGTAAAAAGTTTAATTATTTTGCTTATAAGTTAAGTTTTTTATCGAATAATTAAGATTTATTACGTGTTATATATGTATATTCCAATGTTGATGTTTGGATTTAAAAGTCATCTTTTAAGGTTTAAAAGTTATATTTTAAGTCCATTTGTTAAACAAAATAACTTCTGGGCCTGTTCTCTTAAGCTTATTTTCGGTTCAGTTCGGTTCAGTTCAGTTCAGTTCATTTCATTTTAGCTCTAATAAGTTCAGTTCAGCTCCAATAAGTTTAGTTCATTTCAGTTCAGCTCCAATAAGTTCAGTTCAGTTCAGTTATGCTTCAATAAGTTCAGTTCAGTTCAGCTCCATTCATTATTTAACCATTTTATTTAATATTATTATTATTATTGGTCTAAATTATTTTACATTAATATTATATTAATAATATTTGTTGCATATCATTTTGTTATTATTCATTTACTCAATATTATTGCTATTATTATTATTATGGCTAAGTATGGTTTGGGTTGGTGCGTGGTTTAACCAAATTCAAGTCAATACAAATATCCTAATTTGCAATTGTTGTTTTATTTTACCGGCTAGATATTCACTATTAATTTATACAAAAAAGCTACAAAAAGCTAGATAATATTTAAAATTTACAAAGTTGCTAATAATATTTAAGTATTAATATTTAAATGAATCTTATCATTAATTATTATTTGTAAAAATAATTTATAATTATTAATATTATTTATTTATTTATAATCAATTAATAACACCATCAATAATATTATCATTATTCATTTATTATTATTTATTATTATTAATTATAGTATTACTTATTATAAATTATAATTATTGTAACTCATTAATTACTATTCATAATTACTATTATCTAACTATTATTTATATATTTATTATAATTTAATTCAATTCAGTTAAATTCACTTCAATTCACTTCAATTTAGTTCAGTTCATCTCCAATAAGTTCAGTTCAGTTCAGCTCCAATAAGTTCAGTTCAGTTCAGTTCAGTTCAATTAGTTTATAAGTTTGAAAGTTCACATTTTTAGCCGATTTGTTAATATCGATTCCACATATATGGTATTAGTTATGGACTTTTATGCAAAAGTTATGGTTTTAGGTTGAAAAGTTAAAAACGCAAAAGTTTAAGGTTCTAGGTTGAAAAGTTAAAAAAATCAATTTATTTAGGCGGCTTATCGTGTGGCGCGTGTAATTGGGCTAGTCTAACGTTAAGACTTAACCTTAGACCCTCTAATACTAAACTAACTCTTTGTTAATATGTTTATTAGCAATTATATATTAGGTGTAATCTACTCCACAATTTAAAATATCGAAACTGTATATCACACGGTTACTAACCTAGGAACTAATTAATGTCTTTCAAAAATTAATAGTCGTTTTGGACATAATAATATACTAGTAGATCACAAACAAAGGTTGACCATATTTTGAAGTTCGGGAGAAAGCTCGAGCTGGAACTTAGGCTCGTTTAAATTAAATGAGATTGAACATGAACATTCGTGCATGGTAGTATCGGCTAAGATCAACTATCATTTACCCTCTACTCGTGAATTATTACTTCCCGATATTATCAAAAACAATTGGATTATGTAGTTTCATTTATTTGAGGTTTGTGTTAAGACTTGATGTTAATTGCAAGACCAACTAGCTATTTATTAAATTTATAGCCACTGGCAATGGCATATATTGACCATTTTGCATGAATATTCAGTCACGACTATGCTAGTAGCTGAGATACTCTTTAAAAGCAATGTCACATTCGTTGAAGTTGGATGAGAATAGCTTCTTCGAGCTATGGGTAGATGACAAGGACGCTGAAAGTGTATAACTTTGTACTCATGATACATGATGAAACCTATTCACCTCGTATGTACCTTTTTCTATCCTTACCGGAAAACCACCCTGCATCTTTGCTGTCGAGCAAGGAACATAAATTGGCTCAAGCCCTTCTTCCACAGTCGGAACCACTCGAAACCTTTCCAAGATACCAACCACCATTCTCTTCATTTGCAAGAATGCCATCTCCTTTCCAAGACAAACCCGAGGTCCAGCTTGAAAAACCGGATGTTCGGGCCCATTCCAGTCATGGGCCACCTTACCGGTGAAATGACTAAAATACCCTTGAGGGGTAAAATTACCCATGGGGCCTTTCAGGCCAGAAAGTACAGGCTTTGAGTCAAGCCCACTGACAAAAGGCCTTCATGACGTCATGACCTTCACTAGGTGACACCACATCAGTACTACCTATAAATAGTACTTTATCCTGATCATTCAGGTACGTTTTCACACGCATTTTAAAGCATTTACTTGTACTATTCTCTGATCTTAGATCTAACTTAAGCATCGGAGAGACAATCCCGGGAACATCCCCGGGGTAGTTCACCGTGCTCGGTTTTGCAGGTACTCGAATTTACTAGACCTTGGACTGTTACTAATTACTACCTTAGCTGGATTTGGACTCCCCCGAACTACAAATTTCTACTGTGTTTCTTGTACCCGATAAATGCCATGTAATACTGACAGTTTCATTTGATACGTCGTATGTATAGTTGATCGTATAAATACTGGTCAAAATACATATGGTTGACAAACAGGAATACAATGTTGACTTTAACCTTTGACTCTTCAAAAGCAGCTCGAAGGAACAAGTTGATCAGTTATACCACCTCGAAGACCTATAGATATCCTTCACCCCTAACCGGGTCTACGTCGAGAAATTACAGCAATGCAGTCTCTCCCTTACAGGGGCTACCTCAAACTTTTCAAAGAAGCAAATTCTTTGACTGAGCTACCTCGAGCATTTTCAAAGGCATCCTTTGGACCAAATACTATGAAATATTTTCTAAGTATATAAAGCCCTTCAAACAAGGCAAACCCTTTGAGTAAAATGAATACAAACTCATTAGCCTTTACCAGCATCGTCGAAATCTTAAAAGCCCTTTTAAACAAGGCACATCCTCGAACAAAATGAATGCATGGCTTATTAGCCCTAGATTCATTCGAGGTGCATACTTCGAACCAAATAAGTATAGACTTATTGGCCCTTACCAGGCCTACTTCACACCCACCACTAAGACCCCATGGGGATAACAAAAGTGAGGGTAGTCGAAGTTTTTGATACACCACCTAGGTTGAGGGTGGTCGAAGTTTTTTTATTCACTACCTGTGATGAGGGTAGTCGAAGTTTTAATGCACCACCTAGATTGAGGGTGGTCGAAGTTTTTAATTCACTACCTGTGATGAGGGTAGTCGAAATTTTTGATGCACCACCTAGATTGAGGGTGGTCGAAGTTTTTAATTCACTACCTTTGATGAGGGTAGTCGAAATTTTTGATACACAACCTAGGTTGAGAGTGGTCGAAGATTTTTATTCACTACCTGTGATGAGGGTAGTCGAAGTTTTAGATGCACCACCTAGTTTGAAGGGTGGTCGAAGTTTTTAATTCACTACCTGTGATGAGGGTAGTCGAAGTTTTTGATACACCACCTAGGTTGAGTGTGGTCGAAGTTTTTGATTCACTACCTGTGATGAGTGTAGTCGAAGTTTTTGATGCACCACCTAGCTTGAGGGTGGTCGAAGTTTTTAATACACTACCTGTGATGAGGGTAGTCGAAGTTTTTTATTCACTGCCTATGATGAGGGTAGTCGAAGTTTTTGATACACCGCCTTGGTTGAGGGTGGTCGAACTTTTTATAAACCACCCAAATGAGGGTGGTCGAAGCTTTTGTAGACCACCCAAAAGAGAGGGTGGTCGAAGTTTTTTCCATGGCACCCAAATGGAGGGTGGTCGAGTTTTTTCATGACACCCAAGAAAGAGGGTGGTCGAATTTTTTCAGGTGACCCATAAGAGGGTGGTCGAATTTTTTATGAACATCCAGATTGAGGTACGTTGAATTATTGATCTTCACCTTAGGTACGTCGAGTTCTCAAAGTAAATGAAATGTTCCGCGCCACATCGCAGTTTCATCATGGTTCTAAAACTCCGACATAGAGCGTGGGGCTAATGTTCGGGCCCATTCCAGTCATGGCCCACCTTACCGGTGAAATGACTAATACCCTTGAGGTGTAAATTTACCATTTTACCCCTGGGGCCTCTCAGGCCAGAAAGTACAGGCTTTCCGTCAAGCCCACTGACAAAAGGCCTTCATAACGTCATCACCTTCACTAGGTGACATCACATCAGTACTACCTAAAAATAGTGCTTTCTCCTGATCATTCAGGTACGTTTTCACACGCATTCCAAAGCATTTACTTGTACTATTATCTGACCTTCGAGGATCAGATCTGACTTAAACATCGGAGAGATGATCCCGGGAACATCCCCGGGGTAGTTCACCGTGCTCGGTTTTGCATGTACTCGAATTTACTAGACCTTGGATTGTTACTGGTTACTACCTTAGCTGGATTTGGCCTCCCCCGAACTACAAATTTCTACTGTGTTTCTTGTACCCGAAACACCGGGTATGAATACGAGTCTTTGGGAACAAACTTCCACTTCTAGCCACTGGCCAAATTTGGCCCCAGTCTGGGCCCCACAAGGCCTCCATCCTCCCCATTGCATAGGGTAGGTAAGTCACCCACATACCCTTTTTCACAGGCATTCCATTAGGAAACACATCGTCGGTAACAGACTCCTTAGTGTATGAAGGAACTGATGGGTATATCCTCATGCTCTCATATAGAGCAGCATGAATGTAAACCATTTCTTTTACTTCTTCAAAAGCAGAAGAATGCTTTGTTTGGTTGCCATTTTCTTCCCCTTTTCATTTACCTCTCTTACAATCTCTTCTTCTACTTGTTTGTGGTTGTGAAGGATCCAGAAGAACCAAGTCAATGCGGCTGATGTTGTGTCCCTTCCCGCGAGCAAGAAGCTGATCACTATGTCGATAACAAATTTCTCATCCGAGTGACCGGATTTAAGGAACCTTGACAAAAAATCCGCAGCTTCTAATGAAGAAGATCCCTTTGAAATCTGAATCAACTCCTATTTTTTCTGTTTGACAAGAGAAGAGGCATATCCCTGTACCTATATAACTGCTTATTTGAGCTTCTTTTCTGACCCAATATTGAAAAACCTACAAATTTTCCATACAAATAGGAAAAAGGTTCCGATCCGAATGTCTGACTAATAATCATCGTGGCATCTTCAAAAGCAACTGCGAATATAGCTTGTGGTAAAGAGGATGACAAGTATTCGGGGTCATACCCAAATGCGCTTTGACAATGGAGGGTTTGACACCATATCTTACTTGGTAGAAGTACTTAAAACTCGTGGGGAAGATCATTTTCAATGGTCGTTATCTTAGATAAATAAGTTTTAGATTATATTAAATTCAATCAGGTGGTAATATAAGACGTAATCAGATGAAGTGCATGAAAATTTTATGGTTATCTTTTAAAATATGACCATTACGAGACTTTTATATCATAATTTACGTGGTTATATCTACTTAAACAAAATAGGACACTACGAGCAATAAATATGTAACAAAAATTAATGACGGTAAATGTCCAGTTTTTTAAAGGATACAACTATTCAAGAAAGATAATGTCCTAATATATTGAAGGACATAAACCTAGCCAAAGTCTTATAGTGAACGTTTGAAAAACGACTACCATAAAATCAACCGTGAGTCCAGTCAAATCTTATCCTGTTTAGATTAGTTCAAAAGAGCACGCCCTCATTTCCATCTATATATTGAGAGAACCATGATATACGGCAGAAAAAAATGAACATCGTTGATAAGAGGTTTTTAGTGTGTCGTTAAGGCACTAAGAACCGCTTAGCAAACACAATTTATAAACCTAACGAGCAACTACTAAGTATGTAGTAATGGCAAGTCAAGGGTCAAACCACAAGGAAATTGGGATTGAGTTTAGTCCACTAAGTCCAAAAATACCTAAGTGAAGGGTTTTTGGGTTTGAGATTGAATAGATTACCAACTAATTAACTAGCTAATGAATACCGACTAATAATTTAATAGGAGAATTAATATGATAGAGAAAACACTAGAGCTTGGGTTACTCACATGAACTTGGGCAAGACACGACACAAATGCAACTACGAAGCTATAGAGAATAACAAGCAAGGTTAGGTTTCCCTCTAAAGTCCTTGCGTCCTCTCTCGAATGGTCCTCAAGAGTAATCAATTAATCAATCGACTAAATCCTCTCTCGAATGGTCTTTAGCCAATTGATTAATGGATTCAATTTGATTGGAAAACCCCAAAATAGGATCCTCTTAATTTCTACCTAATCTCTTGGTCTAGAAATTAAGTTGATTCATGGGAATGACTAGACAACAACAATCAATTAAGAGTAATTGAAATCTAAGCCCTAGCATAAACTTGATCAAGGTCTACCCTAAGGTGTCAAAATACCAAGAACAATGCATATTAGACATGAATAAAGCAATTACAAGAACATCTCAATTAGCCCCTAATTCATGCTTTCACCCAAACCCTAGATTAGGAACTACTCACTAACCATGGATTCTAAGCAATTGAGATTCAATAAATTAAACATCATAAACAAAGCAATAGAATTAAAGGAAAGAGATTGAAGAAAAATTATTTGAATTGATTAACGAATTCGATCTTCAAAGATGAACAAAAGAGATAACTAATGTTTAGAGAGAGTTTAGGGCTAAGAGAATGTAATTAGAAACTAAGAGTATGAGATAATCCCGAGTCTAAGCTAAGAAACCTAATTAAAAAGAGTCATTAAAGTTTGACGGACAAAACGGGTCAAAGCCCGAAAGCAGGTCACCACGGTCGTGGTGCCTTAAAAACGTCCAGGCAGTAACTATACAAAAAAGCCACTGATTCTGTGAAGATCAGGCACCACGACCGTGGCAAAATCGCCACTACCGTGGTGACCTGATTTCATCGAATCAGTCTTCAAGTCTCCACAAAACTGATTTGCTTGCAACAGGTGCCCACGACCGTGCTGTATGAGCCATGGCCGTGGTGGCCTTATTCATTCAATTCCTCCAAGCTTGACTACTTGAGCATCTTCAAAGTACGAGCCACGCATCCTCGAACATGCCCCAAGTCCCTAGATCACAAAAGTACTCCAACACGTGCCAATTCTCTTAAAATACATCAAAAACAACCAAACACTTGTGAAGTATAATTGAAATCCAAAGAAAGGAAAAACCATGCAATCCTAACTCTAAATGCTCTAAATCTACATGCAATGGGACTTAGAATGAGCTATAAGTATGCACTAAAACGGGCTGATCAAACTCCCCCAAACTTAAATAATTGCTTGTCCCCAAGCAATACAAACTGAAGCTCATGGGAAAGAGTTATGACTCCTTAGGAAAACACGCATACCATTTTCAAAAACCATTCAAAATCATTCAAAGAAATATGTCTACTAAATGCCAAATGCTATCAAATCTCAAAGTTTATAAGCTCAAGGAAAAGCAACCAAATCTTACCACAAGTTCTCCCCCAAGCTTGGCTCAGTCATATATAAGGTAGCTCTCACTTTAGTCATGTGCACTTCTGTCGTGCGTTTAAATAGGTTAAATGAACGCTCAAAGCTCAATTCCATTGACTATATCCTACCATAAGCTTGCATATCATCTCACTCTCCATCTCATAAGGACCAAAGTTTGCATCAAGAATCAAGAGGACTTAGTCAAGGTTGTAATGTAGGCTTAAGGTGAGGGTGTGGTAGCATTTGGGATTGTGGTGTTTAAGAGGGGAAAGTGAAACTTCCAACTCGGCACCTTTCTAAAAGAACAAAACCAACCCTACTAAAATTTAAATGCTCTACACAACCTATCAAAAGCACTCCTCTAATTTTAGCATCTCAATCTCCCTTATTGCGATTTTTGAACACACCACAAATCCTTTTTTTTTTCTCTTATTCATTCTTTTTTTTTATTTTTGTGGATTGTGGTGATTTTAGAAGTAGGGAGAAAATGAGAACTTCAATGTATGGAAAGGAGGCGAACTCAAACAACTCATGATTTTTAACCAAATACAAAGTAGAACACCTACACCAAATCATTCTCGTAACACCCATCAATATGTTTCACGCCATCTAAGTAGTTTCACAATCCCCTAGGTAAGGAGATAAGTAATAAGCTAGAGATGTGGTTAACAAATAAAACAGGCTTAGGCTCACAAGGGATTCAAAGGAGAATAAGTTGGTGAGGGTGGCCTTTGGCAATGTAGCTCAAGTAACATGAAAGCCTCAATCACATTCAAGACACAAACAAGTCAAGCGTATTCAAGGAGAATCAATGCAAGTTCTAGAGAATAGTCGTCAAGGAAGAGCATCACACATCAAGTAGAAAAGACTGAAAAGATGTCAGTCTAAAAGGCTCAAAGAAAATCCTCACAAGGCATAGCTACCAAAATCGGTCGAACCGCACAAAGGGGAGACCAAACATTCCACAAACAATCGATTCCTTAGCATACTAGAGACTATCAAAACATTTCCTTTTTTTGGTTTTTCATATCAAAAATCATGTTCAAAAGCACACACGTGTCTTAACATCATCATCGGAGATCAGTCCTAAGTGCAACCTACATGCATGCATGAATGCAACTAATGCAATCTTAACATAGATCTAAATGCTCAATGATGAATAAAAAGTAAAAAGTATGCACTGAAAGCTACATGCTCTAACATGATATGCAAAAATATGCATCCTCCCCCAAGCTAAACAACACAGTGTCCTCACTGTGAATAGGCTAATATGATAATAGCAAAGGAGGAGGAAAGAAAAGCTCACTCATGAGGCGGCTGGGAGCTGGAACTACCTGGGAACCAACCACCACGGCTAGTCCAGCTCTATAAGTCATCACGAAAACCTTGGAAGGCCGAGGTCATCGTGTCGAAGCTCGCCTGCATGCTCTGGTAGTGGCGATCATGCTCAATGGTAGAATCTCTAAGTTGTTGCACATCGGTCTTGAGGTTTGTGAAATCCAACCTCATGTCGCCAAAGCCTACCGGTAAGGCAGCCAGTTGCTGCTCTATAGTACCAGAAGTGCCCCCAACCGGGGTATGCTCAGCAGTAGGGACATCGCCCTCCTCATCCACCTCCATCGCCACCTCACCTCCGGCATTTGCGGGCGGTGGCCAGTCAAAATCTGGTGGAAACACCCAGCTCTCCATGTAATAGATGGGGGTCTTGTTAACGTCAGGGAGAATGGCATAAGGACTGCCATTGACCTTCCATATGTAACCGGCACTAGGACCGTTAGACTCGATCCACGACGTGGTTGCATAGGAATGAAGGTCAAGAAGGGTGTCTCCAGGCACAACCTGCAAACCTGTAAGATCAAGACCAAGAGATATAGCAATAAGTGTGATCATCCCGCCCACGGTGATGTCCCCGGTGGGTTTCATATCTAGGTTCTCGAAATGGTCCATCATCCAAGCTCCGGGGTTAAGTCGGGTATCTCCCTCGCTCATATGCTAAAGAAAGTAAAGCTCGCGGGCACTCACATTGCCCAAACTGTCACCACGAGCAAAGATGCTGTGGTTAAGGACACGATGGAAAATGCAAAACCCGGGGCTAACCATAGAAGAGGCCTTGGCCCGGTTTGGATCAAAGGGAGAGAGGGAAGTGAGGCGGTGCCAAAATTGGTGACTGTTGTGCTTGGAGGACCACTCACTCTTAGGTCCAACCTTGCCCCCCCTAGGCCATCCAAAAACATCATTCAGTTTCCCGATGTTCATAGTGACGGTCCTACCCAAAACTGTGAAGGTCATGCTCCGAGGGTTCTTCCCCTCCGTTCTATGAACGGAAATGGTGGACAGAAATTCTAGGGTAAGGCGTTTGTAGGTGAGGGCGTGTAAATCTAACCATGAAGACCACCCCACTTGGCGAAAAAGTTCGTCAACGTGTTCGTCTTGAATTTTTCATCGAACAAATAAGGGAAAAGAATCATATTGAAAAAGCGGGCAGCTAGAAACCCGATGTTCGAGGTTGGAATCCCCCTCAGAAAATCATGCATTACATAAGGAGCAAGAAAACGGCTAGTTGTTGGCTGCTTGTCCTCTTTCTTTGTCGGGAAGCATCCTATTTTCCAGCAAGCGAATACGAGCAACCAGCCCCTCCACATACAATGCCTGGGCCGCTCTAACATCATAAAATTTGGTCGGTCTAATTCGACGGCGGCTAAGGTGCATGAAGCGTTGCAAGTGGTCGGGGGAGGTACCCAAGGTATCAATTTGAGGGGGATTCAAAGGTGAGGAGGGGATGGATTCCTTAATTGACTTGGAGAGGTGTTGCGATGAGGGTTTCTACGGCCATGGGATGCCATGATATAGACAAGAGCAAGCACTAGAGCAACAAACAAGATAATACTTCAAATCACCCAAATTGGACACCTAAATTGGACACCCAAAAATACCAATCACTAACAAGTCCACCAACAATTCTAACAAAATTCAAGTCAATACACTTCAACCACAACCAAGCTCAGAATATCAACCAACAAACCCAACAACAATCAAGCAATCATCAACAAGAGTTGTGAAATCAAGAGAAAACACAAAAGTAAGGAAGGTTTATACCAATGGAGTCGTGGGAGTAAATCCCGCAAATAAACCTTGCCAAGTTGATGCGTTGATGTTTTTGAAGAGGTTGAAGTCCCCAAATTAAAGCTAAAAGCTCTCAACAAATTTTCCCCAATTTGATTTGAATGTTAGGGTTTGGAAAATTTTGTGAAGGTATGGAGAATTTGTGAAGGAAAGGGGAGAAGTAAGATGTGAAAGTTACGTGGAAGTGGTAGAAGAAGGAATTTTGAGAAGAAAGAGGAAGGTTGGAAGGAGTTTTAATGGAGGTAAGGGAGGTGAGTTGAAGAGGATGGGTGAGAGGATAAATGAGTTGAGAGTGAAGAAGAAATAAGAGTGAGTGAGAAAGATTTCGGCCTTGGTGATTTAACAAAACTTAAGAGTGCCTGCTTCAGGTCACCACGGTCGTGGTGACCTGATGTCCCCAAATCAGTTTATAAACTGATGACTTACTGCTTCGCATATTCCAGGGCGCCACGGTCGTGGCCATTTTGCCACTACCGTGGGTACCTGCTTGTCCACTTTCTCACTCCCTTTTTTTTGTTTTTCTTTTCTATTTTTTTTCTTTATTTTTTTTAAAGCAATAAACTAAACTACACTAAAACAAAAGAAAAAAATAAAAATAAAATATATATAAAATAAATGAAAGAAAATAAAATCAAACTACCTAGTCCTAAAAGAAATGTTTGGGTTTCCTCCCAAGAAGCGCTTCTTTAAAGTCATTAGCTTGACTAAGACGACTCACCTCTCAATGATGGTGCTCGGGTGAGCCAAGTATCAAACATCCCACGAAACCAATGACGTGGTTGTCGTGGTAGAGCTTCAAGCGTTGGCCATTAACCAAAAAGTGCCGCTCATCCCCCACAATCTCATATGCTCCATAGGGGGTAGTCTTCACTACTTTAAATGGCCCCGACCACTTTGATTTAAGCTTTCCGGGAAAAAGCTTAAGCATTGAGTTAAACAACAAGACTATATCCCCAACCCGAAATTCACGTTGTTTTGCTCCTTGTACAAGCGCGAACTCTCATAAGCATCAAAGCGGAGCTCCTCTAGTTCTACCAACTTCTCCTTTCGAGCTTCCCCGCCAAATTGTGATCCATATTAAGCTCTTTGATTGCCCACCAAGCCCGATGTTCAAGTTCAACGGGCAAGTGACAACCCCTACCATACACAAGACGATAGGGGGTGGTGCCTATAGGAGTTTTGAAAGTGGTGCGAAGAGCCCAAAGCATATCATCTAGATTCAAAGACCAATCCTTCCTAGTCTTGTTCACCACTCTCAAGTACATTCTTCACCTCACGATTCGAGACCTCAATTTGGCCTTGCGTTTGGGGATGGTATGGAAGTCCCACCTTATGATTGACCCCATATTTCTTCAAAAGAGCTTCTAATTGCTTCTTAGCAAAGTGCGAACCTCTATCACTTATCAACACACGAGGCACCCCAAATCTAGGAAAAATGATCTTCTTCAACAGCTTCATGAAAACCTTGTGCTCGTTAGTAGGGAAGCGATCGCTTCAACCCACTTGGTCACGTATTCCACCGCTACAAGAATGTACATATTCCCCATAGATGGCATGAAGGGTCCCATGAAGTCAACTCCCCACACATCAAAGGGATCAACCTCAAGAATATTTTGTTGCTGCATCTCGTTCCTCTTGTTGATCCTACCGCTTCGTTGACCCCTATCACAACTCAAGACAAATCCCCTAGCATCCTTTTGCATGTGAGGCCAAAACAAGCTACTTTGGATTGCCTTAGCAACAGTTTTACCTGCTCCACCATGTCCTCCACATGCCAAAGTATGGCAAGATTCAACAAAGAATGAATCTCATGATTAGGCACACACCTCCTAAAAACTGAGTCAGCACACCATTTGAACAGTAGAGGGTCGTCCCAATAGTATCTACACACCTCCTTGAAGAACCTCTTCCTTTGCTGAGAAGTAAGACAATGAGGTTCAATCCCACAAGCCAAGTAGTTCGCAAAGTCCGCGAACCATGGGACCTCATTATTGATGATAGCAAAGAGGTGTTCTTCCTTCAAATCATCATTGATGGGGGCATCCTTTAGATCAACATCTCTCTCATCAAGGGAGCGGCGAGAGATATGGTCAGCAACCAAATTTTCCGTCCCCTTCTTCTCCTTCATCTCAAAATCAAATTCCTGAAGAAGTAGGACCCACCTAATGAGCCTTGGCTTTGCATCCTTTTTGCTCATCAAGTATCGGACCGCAGAATGGTCCGTATAGACAATAGCCTTATTGCAAGTCAAGTACGAACGGAACTTATCAAATGAAAACACCACGACCAACATCTCCTTTTAGTTCAGTTGTGCGTCATCCAAAGTCCTACTTGCATAGGCTATCACATGGAGCTTTCCTTCCTGTCGTTGCCCAAGTACAACTCCTGTAACATCCCGTCCAAGACCAACTGAGAAAAGACTAAAAGAGAGACTGATGGTAGCGGAAATACCATCAAGACTGGTATGCCACTACTAAAAAGCGAAAATAAACCATTACTAAGCTAAAACAAAGAAGTAAAAGACAACAAAACCTGAAATATTATATAAAAGGGATTGAGGTCCCATACCCTCAACCTTAACCAAAAGATCCAAAGAACAAGTCTAGTAACCATACCCTCAACCTTAACCAAAAGATCCAAAGAACAAGTCTAGTAACGAAACCAAAACTAAGACTGTTGCTCAAAACATGGCCAAAATCCAAAGAGTCAACAACTGTCTAAAAGAAGTAAAACAAATACTTAAGACCAACTATGAAGCTAGTCCTAATCCCCGAGCTATAATGCTCGTCAACGACTACCAAGACTAAATCCAAGCTCACACGGTTAAGTCGCACAATCCCAGTCCAAACCGTAATAATTCCAAACTGCATCGCCATCTGCAAATATATCAACAACTTCCACAATCAGTGGGGAGTAACTAGCAGTTCTCCCAGCCCAATATAGGAAACAAGTAATAAGCTTAAAGAAGCTAGAAACAACGCTAAGACAACACAAACAACAAGACAAACATGCTCAAAACCATATCTAAACATGCTACTACAACGGAAATAGAATAAAAGAAAAATCACCCAATCACAAAGCACAAATCACAACCAAAAACACATACATCCAATTCAACCAAACAGACCATGCCGTCTTCCAGATAAACCCAATGGACCATGCCTCCCAAGGGCCTACCCTTGCATATCCGAGGACCATCCCGCCCTTTCCGGAATGCAACGACGCATTTGATGACCATGCCGCCCGTACCGAATAACGTCCTCATCGGACCATGCCGCTCGTGAGTACCTATGGACCATGCCGCCCAAGGTTAAGTAACCAAAAACAGACTATGCCGCCTGCCGGTAGACTCAATAGACCACGCCGCCCATGAGAATACCTATACATATTCGAGGACCATGCCGCCCTTGCCGAATAGCAATGCACATTCGAGGACCATGCCGCCCTTATCGAATGACACACTCAACGAACCATGCCGCTCGTGAGTGAACCTTTGGACCATGCCGCCCAAGGTTATCGAACAAAACATTAAAGCATCCACAACCAAGACTTACAATCACATAACACACCAAAGGAAGACACACTCAAACACATACTCGTGCTACACACATAATCAACCAATCGTCATCTGAGTTTGGGTACGAAAGCTATTTCGATAACTCATAATATTTCCCGTACATAACTTTTGGCGAAGATATGCTAAGGGTAGTATGATTATCCCTCGAGCATAACCACGTCGACAACTCACTCATCACACCCCAACATGCTTCAAAGAAAAAACGGAACCCAAACTACCCAAACATAACCCAACCCAACT
The DNA here is from genome assembly GCA_947645195.1 of Patellifolia procumbens. Lineage (NCBI taxonomy): Eukaryota > Viridiplantae > Streptophyta > Magnoliopsida > Caryophyllales > Amaranthaceae > Patellifolia > Patellifolia procumbens. The sequence goes on along the minus strand of CANSGD010001393.1, from coordinate 415,384 downwards.
CTTAACAAAAGTACTTAAAAACCAACAAAACATCCTTAGTCATGCTCTCTAATATCATAAATAAGGCCTAAACGACAAAAGAACATGCTGTAAACATAAATAGACCAAAAGACGAAACTCGAGCAAGCTGGAAACAGGAGACGATCGCGGGACGCGAGGATCATCGCGGGCCGTGAGCTGGCCGTCGCGAGTCGTGAATGTGGTCGCGGTCCGCGAGCAGGCTCTGCCTGTTCCTTGCGTGCCACTTCGTCCCTTTTCTCCGACAACACAAAACCAATACCATATCACATATACAGCCCCCAAATTAGCAAACAACCAACATGTGCATGAAATAAGACTAAACATGGATAAGAACTCAAACATCAACCACCATATTCAACTCAACAATTCACCAAACATCAATCCTCAACCAAACCAACACCAATCCATCAACAAACCAACAACTCAAGGTACAACTTGATATACTCCAAATCACATATAAAGTAACCAACGAAAATAAACCTATATGGAACTACCAAAAACATATACAACTATACTAAAAGTTCCACCTAACCATGATACTAAGTTCTCAACGCGCATCTAAACATCCTAAGATCACTACCTATTCCCTAACGTGCTAGAATAACGCTTGTTACCTTATTATTCACGAGGAGTGTAGCAAAATACAATCAAGAGTAGACTAGAAACCACGCGGAACATCACTACCTTCTTCTCCCTTGAATACTTCCAAAAGCTTGCGTTCTTTTTCTTCAAAATATACAGTTGTGTTCCGATTTGGATTCCCGACGATTAAAAGCTTGGCTACAAAATCGCTCCGGTCAAAATGAAGGCCTAGATGTTACACACATTCTATCCAAATTGGAGGGCGATCCAACGGTTAGATCTTTGGTTATGGCCATTTTCGTGAGGGTGTGCAAATGGAAAACCGGGAAGGTTTTTCCTCTTCCTTTCTTTCTTTGAAAGTGGCGTGTGAAAAGAGGGGAAATGGGTGATGAATTTCTAAGGAAGGGGACAGCAAAGGGAGGGGTTTAATATGGTGTTTAATAGGGTGTTAATGATGGCTTAATGATCACCATAAGGGGGGTTTATGAGGGAGTTTAATGGAGGGGATGAAGAGACACAACCCTTAGCTTTTCATGGTTACAAAGTAAAGGATGAACATCTTATTGGAGTATTCTAGAAACCTCTAGGTGGTTAACCTTTTCGACCCTATTGAAATAAAAGTGGTGGACTAAAGTTCGTTACATGGTTGGTCCGCAAAAACGTCGATTAAGCTAAATCATCATATTAGCCTAACTAAGACTAGCTAACTCAAAAATTATACATAATAATAATAATAATAATAATAAAGGAAAAATTGTTGGGCATAAGTCAATATTTTCGCGGTCTTCTTTTAATAAGTTAAGCTTTGAATAATCCTGGAAGAAATTAACCTTTTAAGGGTATTTGCTTTTAACAAGTCAAAACCAGTTTAAAAACACATAAATGGTGGGGGGTGGAAAGTAGAAGAAGAGAAGGAACACAAAAATGATAAATTAAAATTTAAGAAAAGCCTCACGTATTATTGGTTAAATAATTTATAAGTTATTTCACTTGTTAAAAGTTTAAGTAATATCAAAGTTAACTTATTTCAGGATTATCTAAAGTTTAACTTATTAAAAGAAGACCACGAAAAGATTGACTTATTCTTAATAATTTTTCCAATAATAAAATATATGATCACATTTTCATATATCAAAATAAGGTCAACATAAAAATAAATAACATTAAGATATAACTTAATTTACAGATTAAATCGTCGGAGCAATATTATAGATAGCTACTCCGTATAAAATATAAGCTTAAAGAAATATGATATAACTAAATCAATTAATAAAAACTTAAAATTAAATCAAAGAACACATGTTAAATTAAGAAACAAGGGTCTAGATGAATATTAATAGTCTCATAGATAAATTAGCTTAATAGGTAAAGCTAAGCAAATTTATAGAATATAAATACTATGAACATCGTAAAATAATTACACGTCCATTGACTATACACATTTTAAAGTTAAGGTACGTATACACAATACATTGTCCACCGAAATATTTTCCGGTTTCAAATACGACCATTTATTTAATAGAATATAGTTTTTATAAACGAAATTATATTTAGATTTATAAATAACAATGTAAACTATATAAATTAATGCGCGAAATTTCTAGTGAAATTACGGGGTGTTACAACTCCCACTGCAAAGTCACTACCATCACACATTAGTTCAAAAGGCAAGCTCCAGTTAGGAGCTCGCACAATAGGAGCAGAAGTAAGGGCTCTTTTTAGAGTTTGAAAAGCCTCCATGCAAGACTCATCAAATCTAAATTCAACTTCCTTTTGAAGTAGATTCGTCAATGGTTTGGCAATTTTAGAAAAATCCTTGATGAAACGCCGGTAAAAACCCCCATGTCCAAGGAAAGCACGAACTCCCGTCACCGAGTTTGGTGGCGGGAGTTTCTCTATTACCGAAACCTTTGTCGGATCTACCTCAATGCCCTTACTAGACACTTATGACCAAGCACAATACCCTCTTCAACCATGAAATGACACTTTTCCCAAATCAATACTAGGTTCGTCTCTTGACACCTTTTCAACACAAGTTCAAGATTAGCAAGACATGTGTCAAAAGAGGAACCACACACACTAAAGTCATCCATGAAAACCTCAATATGGTCCTCCAACATGTCAGAAAAGATCGCCGTCATACACCTTTGAAAAGTAGATGGGGCATTACACAAACCGAAAGCCATCTTTCGATAAGCAAATGTCTCATATGGACAAGTAAAGGTGGTTTTCTCTTGGTCATCCGGATGAATCGGAATTTGAAAGAATCCGGAATAACCATCAAGAAAAAAAAAGTGTGAATGACGGGCAAGCCTTTCCAACATTTGGTCAATAAAAGGGAGGGGAAAACGATCTTTTCGGGTGGACTTATTCAATTTTCTATAATCAATGAAAACTCTCCACCCAGTCACAGTTCTAGTAGAAATAGTTTCCCCTTTCTCATTCTCAACAATAGTCAAGCCTCCTTTCTTAGGAACCACGTGAATCGGGCTCACCCATTTGCTATCGGAAACAGCATATATGATTCCCGCGTCACGCAGTTTCATAATCTCGTTTTTCACCACCTCTTTGAGGTTGGGATTAAGTCTTCTTTGAGGCTCAATAGAGGAGGCATTACTATCGGTGAAGTGGATACGATGCATAGCAAGAGAAGGGCTTATCCCCGTAAGGTCATCAATCGAGTACCCAATGACATCCCTATATTTTCTCAATATCTCAATTAACTTAGATACGGAGATGTCATCAAGAGCCGAATTGACAATAACGGGATAAGCACATTCATCATCAAGGATAACATATTTAAGGGAGGGGGGTAGGGGTTTGAACTCTACCTTATGATGATGCTTAGTACTCTCCTCCTTAGCAACGGAAGTGGCTAGGACCTCAAATCTCGATCCAAGTGTTTCCTCAACGGTAGCACCATCGAGAAGCATAGAGAACTCTTTCACCTCTTCCATATCTAAGCTCGGCTCCTCAGTGATAGATGCATAGAGCTTATCCTCAGTGTGTACGTCCCTCTCAAATCCCTCCATCTCACTCTCCTCATGACTAACTCGGCAAACCCTCTCAATCATAGGTTTCCTCAATGTCTTGGAGAACTCAAAGACAACCTTTTCATTGCCGACCTAACAGTGATGGTGTCATTTCTACAATTTATCACGGCGTCCAATGTCTTAAGAGCCTCCCTTCCAAGAATAAGAGGAGTTACGTGATCTTCCTCCATGTCCATGACCACAAGATCACAAGGCACAAACACATGCCAAACTTGGATTGGAACATCTTCCAACTCCCCATGCGGGACCCTAACAGTTTGGTCCGCCAACTGGATCGTCTTCCTTGAAGGAAGAAGAGGAAAATGAAGGTGCTTGGCTATGGAGTGAGGCATCAAACTCACACTTGTCCCCAAATCGACCAACGCACCCTTAGGCTCAAAGTCCCCTATCTTCACAGGCAATGTAAAACTTCCAGAATCTCTTTGCTTCTTGGGCCTAGCACGTTGCACAAGAGCACTCACTTGGTATGGCAATGTAATGAGCTCATCTTCTAGCTTCCGCTTGTTGGAGAGGATCTCCTTCAAGAACTTGGCATAGGCCGGCATTTGAGACATGGCCTCAAGGAATGGGATGTTGATTTGAAGGCTCTTCATGACGTTGAGGAGCTTAGTGAACTTGTCGCTCAACTTCCTCTCCACTAACCTTTGAGGATATGGGACCGGTGGCGCATAGGTCTTAGGTGGAGGAGGTGTTGCCAATGGAGCTTTGTAAACATCTTGCTCATGAGTCTCCTCCGTCTCCTTGTCCTCTTCTCTTCTTTCAACATCAACTTCTCTCTCAATTTCATCCCCTTGAGCATCATTCTCAACCTCCTCAACTTCACTTCCCTCACACTCATTGGGCATCTTGGGGCCCTCATAGTTCGTTCCTGACCTCAAATGGATGGCTTTGGCTTGATGAAGGTTAGGGTTGGGAATAGATTGGCCGGGAAGTTGATTTGTGGGGTTAGAAGGGTTCTTCTCGGCCACTTGAGCTAATTGGGTTTCAAGCATTTTGTTGTGAGCTTGTAACTCTTGAAACCTTTGGTCATGGCTTTGAAGGGTTTGGGTGATGGTTTGGAGTTGTTGGAGAATTAGGGAGGTAGGATCGGAGGATGTAGTAGGTTCGGGATCTGGCTTAGGAAATGGTGGGTTTTGAGGGGCCTTTTGGAAGTTGGATCTTTAATGAGGGGCTTGGTAAGTGTTAGAGTTTTGAGAAGAGGATCCACCTTGATTGTAGCTTTGAGTAAACCCTTGTTGAGGTTGATTAAAGCCTTGTTGAGGTGGATTCCACCGTAATTGAGGTTGGTTGTAGCCTTGGTTATAGCTTTGTTGAGGTTGTCTCCACCCTCCTTGTTGATTGCTCCTATAACCTTGGTTACTTTGATACCCCTCTCCTCTACTATTCATTGACGCCACATGCTCTGACTGAGATCCTCCACAATAAGAGGTATCGTGGTTTGTACCACCACAAATGTCACAAGAGAAAGCATTCACTTGTGAGGGACTAGATGATCCAAGGGTGATCTTCGAGAGCTTCTTGTCAAGTTGATCCATCTTCGCTTGAATTTGGTCCATTGGGTCCAACTCAAACTTTCCACCCTTCTTAGATTGAGCACCTCTCCTTCTTCCACCCCATGAGTATTTCTTGATCACTTCTTCTATGGTGGCCTCTAATTGGTCTTACTGGATATTAGAAAGTTTACCTCCCGCTCCAGCATCAAGATTAGCACGTGACATAGGATTAAGACCATCATAGAAGAACCTCATCAGTAGATTTTGATTGAACTCATGGTGAGGGCACGAACGAATCAATTCCCAAAACCTTTCCCAAGCCTCCGCAAGTGTCTCATCACAATCTTGCTCGAAAGAGGAGATTTGCCTCCTAATATCTGCGGTCTTCAACTCTGGGAAATACTTCTTCAGAAAAGCCAATGTAACTTGCTCCCATGTAGTGAGGGAGTTAGCAGGCAAACTCTTGAGCCAAGACTTTGCATTTCCGGAAAGAGAAGACCGAAAGAGATGCATCTTGATGTAGTCTGGAGAGACATCATTCGTTGTTATCATAGCACAAATCTCCAGAAATCGATCAAGATGATCAAGTGGATCCTCATCCGACCCTCCACAAAATTGCTCTGCTTTCACCATCCGTGTGAATTGAGGGTGAATGCTGAAATTTGTAGTGGTTTTGGGGAGTCGAATTCCACCCTGTAAAACATAGGACCCTGATATCACGTATTTATATAGAGTTTTCTCCCTTATTTACAAGCTAATTTGTGCGTCATTGGAGCTCTTGGGAGCTATTTTGTGCTAACTTTCGTATATAGTTGTGGTTGCGTGTTTTAGTGTTGAATTGCAGGTTTTAAGGAGTTTTCTCCTTATTCCCGAGCCATTTGGAAGCAACCACGGCTTTACGAGATGTTACGGGCACGTAGGAAGGCTCACGAGTTCTATGGGTAGTTTAGGAGGTCCCAAGACCCCTAAACGTGAAGTTTAGAGAGCCAAAGAGTCAAAAAGGAGGATTCCGTACTATGATCGGGCAAAAATGGCCCGATCGGGCGAAAATACATTGATCGGGTACTGAAGTTGCGGACCCGATCGGGCAAGGCGTGCCAGATCAGATCGGGCGAACATCAATGCACCAGACCCGATCGGGTGTAGTGTGCCCGACCCAATCGGGTCAAAGGCTGCTAGGTCTCGTTGTGAAGCTGCGGATGAGGAGATGCTGCTGGGCTCGTTTTGTCGCCTGGCCCGATCGGGTTGCTGCCCACGGCCCGATCGGGTGGCTGCCCACGGCCCGATCGGGTGGGCCGTTAAAATCAGTTTAATGCTACGCTGCTGCTATGCGAAGGCCCAGAAGACAAAGCGCTGAGTTTGGTGTTTTACCCGATCGGGTAGAGGCCACGGGCCCGATCGGGTCTGGCACTTTTATTCGCGATTTTTCGGCTTTTGTTTCCGTTTTTAGTGAACTTGAGGGGGTATTATAAATACCTTTTTCCTCATTATTTAGGAACATCTTTGATTCATCTTTCATTAGCTTTAGACTAGTTTTTATTCTTCATTGTTCTTAGTTCAATTGAAACACTTTAGATTAATTTAGAGGTGATCAAACCTATTTCGATTTCAATAAAAGTTCCTGCTTTCCGTTAATTGGTATTCTTTCTTACCCTAATCTCTTTTATTATTCTCAATTGCTTAGTTTATTTTTTTAATCGTTCATGATGCAATTGTTAGGGTTTCACATTAGTTTTGTTGTTGTTAATTCGATTATGAGTGAGTAGTTCTCTTTCTAGGGTGTTAGATAGGAAAGCCATATTTATACCATGATTGTGATTTAGACTCTTATTGATTTCTAGGGCTTGATTAGGGTGATTGTGATGTGGTTTGTTCTTTATTGAGTAATTAACGTTATTGTGCAGTTTCGTTGGTTGCTTGTGGTTAATAGTTGTTTGCACAGATCCGTCTTACGACTAGAGGCCTAGGACACGTTAGTAGTTCTGATTACGTTAGTGAACATGCGGCGTATGTTGAACTATGAGCGTTGAGTCTTAACCATAGCTCAACATAGGCTCTAATCCCCCGACTCTTGACTTAGGTTTTGATAGTTGTTGACCTTGTTTGATTGGTATAAGCATGGTGGACCGACCTAATACCCTAGGTTTTTATTCCATAGTTAAATCCTTTGTTTAATTCGTCTTCCTTAGCTTAATAATTAGTTTAATTAATTCCTTCCTGATTTACTCTGGAGTAGTTGAATTGGTTGAATATTGATTTAGAAACTCTGTCTCCCTGTGGATTCGACCCTGCTTCCACTGACTACCTTAGTTAGAGGACCGTAAGTTTATATTTGATTAGGTGATACGACTAAAACCTATCAAATTTTGGCGCCGTTGCCGGGGAGACGGCTAGTTTTCTAAGTTTTTATTTGATTATTTGGTCTACTCATCTGTACCTCATTGGAACTTCATTGTTTCAATCGAGGTACGTTTTACTGATGCTTTTTGTTTCTTTTGTATGCCCAGGTCCCAAAGAAACGGTTCCCCAATTCCAGCGGACCCCGATCTTACTAGGACAATCCGGCGGATCCGAAAGATAAAGCAGAAAGAAAAGCAGTCTGTTCAGCTGAACACCTCTGGAGCAGACACCTTGAGTTCAGACATGTCAAAGTCACTGAAATCTTATGGGGTGCCCAACCCGGATGGTCTTTCTACTGGACCACCAATGCCCACCATCGCCGCTAACAATTTTGAGATTAAGCCTGGACTCATCAGCATGGTCCAGCAAAATCAGTTTGGTGGGCATCCTACTGAAGATTCGGCAAATCATCTGCAACGGTTTCAACAACTTTGTCGAACCGTTAAACATGCCGGCGTCACTCCAGATCAGCTAAAAGTCATGTTGTTCGAGTTTTCTTTGAGATAGAGCCTAGAAGTGGTTGAACGATGTGAAGGAAACTGAATGGAGTGAGATTTCTGCTGCATTTCTGAGAGAGTATTACCCACCTACTAAAACAGCAGAAATCAGAAATAAACTAGCCACGTTTTCCCAAGAGCCTGATGAAACATTACGGGAAGCGTGGGCTAGGTTTAGAGATCTACAGAGAGAGTGTCCACACCACAATATGGACAAATGGTTCTTGACTCAGACATTCTACAATGGTCTGCAGCCTCAGACGAAGTGTATTGTTGATTCGTCTGCAGGAGGAGTGTTTTTAGACAAGGCAGTTGATGAGGGTTATGAATTCATATCAAATCTTGCAGCCAATGACCATTCATAATCTAGGAGTTTGACTAACAAGGTACTTGAAGTTGACGATATTTCATTGCTTACATCTCAAATGGCGCAACTGACTCAGCAGCTAATAAAGTCTTCTAGTTCGACACCTCCGCCTATGAGCATCAATGCTATGTCTGCCGTAGCACCCATTACCTCATCTTACTGCAAGGTATGTGGTGTACAGGGTCACTTTGGGCATGACTGTCAGTTCAGTCAATTTCAGATGGAGCAGGCAAATGCCTTTCAATAAAGGCCACAAATTTTCCCCCCTCCACATAACTGCCAAAACCCACAAAAGTATCACCCTCCACCTCCACAAAACTATCCTAAACCCTCATACCATCAAACCCCACAAAATTTCACTAGACCACCACCACAAAACTTCCATCACCAAAACAACTTCCAAACTCCACAAAATTTTCCCACCCCACCTCCACAAAACAATAACCCACAAGAGCCTAGCACTTCTGAACTGATGAAACTGATATTGTCTATGCAAAAGGCACATGAGGAAGCACGAAGGAACCAAGAGAAGCATATCAAACTTCTCGAGGCTCAAGTTGCTCAGTTGGCAGAATCTAATGCACAGAGGCATCAGGGACAATTGCCAGGGCAGCCCGTTCAGAGAGAACATGTGAATGCCATCACTCTTCGTAGTGGCATTGCATATGATGCCCCTCCAGTGCCTATTGATGAGGTTACCCCAACTGCAGGGAAGAAGAAGGTGGTAGAGGAAGGAAAAAGGAAGAATTCGACGTCTGAAGTCGATTTGTCTGCAGAAGCTGAACAGACAGGGAAGAAAAAGGAGAAGGTTTCTGAAACGCCTTTTACACCAAGGCTACCTTTTCCTCACAGGATGCAACAATCCAAGGTCGATCAGCAGTTTGGTAAGTTCTTGGCTATGGTCAAGAACCTTGAGGTAACAATTCCATTCACATATTTAATTACCCAAGTGTCTGTTTATGCCAAATTTCTGAAAGACATGATCATTAAGAAAAGAGACTTTGGTGGGGTAGAACGTGTCGCTCTTACTGAAGAGTGTAGTGCTTTTATCCAAAATAAAACTCCACCAAAGTTAAAAGATCCTGGTAGTTTTTCTATACCCTGCCATCTAGGACCGATTTTTATTGACAAGGCTTTATGTGATTTAGGTGCTTCTGTTTCTGTTATGCCCTTATCTGTTTTTGAGAAACTGAACATGGGAGCACTTAAATGCACGCAGATAACTTTACAGATGGCGGATCGTTCTATAAAATACCCTCTAGGTGTTTTAGAGGACGTTCCTGTTAGGGTTGGGAAATTCTATATCCCTGTTGATTTTGTGGTATTAGATATGGATGAGGATGCCCAGATTCCTATTATCTTAGGTAGGCCATTTTTGTGTACTGCTGGTGCTGTAATTGATGTTAAGTCTGGGTCTTTAACTCTTAGTGTTGGTGATGATAAAGTGATGTTTAAACTAACCAATGCTGTTAAGGTACCTATGCTTGAACAATCTTGTTGCAGGGATGAGGTTTTGGATGAAGTAGGTGTGGAGAAGACTCCAATTCCACCTAAGGTTGCCTCACCGTCTGGAGGCATAGTCAAGAACATTTGGAGAAGAAAGATTTTTGATGAGGGTGGCACTCATTGCCAAGCCCCTCCTATTTGAGAGATGGAGGATTATGGTCGTGCAGGACCTTTATAAATCAGCGCTTTGCGAGAGGCAACTCGTATTCTTTCCCTTTTTCCTTTTCTTTTCATTTTTTTTATTTTTGTTTTTCTTCTTTCTGTGAGCGAGAGTGAGGGTACTAACATTGTTTTCCCTCTTAGAATAGTCCTTATCACCTTTTGGCATTGAGGACACTGCCAAGTTCAGCTTGGGGGAGGAGTTCTGTTTGTATTCTCTCTCTCTTTTACTGCTTTCTAGGATAGATTTACTGCTTTCGAAAAATACTGAAAAAATCAAAAAAAAATATGGTTCCCATGACTGGATTAGTTGCCTCCCTGTGCCCCTTGCTGTGCTCTATTTGAAAATGATTTGACTTTATTTTCTGGATAGCTGGGCATTTGTGATCTTGAGGCTATGATTTGATGTTTGATTGCTATGATTTCGAGCTTTCTTGGATTATATTACACCACTTTGTGTTGCATACCTGATTTGGTTTGTGAGGCCTCTTTGTAGCCTATTGGATTCATATGATTATCCAGTCTATTCTTGTGTGTTAGTTCCTCTTTAGTGGATTGATCTTGACTTTGACTTCGTACTTGTCTGATTTTCGATGACTTGTAGCATTTGCTGTGATAGAGGCGTTCTTTGGTCTAATTCTTGAGCTTCAGAGTGAATTTTTGATATACTTTTATCCTCCTTAGCCCCGCTGAGCCTAATGACTTGTTTCGTGTTACTTAAACCCCTATTATGAGCCCAAAGCCTTCACTTGATATTATTCCAAACCTAGCTTGGGGGAGCTTTTGTATGGGTTGATTTGAGATTGGTTTGTTGGTTTAGTCTAGTTTTTGAGGAATTTAAAAGTGTATTTGCTGTGGTTTGAGAGTGAGAAAAAGAAAAGAAAAAGCAAGTTTAGAGTTGCGTGAATGAAGTTCAGAAAAATGAAAGAAAAATGAAATGAAAATTCAAAAGAATTCAAGTTCTTTCATTCACGTACGTTCATAAAGGAATATTCGCTTCATTGCTAGAAAATTGGGTTTGTTATAAGTTTTTCATTGATTTATGAGAGTTGGGTTACTTTACATGGTTTTATGGTGATTGTTGGGAGTTGTGAAGGCCACCTTAGGCCTTGTTTGAATGATTTATGTTCCCCCTTTCTTGGTTTTTCCACCACATTACCCAAAAGTACACCCTACCTCTCACCTAAGCCCCATTACAACCCTATAAAGTCCTCTTGAGCTTGTGTCTGCAGTGTTCATTTGATTGATTTCGAGTCCGTTTGTCAAAGTTAAAGAGTATTTCTGCCAATTGAGTCGACTTGACTAGGATGAGCGTCATTGAACCTTCTTAAACACATGAGAGTGTGAGTGGGAAGGGTACTTATGGTCGGGTTGGTGAGTGTTCGGGAATATTCTTTGCCTGCCACAAAATAGAGAGGAGTGACACCCTTGTGAGAGCCTTTTCAGGACTTGTATGCTTTGTGGATGCTTGAATTTGATAAATTGCTTGAATGATTGGTGGTTGGATGGATTTGATTAGCCAAACTTGAATTATGCCTCCTTGAACGATTCTTAGTCTTGAAAATGTTTTGAGCTTTGAATTGCTTTTTATCTATGGGGTGAGGCAATCTATTCTATGTTCATTAACTGTTTGCTTGAGGACAAGCAAAGGTTTAGCTTGGGGAGTTTGATATCACGTATTTATATAGAGTTTTCTCCCTTATTTACAAGCTAATTTGTGCGTCATTGGAGCTCTTGGGAGCTATTTTGTGCTAACTTTCGTATATAGTTGTGGTTGCGTGTTTTAGTGTTGAATTGCAGGTTTTAAGGAGCTTTCTCCTTATTCCCGAGCCATTTGGAAGCAACCACGGCTTTACGAGATGTTACGGGGCACGTAGGAAGGCTCACGAGTTCTATGGGTAGTTTAGGAGGTCCCAAGACCCCTAAACGTGAAGTTTAGAGAGCCAAAGAGTCAAAAAGGAGGATTCCGCACTCTGATCGGGCAAAAATGGCCCGATCGGGCGAAAATACATTGATCGGGTACTGAAGTTGCGGACCCGATCGGGCAAGGCGTGCCCGATCAGATCGGGCGAACATCAATGCACCAGACCCGATCAGGCGTAGTGTGCCCGACCCAATCGGGTCAAAGGCTGCTAGGTCTCGTTGTGAAGCTGCGGATGAGGAGATGCTGCTGGGCTCGTTTTGTCGCCTGGCCCGATCGGGTGGCTGCCCACGGCCCGATCGGGTGGGCCGTTAAAATCAGTTTAATGCTACGCTGCTGCTACGCGAAGGCCCAGAAGACATAGTGCTGAGTTTGGTGTTTGACCCGATCGGGTGGAGGCCACGGGCCCGATCGGGTCTGGCACTTTTATTCGCGATTTTTCGGCTTTTGTTTCCGTTTTTAGTGAACTTGAGGGGGTATTATAAATACCTTTTTCCTCATTATTTAGGAACATCTTTGATTCATCTTTCATTAGCTTTAGACTAGTTTTTATTCTTCATTGTTCTTAGTTCAATTGAAACACTTTAGATTAATTTAGAGGTGATCAAACCTATTTCGATTTCAATAAAAGTTCCTGCTTTCCGTTAATTGGTATTCTTTCTTACCCTAATCTCTTTTATTATTCTCAATTGCTTAGATTATTTATTTAATCGTTCATGATGCAATTGTTAGGGTTTCACATTAGTTTTGTTGTTGTTAATTCGATTATGAGTGAGTAGTTCTCTTTCTAGGGTATTAGATAGGAAAGCCATGTTTATACCATGATTGTGATTTAGACTCTTATTGATTTCTAGGGCTTGATTAGGGTGATTGTGATGTGGTTTGTTCTTTATTGAGTAATTAACGTTATTGCGCAGTTTCGTTGGTTGCTTGTGGTTAATAGTTGTTTGCACAGATCTGTCTTACGACTAGAGGCCTAGGACACGTCAGTAGTTCTGATTACGTTAGTGAACATGCGGCGTATGTTGAACTATGAGCGTTGAGTCTTAACCATAGCTCAACATAGGCTCTAATCCCCCGACTCTTGACTTAGGTTTTGATAGTTGTTGACCTTGTTTGATTGGTATAAGCATGGTGGACCGACCTAATACCCTAGGTTTTTATTCCATAGTTAAATCCTTTGTTTAATTCGTCTTCCTTAGCTTAATCATTAGTTTAATTAATTCCTTCCTGATTTACTCTGGAGTAGTTGAATTGGTTGAATATTGATTTAGAAACTCTGTCTCCCTGTGGATTCGACCCTGCTTCCACTGACTACCTTAGTTAGAGGACCGTAGGTTTATTTTTGATTAGGTGATACGACTAAAACCTATCAGACCCCGCATTTCCGAAATCCCTGAAAAGTTGTCCATTTTCCTCACCCATGTCTGATTCACTTTCACTTTTAGAACTTGAGATTGGTGAAGCTGGCACAGAACTCAAAGTCAACCGTTCCAAACCTCCCTGAAGCTTTCGCAAGGTGCGATTGATTTTCGGATCTAAAGGTAAGATGGGTGAACCGTGAGCTCTCCTTCTCATGTAACACAACAAAGCTAAGCAGAGGGTTAGTAAATAACAACACAGTCTAAAACAAAAGAAAAAATCACTCAAGCAATACTAAACTCAAGTAAACTTCAATCAATAGCACAATTTCCCCGCAACGGCGCCATTTTGATAAGAGGTATTTAGTGTGTTGTTAAGGCACTAAGAACCTCTTAGAAAACACAATTTATAAACCTAACGAGCAACTACTAAGTACGTAGTGATGGAAAGTCAAGGGTTGAACCACAAGGAAATTGGGATTGAGTTTAGTCCACTAAGTCCAAAACTACCTAAGTGAAGGGTTTTTGGGTTTGAGATTGAATAGATTACCAACTAATTAACTAGCTAATGAATACCGACTAATAATAAAATAGGAGAATTAATATGATAGAGAAAACACAAGAGCTTGGGTTACTCGCATGAACTCGGGCAAGACACGACACAAATGCAACTATGAAGCTATAGAGAATAACATGCAAGGTTAGGTTTCCCTCTAAAGTCCTTGAGTCCTCTCTCGAATGGTCCTCAAGAGTAATCAATTAATCAATCGACTAAATCCTCTCTCGAATGGTCTTTAGCCAATTGATTAATGGATTCAATTTGATTGGAAAACCCCTAAATAGGATCCTCTTAATTTCTACCCACTCTCTTGGTCTAGAAATTAAGTTGATTAATGGGAATGACTAGACAACAACAATCAATTAAGATTAATTGAAATCTAATCCCTAGCATAAACTTGATCAAGGTCTACCCTAAGGTGTCAAAACACCAAGAACAATGCATATTAGACATGAATAAAGCAATTACAAGAACATCTCAGTTAGCCCCTAATTCATGCATTCACCCAAACCCTTGATTATGAACTACTCACTAACCATGGATTCTAAGCAATTGAGATTCAATAAATTAAACATCATAAACAAAGCAATAGAATTAAAGGAAAGAGATTGAAGAAAAATTACTTGAATTGATTAACGAATTCGATCTTCAAAGATGACCTAAAGAGATAACTAGTGTTTAGAGAGAGTTTAGGGCTAAGAGAATGTAATTAGAAACTAAGAGTATGAGATAATCCCGAGTCTAAGCTAAGAAAACTAATAAAAAAGAGTCATTAAAGTTTGACGGACAAAACGGGTCAAAGCCCGAAAGCAGGTCATCACGGTCGTGGTGCCTTAAAAACGTCCAGGGAGTAACTATACAAAAAAGCCATTGATTCTGTGAAGATCAGGCACCACGACCGTGATGACCTGATTTCATCGAATCAGTCTTCAAGTCTCCACAAAACTTATTTGCTTGCTACAGGTGCCCACGACCGTGGTGTATGAGCCACGGCCGTGGTGGCCTTCTTCATTCAATTCCTCCAAGCTTGACTCACTTGAGCATCTTCAAAGTACAAGCCACGCATCCTCGAACATGCCCCAAGTCCCTAGATCACAAAAGTACTCCAACACGTGCCAACTCTCTTGAAATACATCAAAAACAACCAAACACTTGTGAAGTATAATTGAAATCCAAAGAAAGGAAAAACCATGCAATCCTAACTCTAAATGCTCTAAATCTACAAGCAATGTGACTTAGAATGAGTTATAAGTATGCACTAAACGAACTGATCAATCGTACATCCTTATTTTAATCACAAGCTAAAAGCAATGGCCCTGTTTGGCAAACAGAGTTTAGAGTTTAGCGGTTAGAGTTTAGAGTTAGAGTTTAGAGTTTTAACTTTTTTGTCTAGTGGTTTTGACTGCTGATTTGACTACTGTTTATATAAACTTGTTTGGTAACACTTAGTTGTGTGATAAAAGCTTATATTGTTTTTATTTTATAAACATTGATTTACTTTGCTTAGTTTTGTATAATAATATAAATAGGTCAAAAATAATTATTAACCCACCAAATCCTTATGCTCTCCAGACTCCACTCACCCTCATTGTTCCATCTTCCTCCTTAGTTTTTTTTGGTGATACCCTCCTTAGTTTTTTCCGTCACAGGCTCACAGCATTGAATATTTCTCCCTTTTTTTTTTCCTTTTTCTAATTTATCTATTGATTTTATTTTATTGGGCTTTGCTTCATCTTCTCATCTCTAATTCTCTATAGTACGAGTAGTCTATCTTTTTTTTTTTTTTGGGTTAGCCACAAGTATCTCTTTATACAGTATATATATTTTTATATACTGATTTTGTTATATAATTAACTAATTTTTTATATAAATTTACGAATGCTCCCTAGATTTCACTTTTAAATCAAGAAATCCAATTCCTTTCATTTTTGAAACCATCATCACAGATCAAATTTCATCCAAATGCTAATTCATCTGTTTTTTCTTCTTTTTATATTCCTGTAAATTTGAAGTAGATGAAAGTTTGGTAGAAAAATTACAGTGAAATTGTTCGAAAATCAAGCAACGAAGAAGCAACAGAATGAAGAGTTGTAAAAATGGAAAAGAAGAAAAGATAAAGAAAGGAAATTCAAGTGATGATTAATTGCTGGAAAAAGTAATTAGAGTCAATTATGGGCGAATCTCTCATGGAAACGCTGCTATATGCAGCGTTTTATTTTCAAGAGTTTTGATTTCAAAACTCTGTTGTAAAACTCTTCTTACCAAACACACTGATTAGAGTTTTGACCGGGTCAAAACTCTCTAGACAGCTCAAAACTCTCTTTTTCCTCCAAAAAGTTGTTCACCAAACAAGGCCATATTTTTTCATTTAAGGTAAATCATGTATAATGGAAATTCCCCTCGTTATTACTTTTTCGACAAGTCACCTCAATCTTATAAGTATTGATTCATTTAGATTTTTCATTGTTTTTTTTTACGTGTTTCACATTACTTGTAACACTTTCCTTCAATAAAAATTAGCAATCGCCTCCCACCATTATTTCGTGTTTGATGTGTGTCAAACTTTTTTTTTATTTGGATCAGCACAATCCTACTGGCTCGTTCATCTTTTTTATATAAGTAAGAAGTATACATTTTTATACAAGCTAAAAAGTGTAGTGAAGTAAACAAACCTTTTAGGAAGGACCCATACACCATAACACTAAAACCAAGGCAACAACAACCTATTGTAGGGATCGGAAGGGGGTCACAACGACACGCCGATACCCACAAGTCACACAATCAATACAACCAACCAATTACACAAGCCAATCAACCCAAATTGTCACACCACCAATTACCAAATAAAATCCGTAATAATAAGCAGCAAACAACCAGCAATAAATAAGAAGAAACAATAGCAAACAACACACACGATATAACGTAGTCAACCCCTTCGATGTGAAGAGTAAATCAATTGGACCTCTTTAGGAGTCCACCCTTAACTTATTCTCTTATTGATAATTGAGGGAAAACAACCCCAAATCAGTATACAAAGGATTCACAACCCACCAACAAACAACAACAATAAGAGAATTCAAATAGACAGGAAAGGTGAAGAAAAACACCTAAAAATAGCACCTCTGTAAAGAGACGATTCCCGGTGAACCAGGACTCCGATTAAAAAACTCAAAAGGTCAGAATGTATCCCCAAATATCCTCAACAAGCTTTCAAAATTTCAGCCAAATCCAACGGTAGGATCTTCTCTGATGACCAGAATACGAACACATTGCTTGAGAAAAACGAGTTGGAATACTCTAGGCTCTCTCTCTCCTTTGTGTGTGTTTGTTATATGAAAATTCTTGTTGCTCTCTACCCTCTCTAGACACTTAATTGTAAACACAATAAGCTCCAAAAGCTTCTCTTAGAAACCATAAGACCCATGCCAAAGTGAACCCAAAAATAGGATATATAACAAGCCCATCATAGTAGCCCATATATATGTGTCCAAAAGCAATAAAAATATTGCAACATGGCTGGACCATAACACCTATTACAACCAAAATACAGAATTCGCTCACTCACAATAAAGGGAGAAATTAAACCGTACCCAAACCCGTGAACTAGTTTTCTTTGGAATTAGGCCTCCAATTCGTAGTTGGATGCCCTGTTTAATCCTTTCTACATTATTTATCTACATATAATTCCATAGATCATTGTTCCTTTCATCCCAAATATTGTAAACTAAACTGGTAATTGTTGCACCGTATACACCCTTCCTGAGCTTGCTACACTTTTGTCTCTTATGTAAGTAAATTGTTTCTATATATGCCCGACCATCTTTTGACTTCCTTGCAAAATATCTGATTAAACCCACATATTAGAAAGAAAAGATTTTGTTGGTTTTCTTCAAAACAACCACAAAAAGAGACATGAGGTATCCTTATAAATGCCAACTCTATTCAAGAATTCCCTAGTATGCATTTTGTTAAACCTAGAAATCCAAGCAATGAATCTATGTTTAGGAATACCCATTCTAGCCTATTATTACAAATTGAGGCGATAAAGAATAATAGAACGTGAAACAATAAAGAACACACACAGATTTAATGTGGTTCAGTACTAATGTGCTAGCTACGTCCACCAGGCCAGAGGGAGAGTATTTTTATTAGGGAGAGAATACAGAATACAGATTAGATTTAGGCAACACCCGGATTATCAGATTGTGAATAATACGGCTAGAGGTTAACTTTAAGAGCATGTTTAGTTGGAGGTTTTATAGTGTTAGGTAATGGAATGGAATAGATTGATTCTTTATTCCATATGTTTGGTTGGATAAGTTTTTTTTTCACTCCCTTACTATAGGTAAATCCAATCCCTCCATTACCCTCCTCTAACTTGTGGTAACACATTTGATTCCCTTATCTAATAATCGATTCTCATCAACCCATACACCACACAGAAGGCTTGCTTGTAACCCAATAATGCACCACCAGCCCAACACTACCTTGCTGACTTTTTGTGGATTGAGGAGATGAAGAAAGAGAGAGATAGGGAATGAGAGAAGGGAATGGACAATGGTTAGGGAGTTTGTTTTTAATTCTCTTTTGCTTTTTTAATGATACCATTCCATTGATTGTTGAACCAAATAAGTTTAAAAGTTAATGATTCTTGTTTCCATTCCATTCTTATTTTTGTTTTCATTCCAACGCTTGAAGCAAACGCCCCTAAGGGTTTATATAAGCATCCCTTAGTAGTTAACCTAAAAAGAATAAGCGAGAACCTGTGTACTTGGTTATTCGTACCAACAGATAATTCAAGATATATTCAACATAACCCACACAACCTTGCTCGATGATATCTGCTACATTTGTTTATAATAGGAGGTTATTTGAAGCATCTGGGACTTTTAATATCAAAGTTTAAAATCTTCCTTAACATCACAAAATTTCTTCAAATACCTACTCCAACGTCTCCAACTCTATCTACTGTGGAATAGGAGGTCCTTTTTTTGAACAATTTGACCTATTACCAAGTCATAAAAATTGATTTTGTCTTGTATGTATATTTGGAAAAGCAAGTCGTTTGTCGGAAAAAGGCAAAGAGTCGAGGAACGTCATGAAGGCAAAACCCTTATATTTAAGAATTTTAGGAGGGAAAAACATCCTACTCCCCCGTGGGGTGGCTTTCCAAGAGGAAGACACTTGAGTGGGTATCCCCAAAAGGGATCCCAAAAGGATTACCTTGTTAATTATCATTTTTGTTAATTAGTATTCTTAAATCCTATTATTATTTTTGTTATATTACTATTATCACTTTTGTTATTATCAGTTCAAGAATTTTAACAGCTAAAATACTATTATCATTTTTGTTAATTAGTAATTTTAATTCCTAATTATATTAATTTTCATTATAATTATTATTTATTATTCAGAATAATTATTTAATTATTAATTATTGTCTAATTATTATTAATTATTATTATTAGTATAATTAAATTCAATTCTAAATTCAATTCAACTTAGCTCAGTTCAGTTTGAGTTCAGTTCAATTGTTTTTTACCAAAGAGACTAGACCCATAGAAAGTCTTGAAAGCCAAATTTTATTGTGCTCGTAAGATATTTTAAAAAGATAGAGACACCGGTCAACAACCAGGATACTATGAAAGAGCCAAGCGTAAAGGACTTTGCTTGGCATATACCACCAGTTCACCACCACAGCATGGCTGAATATCGCCAACACAACCCACTTGACTTTCCCCTAATTCAAAGATATCTCAAAAGGGGAAAAAAAAAATTAAAAGTCCAATTCTAAAAACTTTCTTCCAAACCATCAAGTTTATCGATAAAAAACTTTGGTGAAATTCTAGTTCGTATGTAAAGACTAAACTTTCAAGAACCTCCATACACATAGGCTTTTCAAGATAAAAGATGGAAATTTGGGATTGTTAACTTTTTGAGATTGTCTTCCTACACGAAAGCAACTAAAATTGGAGTGTTTGGCAAATGACTTTGGGTGGCTTTTTATTGGCTTCTAACTTTTGGCTTTTATTTCTGGTCAAACAGCCAAAAAAAGTGTTTGTAACTGGCTTTTCAGCCAAAAGCCAGGAACGACTTTTACCAGCTTCTTTGGCTGCCTTTTGATTTTTGCTTCCATTTTATACTAAACAGCCAACAATAACAGCCATTTTTACCTAACACTTTTTTAACAGCCAATAATTATACAGCCGGTCAAACAAGCCACTAAAAACAACCAGTTAAACAAGCCAACATATAAAGCTATAAGCCAACATTCACCGGCCAATTGCCAAACACCCCTTTATTTCCAAAACCCTTTTTTTGACGTAGTGGACATCTATTGAAAGAATCCTTATAGTAATTTAAAGGCATTGAACATATTCTCATGAAGCATTAAACTACATACCTATATTATATAACTCTATCACTATATAACAAAACATATGATCATATTGTACATTAAACTATAATTGTTTGACAAGAAAAATATAAGAAAACAATTACTAATTCACAAGCGTTTATGCAAATACGACAAGAAAAATCATGTGTAGAATCAAGGCTTTTATTGAAAAAGGCAAGAATCCGGCAAGGTCTTGAAGGCAAAACCGTACCGTCACGGTTCGGAGGTTTACCTTGCCTAATCTCAGTGCCACGTATCATTTCATATAATCGGTATCATACAATAATCCTTCATTCTAACATTGAACTTTGTTCTTTAATTCCCCTGGGACCTAGCTCTCCTCCACCAAAAGGAAAAAATACAAAAATCACGCTGAGAAATCAATATTGCACCATATATCATTGAGATTGGGGCAATTTTTATCGTTAAGAAAATGGGAGACGTTGATATCACCAAGATTGGACCAATTTTCATCGAGATCACCGGCGGCATTGTAAAATGCATTATTATCCACCATCACTTCACGTATATCACCACCACCATAGTTGAAAGCTTGATTATTGCATGGCAGTTCTGCAAAGACCTCCGTAACTTCAAGTAATCAACGTTGATATCATCAAGATTGGGCCAATTGAATGCATTACCATCCATAATCGCTTCACATAAATTAACACCACCATTGTTGAAAGCTTGATAATTGTATGGCGGTTCGGCAGCGACCTCCGTAACTTCACCTCTATAACCAACATTGTCGAACACTTGATGATTGCATGGCGGTTCCGCAATGATCTCCATAATTTCACTTCTATAATTATTATCATCACTAACAGCTTACTTCTTGCATGGCGGTTCTTCTTGAGCGAACAATAAATCATCAAATTCTAACCTGTCCTCGTTGTGTAATGCATTATTTTCCTCCATCACTTCACGTATATGATCACGAACATTGTTGAGAGCTTGCTTCTTGCATGCCGGTTCTTCTTGAGCGAGCAATAAATCATCAAATTCGGACCAATCTTCGTTGTGTGATGCATTATTTTCCTCCATCTCTTCACGTATATGATCATTACCATTGTTGAAAGGTTGATTCTTGCATGACGGTTCCGCAACGAGCTCCGAAACTTGAATCTTGCGGCGGTTCTTGAGCGAACGCTTCTTAAGACCTTTAGTCTTGATTTTCATTGTAATTCTACATACTGCCCAATTTTTATAAACATCTTGTGGCAAGAAATCTGGATCAAAAGAGAACTCATGCATATTCCACTCCACTGTGATATTAGGGTCCACTATTAATATTTCACGCTTCTTCTTCTTCGCAAACTTGAAGTATCTATCATGACCAATAACAACATCTCCATGCCCCTTAATCTCGTTTGTATCATCTCTGACCATGTTCCAAACTCCATAGAATGAACCATGTTCTTTTTGCCTTTCCCTTTCGCTTTGTTCTCGCTGACTTCCCCTAAAGGCGTATACACATAGCGTGGTATTTCTTATACCGTGTCTTTCTCTTCTCCGCAATTGACGCTGTTGATTTCCACGCCTTGGAATTAATCGGAGGGATGAATAGTTTATAGATCAAGTGATCAACATCCCTTATCGGAGAGTACATTAGTGGTTCGCCGTAAATCTACGGCTGCTGTGATGTGATTGTGAATGTTGTGTTTCGTATGAACGTGATATGATTGTGAATGTTGTGTTTCGTATGAATGCTGGTAGTATATTTATATAGCAGAGCGTTGGAGCGATGAGTAATGTGAGCGTTGTGCCGTTGTAATATATGCTGGTACAATATAGGCAGTTTAGGTATCTATTTATCTTTGTTTAATCATCTTTAGGTCTGTTTTTAATTATCACTTATGTCATGTGTCACTTACCTATTGATTAGTTGACTATACGTGTTATCATCTTTTCTTTTCTTTTTTAATTAGAAGTTCTGTATCTATTGCTTTCTTTTTACTTCTTTTTGCCTTTTGAATTTTTAGTTTATAAATGTTACATTTTTTTTATTTTGTGTAAATTTTTCCTTTTTTTTTCTTTTCTTTAGGTTATTAAAGCATTGTGTTCTTTAGGTTACAAAGGATGTGATTAAGTCTTCATCATCTTTAAAGCTTCAAGTTTTTGGATATGGATGAGAGAGATTAGAAGAAAGAAAGAAAAAGGAAAGAAGAACAACAATGCACACGTTTTAGGATATGTTGAGCGGCTTACTATTCCTTTCTTTTTTTCTTTTTTTTCAGGAATTGGGTAGATTATTTTTAGCTTTCCCTTTCTAATAATGATCTTCTTATTAGTTTATTGATAAAAAATATACTTCCTCCGTAACGAAAAGAATGCACCATTTGTACTTTTGACACTATTTGCAGTTTTAAATTTAATCGCAATTTATGACTTATACACAAGGGAAAATATAGTCATGTGGGGTCTTGTTGGATTCGTCTCAACTTGTAGTTTTTTATGATCTAATGTTTATAATTTTTACAAATACATAATTAGATATATCAATCTTTAAAGTTTTATTTTGGCATGCGTGCCCAAGCAAATGGTGCATTTATTTTGTTACGGAGGAAGTATAAAACCTGCATATCATAGCAAAACTTAAATAGTAATAATATGTTAACAATTTCACAAAATTAATAATATTTGTAATTATATGCTAGTAAATAATGCTCACTCCATTTCTTTTTGTTTGTCTCATTCACTATACCTTCAAATGTCAAGGAAGATAGTGTCATAGGCATGTAAGTGGGGACAATAATTAAGGAGTTTATTAGAGATAGAGATATAGATGGGAAAGTATATCAAGATAGAGTTTTAGAATAATAAATTATCTTATGTTATTAGGAAAGTATATTGTTTAATATTGGAAAATTTGCACAGAACCACCTTAAGTTTGCCCAGTTTTGTAAACTCCCACCTTTATGTATTTTTTTACAACTTACCACCTTAAGTTTTATAAACATTTATAAACTCCCACCATTTCACGGATTTTGTCTAACACCGTTTGTTGTGGGCGCCACTTCAGTTATAACCTTTGGTTTTCCCTCCAAAGGTTTCACTTACATTCCCCAGCATCTCTCTACCTGTCGTCTTCCTCATATCACCATTCAATTCTCCATTTTTTTTTCTTTCCATTCTTTCTCTACTCATGCATCTCTCTTCAATTCTCTCTACCTGTCGTCTTCCTCATATCCTGTTAATCCCTGATTCACCTTCTTCAGCACTTCATCATATGAAACAAATCAAACCCAGAAAATTGAAGCTGGAAATTGCAAGAAAATGAGTGTTGGAAGGTTCAATTTGTGATAAAGAAAGGGTGATTCATGAAGATATGATGAAGATGAAAAGGATTAAATTGGTGATTTGAGGGATTTGTTATTTGGGTTAAGTGAGGGTAATGGAGATCTTGGTTTGTTGAATAATGGAGAATTTGAAGGGTTTGATTTCGAGTTTAATAAGAGGTTGATGGTGAAGGAGATCTTGGTTTGATAAAGAGATGAATGGGGAAATGAGATTTTGGAGGGAAAAGCAAAAGATTGGACTGACGTGGGGTCCAAAGTTAACGGAGTTAGGCAAATTCCGTCAAATGGTGGGAGTTTATAAACATTTACAAAACTTAAGGTGGTAAGTTATAAAAAAAAACATAAAGGTGGGAGTTTACAAAATTGGGCAAACTTAAGGTGATTCTGTGCAAATTTTCCTTTAATATTCTAGGGTTAGATGGTTTTCTAATATATAGGGTTTTACCCTAATAATAAGTAAGAAGTTATTTACTCCTATACACTCTCCAATTATTAACATGGTATCAAGAGCCTTCTAAGAACTCTTAGAATTTTTTTCGATCCTATCACTCGACGTTATTCCCGAGTTCGCTTTACATCGATTTTGTTTTCAATTATTCCGCTATCATTGAGCCAAAGGAAATTCTAATTTGATCCGTCTGAATTAGGCAGTGATATGCTGTGCATCCTTCCTGCTGCAAACCTTTACTTTGGTGTGTCCATGTGTGTTCTTCCGTGGTTTTCTCTCTCCACATCTTCATTGCAAGTTGGCTATTAGGCAAATCTTGTTTTGCTACTGTCATTGTTCTCTTTGCCCACCAAGGCACCAATTAGTCAACATTTGGTATTAATTTGCTTGTCTCTTTTTTCTTCCGCTGCTTTGGTTCAACAATTTATGTGTGATTTTTTTTTTTTCAATGGCGTGTGGTTTCTTGGCTCTTTTCTGATATTGATCGGCGTAGTGCTCCGACACTTACCGATGATCAATGGCAGTAACTTCCGGGTGCTCTGAAAGGGCCTAATGTCTCTCCCTCCTCTCCTACTGAAAAATTGAGCGGTATGTTCAATTCTAATGATTGGCTTATTGATTCTGGTGCCTCCAATCATATGCCTAGGAATTTGAATTTATTTACCAATATTCATAGTATTTCTTCTGAAGTCGGCTTGCCTAACGGTAAAAGCATTGTTGCTACTAAGGAAGGCACTATTGTTTTGGTGGATGGTCTTGTTCTCGAGAACGTTCTTTACGTTCCCGCTCTCACATGTAGCCTGTTATCTGTTTCTCAATTGTTAAGCACAAAAATGTTTATTGTTT
This sequence comes from Patellifolia procumbens, assembly GCA_947645195.1. Lineage (NCBI taxonomy): Eukaryota > Viridiplantae > Streptophyta > Magnoliopsida > Caryophyllales > Amaranthaceae > Patellifolia > Patellifolia procumbens. Next base: position 390,472 of record CANSGD010001393.1, on the reverse strand, counting down.
TCTTCACTAATAAGCTCTGTATTATACAGGACCTTACTTTGAAGAATTTGATTGGAGCGGGAGTGTTGTTTAATAGGGTCTATGTTTTCAAGCCTATGCGTAGTTCGTTGGTTCACGCAAATAAAGTAACAAAGGTGTTGGTGAAATAGTTCGCTTTTTCCGACTTGCTGAATGTCGGATGCTATTGTTCAAGTGTGGTCTACTCATTTAGTAGATCGTGTACAACCAAGATGTAATCTTGTTTGTGGTATTTGCCTGTTTAAGATGAAGATGTGATCTTGCTTGGGTATATTGAATGGTTTTGATGCGATTGTGCATCGTTTCTACAAAACCCTAGTTGGGTTCATTGGTGCAGTTGAGCATCGTTGATTATTGGTGGATGGAGTTAATTAGTTCTCCACGGTACTTTGGTTGTCCGTTCTCCAAAAGGGTGTTTATTGGTTGTCCCTCATCCTAAAGGGTGGTTATTGTTGACGTTAATTGATTTACATCATATTGTTCTAGTCGTTATTTTTTCTTTCCATTTTTCTTTCAATCGTAACGTTCGTGTTACTACCCTACGATTGAGGGGGAGTATTAGAGATAGAGATATAGATGGGAAAGTATATCAAGATAGAGTTTTAGAATAATAAATTATCCTATATTAGGAAAGTATATTATTTAATATTCTAGGGTTAGATGGTTTTCTAAGTCCTTGTACTATATATATAGGGTTTTACCCTAATCATAAGTAAGAAGTCATTTACTCCTATACACTCTCCACTTATCAACATAGTTCACTTAATTTATAGTAAATGTGGTGAATAAAGTAGGTGAGAGGAATTGTAAGGTACATATGAGGTCAAAAGGTGATAAAGAATGGGTAGATGGGTAATTTAATTTTCTTATATATGGAAAGATGAAAAGTAGGACAAACAAAAAGAAACGGACAATAACGGAAAGTAGGACAAACAAAAAGAAACGAACAATAACGGAAAGTAGGACCAACAAAAAGAAACGAATAATAACGGAAAGTAGGACAAACAAAAAGAAACACATAGACTATATTTTTTAGATATCTGTAAATATACATTCAACCAAATCCGACATTTTACAAACTATTGATTTTATGTATTGAAAAGTTGATAACAAAATAAAAAAACTCAAAGGATAGTATGTAAATAATTCAGATTCCTTGCAATCAACTTAATTGGGACAAAATAATTTATATTTTTTCTGTCATACTTTAAATCATAATTTATTACTAGTATTAGACATAATTTTGGTTTAAATTCACATTTTTACAAAATAAATCTCCTCCACGTATTACTTTTTTTCATTTACTTTTGCTCTTTTTGCATACCATACTGGAATTTGATCATATATTTTCTAAATATAAAAAAAGCAATATGACTAAATAATATTGAATTTGTCGCAATGGTATATACATAATATACTATGTGGACTATAGAGTAGTATATAGTTTTTACTAAAGCAACTTGAAATTATATTATAAGTGAACAATAATAGAATTCCTATAAAGTATATATTATTTTTTATATCTATTTAGGGTCTGTTCTCTCCAGCTTATTACAGTTCAGTTTAGTTCAATTCAGATCAGTTCAGTTTAGTACAGTTCAGTTCAGTTCAGCTCTAGACAATACTTTTACTCTCACATATCAATATTCAGTTCAGTTCAATTCATTTCAATTCAGTTCAACTACTTTATGCCGAAGAGAACAGTTGACTTGTTGATATGTTTATTAGCAATTATATATTAGGTGAAATCTACTCCAAAATTAATCATTCTTAAAAACATCACGGTTACTAATTAATATCTTTTAAAAATTAATAGTCATTTTGGACATGATAATGTACTACTCTGTTTTTTAATAGGGATGTTTGCTTTTGCGTGAGGACCAAGGAAAAAGTGCAAAAGTAAGAGAGAACGATGGTAAAAGTAAGGAAAAAGTGAAAAGGGTGGAGAGAAGGAGAGAAGTGTAATACTTCCTCCGTTCCAAGTGCATTACAATTTACAACCTTTACCTTATTTGGCAATTTCATATTAATTGCAACCTTTCTATTTTAATCACCAAAAAGAGCATATGTGCAACATTTCTCTCTCTTCATTACTTATTAATCACATGATGCAAGTGGAGAAGATGGCCCACTTTTTTGCGCTTCTTAATAAATGTGTCAACTCCCTATGTTGCAATAAACTTGAAACGGAGGAGGTAGTAATTAGCTAGGTCAACCTATCATTTATGGAAAAAGGTAGAAGTGTCTAATTAGAAAAAACACCCCTAAATGGAAAAGTGTCCCTATTATTAAAAAGGAATGGAGTATTATATTACAAACCAAGATTGGACATATCTTTAGGTTCGGGAGAAAGCTCGGGCTCAAACTCGGACTCATTTAAATTAAACAAGATTGAACTGAATGTTCATGCATGGTAGTACTCGGTTAAGATCGACTCGTTTACCCCCTACTCGTGAGTTGTTACTTCCAACTATTATCAAAAGCAATTACATTATGTAGTTTATTTGTTTGAAGTTGTGTTAAGATTTGATGGTAACTGCAAGACCAACTAGCCATTTATAGCCATTGACCTGAAAATGGCATATTATTGTGTTGCTATTTTATTATATTTTGACCCCATTACATTACTAAAATGATACATTTCATGCATATGGTTTCGCTATATTCCTCTAGATTTTACTCTTGTTTGCAGTTTTGTGTCTTTTGAGTTATTTCAGGGACATTAGAGCTATTTGGAGGTGGAATGAACCATTTTGGAGCATAGAGATGATCGTTGGAGATTTAGAATCGCATCCGAGTCCATTTGGGTGCATTTCGATGTCTATTTGGACCCGTTTAACTTCAACCTGATCAGGTTCATACCTGACCTGATCAGGTTTAAGTTCAATGATAGCAGCTTTGATAGTTCGTGCCAGGACCCGATCGGGTTTGGCTTGGACCCGATCTGGTTGACCCCGTATGACGTATTTCTATCTTTTTACGGACTTTTTCTTTAGTTATTTTAGAAGGGTATAAATAGGTATCGTTGAGACTTTGTAAATTATTCCTAATTACTCAATTTTAGACTCTTTTCATTCATAGCTTAGACAAAAGTACTCTTAGTTTATATATCAATTACTTTGCTATTACTTAGTTTGAAGATTGAAGACTTCGGATTCATCAATTTAATTGAAATTTGATTTCTCTATTCCCTCTTTCTGTTTCTTAATTATGTCTTTGATTATGCTTATCGTTTCTATTGACATTATTAGTGAGTAGTTCTAATTCTAGGATTGAGTTGAGCCCTAGAATGATTTGATCGCTTTATATCTATTAATTCCATGTTATTGAATCGTTCAATTAAGGTTTGATAGGTTTGTTTTCAACATCATTTTGCATCATTGTTTTGCCCTAATTTTTATTATCAATGAAAGTTGGAATTGAAATTAGGATTTCATTGTAGCAGTTTGTTATCTTGTCGATTGAATTCATCAACAAAATTTGGGATTTAATCTAGTTTAACTTGTCATTGGTTGAGATTCGCACATGAAAATAGTGAGAATCGAGATTGAGAATTTCATTGGGATTGATTCTTTATGCATCTAATTTTGTATGTTATCCATGAAAATAGGAAGGATGCATATTAGTTAGGCCTTTTGTAGCCACGAAAGTGGTCTTAAGGTAGTTCGTCCTTGAAAGAATGTCAACTTGCCTAAGCTTCAATTCATTGACTGGAATGTAAGTTGTGTCTGATCAATTCATGTTAGTAATGATGCTCAATCTTAGTACTTTCTTATCATAGTTATCATCAACATTTCATTCTACTCATTAGTTTAGAAATTCGTTTAATAAATCTTACAATCGATATAGAATTGTGTGGCTATTTCATAGTCTAGAGTCAGCTAGTGTTTAATCTTGCACCTCCCTGTGTTCGACCCGTTAGTGCTACCACACCGTTCACTTGCGGTATTAAAATAAAACCTTAACACATACTGACCATTTTGCATGAATATTCAGTCAAGACTACAAGATACTCTTTAAAAGCAATGTCACATTAATTTGTTGAAGTTGAATAAGAATAGCTTCTTCGAGTTATGGGTAGATGATAAGGAAGCTGCAATATATGCAAGGTATTCAGTTTTAATCCTTCATGTCCGAGCGTGAACAAAGTTGTTGGTTTGAAAGCTCATAACTGAAAGGTATTATAATAATCTATTTGAGAAGGCTATTTCATTCATTAACAATATATATAGTACACACTAGGGTTTACATTGGAATATTTACGAAAATGAATATACATTAAATTATTTACATATTTATATTCTAACAATAATACTGAAGGATCCGCCATCACCATTCTGTTGCAAGACAAGGATATTGAAGGGCTCCTAGTCCTATAAGATGGTAAGTGGTTTAGGGCTCCTATTATCTCTCATTCCCTTGTCATTCATGTTGGTTATCAATTCGAGGTAATATTTTTCTTTCTTATTGCCCATATAAGACTTCTTTGAGAGTGAGATATAGCTCAACTGGTTAAACGATTAGTTCTGATTTCCGTAACTCCTATGATTGATTCTCATATTGTACTCTTGGTAGCTCTTTATGTAGCCAAAAAAAATTATTTAAAATACTTCCTCCGTTTTTTTTTAGTTGACACGTTTTGACTTTTGACACTATTCACATAATCTACTTTGACTATCTTTTGTGATTTATACATAAGAGAAAATATAGTCATGTGGGGTCTTGTTAGATTCGTCTCATTATATATTTTCAAAATATCATATTTTTATAATTTTTACTCATCAATTTTCCAAGATAAAAGTGATTGAAATCACGCGTTGGCAAACGTGATAAAAGAAACAGGTCAACTAATAAAAACGGAGGAAGTATCATTTATACTGTCTTATCTGGAGTTTTTAATGTTATATGACTGTTATGACGAATTTTCTTCTCCCTGTCAAAAAAATATACTACCCCTGTTTTTTTTACTTGCAACACTTTCTTAATAGGGAAAATTCTCAAAGGTTGCAACATATTTTTTTATTCCTTATATAGTTGTGGTCCCCACACTCTCTCTCATACTTAACGTAATTAAAATACTTTTTGTTGTGATCCCCCACACTCTCTCTCATACTTTTTGCATAATTAAAACACTCAATAGTCTTCAGTCCCCTTAATTACACTCATACATTCACCTAATATCACATTAAAAATTTTGCCTAGACATCCGCAATTTTCAAAAGTGTTGCAACTAAAAAAAACGGAGGTAGTATAATGAATTTTCTTTTCTTCATTTTGATACATGTATATGAGAATAATATAACTATTTGGTTGAGATTTTTGGTAACATGTATTGCAAATAACAAACTCCATAGCTTTACAAATCACGTTGCCTTTCTTCTTGATTACTTTCTTTAATGGCGTATAAGCATAGTGTTGTATTTCTTGTACTTTGTCTTTGTCTTCTTATCCGTTGTTGAGCTGCACGCCTTCAAATCAACTAGAGGGATGCATAGTGTAGAGATCCATATCCCTGATCGGAGAGTACATGGTTCGCCGCAAATCTTCGGTTTAAGAAACCAAGAGAGAAGTAAGTAGAATTTTCATGGAAATTTACTTCGTCCATTGTCAACAAAACAATATAACTTTATTATCAAATTCCTATGAATTTTATTAAGGAACTTATTTCATATATATTGTAATTTCAAGGGAATTTTGACTTCTCACATAAACCAAACTTCTTGATAAATAATCATACCTATATATTACATGTTATTCTTGTGTCAAGAACAAAAGGCTATAGTAGCAGATAAACACTAACGCATGCCTCCTATATTTCTTTTTAGATAACAACCCGTTTTGACTTTTGACACTATTGACATACTCTACTTTGACTATCTTTTATTTCTCATTTGCACCTAGTAAATGTCTCGTCAAATAGATCATATTATATTGCTCTCATATGAATTTTCAAAATATCAAATTTATAATTGAATATGTAATTTTGGTGGGTTTTAGAAGAAGAATTGGTGGTTTTAGGGTGGGCTTATCTCTTCACCCGAACGTAAAATATTCTATTTTATGACTTTCTAGTACCAACTAAATATTTCTTATTCATCACCTTATTAGTTAATTTGCTTAACTAGAACTCCTCAACCTCCACGTCTTAGAGTGCATTTTATTCACCTAAATCGAATAGAATTTTACCTTATAATTAATACTATATTAGACCTAAAAAATCAAGGAACACAAAATGCATCCTAAATTTGTGTTTATTTTGGGTGAAGAGGAGCAATTTTAGATTAATACTTTAGTTTATTACATGCCGGCGGTGGTTATTGAGTGGGGTAATCTCGTAGAGTTTGCAAAAAATTAATACAACTTTGTTTCTCCGCCTTATACACATTAATATATATTCGGGGAGGGTAAGACAAAATGTAAAGATTATTAAAACTATATATTCTTTCTTTATCCCTTTTTAATAGAGCATCCGCTAGTTTGTTTGCTCTTATACAAACACTTATAATATATTACTAGTTTCAAATGCGCAAATAAACATCGTCAAATCCCGGTAAGATCTCTTTTGCGTCTTCTCTTCTGCGTCTTCAAATGCACTGATTATAATGTGCCAGATTAACCATCTTTACATTCATTTTTGAATTTCTTTGTGACTTAATTAGCTTTAGAAATTCTCAAAATTGATGAATGTTGATTGACTTGATGACATACTAGTATGAATTAGAACTAATTGATGAGTTACTGCTATCACCATTTTCTTCTTTTTGCTGTTCTTGTTCGTTTTCCATTGCTATTACTTTTTAAAATTTACTGGGTTTGGTGACAAGATGAAAACCCAGAAAGCGAATTAGGCATTATTTAGTAATAACGAAATTATATTCAAGAACTCAACTTGGGTTGATGAAAGAATTGAAAACCCAAATGGGAGTGAGGATATATGTTAAGGTATTGTTATGTTCAACTAATCTTGATCTATAAGCTGAGATACGTTCATAGAAGTTGGGTTATGTTCGAATAAGTTCAGGTAAGGTCAAATTGGTTAAGGTAAAATCACTTGAATTGAACTTGTGACAGACCCATGATTTTTAATATTGCGGTGTCAATTATAGGTTTTGAGATTGGTAGTTTGGGGTTGAAAATTCGAAAATTGACTTAATACTTTAAATTTAAGTACTCTGATAGATAGAAAAGTAAAAAATAGTTTTAGGGTACCGAGTGCAAACCATTACCAATGAATTGAAGACGCTCTAAAACTTGAAATCTTATCAAAAAATATAAGATGGTAAGTTACGAATGTAGCTGTCATATTTACAAATTGTGACCTTAATGGCATTTAAGCTAGATCATCGGCGGAATCAATGTTACCAAGAAATTACCGCAATGCCGAAGCTGTGTATTTTAGCTTCTTCCTCTACTACGTATTTTAGCTTCTTCCTCTACTACTTAGTTGTTCAATGGCTAATTGCAGCACGCTATACACAATATTTGGCTGTAGGTGATGGTAGTGACAAAATTTGATGGAAAACTTAAATTTCGTTAGTACTAAGGGCATTTTAGCTACAAATAGTGACTTTAATGGCATTTAAGCTAGGTCGAAAACCAGAGGGGTACCCGAGGAATTAGCTCTAACCCTAGAGGTACCTCGGGAAATTTCTCATATTCTTTTTATGAGATATGCTTTCTAATTTATGATTATGTCTTTAGTTCATAAACAAGGGAATTCCTTGAGGTTATGCATCATACACGGGGGTGTACCATGCTCATGGTACACCCAAGGCTATTTGAGCAAAAAAATAGTCTTGGGTGTACCATGCTCGTGTGTACACGTAAGACCATTTAAGCAAACAACTAGCCTTAGGTGTAACATGCTCATGGTATATAATAAAAAATTGTAGAAAGCCTTTCACATCTACTCCTCTAAATACATTTGCTTTACTTTTTTCAACTTATTTGCTTCTAATTTCACAATCAAATAAATGTCAAATAAATATTTTCTTTTTAGGGAAAATTAACAGAAATAATCCGAACTATTGCCCATCTTCCCTAATTAATCCCACCTTTACTAATTCTCAAAATAATCTCAAGTATTTAGGGTATCTTCTAATATTAGTCCTAGGCAAAATGATAACCTGATAAACAGGTTAACAATGCCACGTGGCGTATTATGATTAGTCCATTTATTAATTTCTTTTAATTATCAATTTTTTTAAAAAAAAATTGAGAAATAAAAAAAAAGATAAATGCACCCCCCACCCCACCCTCACTGCCACAACCACCCACCTCACCCCCACTGCCGCCCACCACTAGCCTCACACCATCGCTGGAAGCCCTAAACCACCAGAAAACGGCCGATTTCCCTCCCCTAGTGCCGATCTCCAACTCCCCAACCCCGAATAAACCCCACCACGCCTATGTCCTTCTCCCTACCCCGAAAAAAACCCCACCGCGCCGATCTAACCACGAACCATCCACCACCCACCTTATTTTCGCTGCAATTCAGGATGATTTCCGGTCTGTGTGTGGTGGTTTGTAATTGGGTATGGGTGAATTTCGGGGTGGAAATAGGTTTTCGGCGTGGTGGTTTGTGGGGTGGACTTGGGTTGTTTTAGGGTGGTGGGGAAGCTTTTGGGTGGGACTAGAGTTGTTTTAGGGACGTGGGTCTGGTTTCCGGTGGTTCTAGGGAGGCATCAGGGTGGTTGTTTCAGGTAGGTCTGGGTGAGTTTCGGTTTCTCTGAGGTGGTTGGCGGGTCGTGGTGGCCGGGAAAGGGGAGGGAAAGGTGGTTGACATGGTGCGCTGGGAAGGGGGAGGCTGGAATGGGGGGAGGGTTTTAGTTTTAATTTTTTTTATTATCTTTTATTTTTGGGCCAATGTCATTATGACACATGGCATGTTGAACCTATTTAACAGGTTCAAAGTCAAGTGGGATTGTTTTGGGAAGGTAGGCTGATAATTGGGATTATTTTGAGAATAATTGAAGGTTGGATTATTTAGGGAAGACGGGCAATAGTTTGGATTATTCCTATTAATTTTCCCTTCTTTTTATTATAAAATATCCGATTAAAATATAACTTTTAGTACATACTTCTCTCATGGCTGCATCCTCAATTGTTTGAACCATTTGATTTTTCATGGTCACTAAGAATACTTTAACAAAAATAATCCAAACTATTGCCTGTCTTCCGTTAATAATCCCACCTTTAGTAATTCCCAAAATAATCTCAACTATCACCCTTCCTTCCCACACTAATACCACTTGACTTGGAACCTGTTAAATAGGTTAAGTAGACCATGTGTCGTAATTAGGGGTGTTCACAAATATCCGATCCGATTGATCCGATCCGCGATCCGGTCGATCCAATCCGAAATATAGTGTTTCGGATAATTCGGATCGGATATCCGAAATTATTCGGATCACCCTTTTGGCTTTTTCGGATATCCGAAAAATCCGAATTATCCGAAAAATGTTTAAAAAATCGGATATTTTTCGGATAATTATCCGATTCGATCCAAAATATCCGACCCGATCCGAAATATCCGAAATATCCGTAAAATTTTCAATTAAATAAATTTGATTTTAAACGTTTTTCCCCCATAAAAATCGGATCGGATAATCCGAGTATCCGATCCGAAATTTCGGATATCCGAAAAAATGGGTATCCGAAATTTTCGGATCGCACTTCTCCCGATCCGAAATTTCGGATCGGATCGGATTGTCCGAAATGAACAACCCTAGTCGTAATGACATTGGCCAAAAAATTTGAAATAAAAAAATTAAAACCCCTCCCACCCCAGCCACCAACACCTTTCCCTTCCCTCCCCAAACACCACCACGTTGCCCTCCCCTTCCCAACCTGTAACGCCCCGAAATTAGGGGTCCGTTACTAACTTCTATCAACCATAATTAGAACATCAATAATCATACTTTATTCATAAATAGCAGCGGAAACATCCTCAACCTTGTGGGTTATGGGCCCACAATAAAATTCTCTTAAAAATACAACTCAATAACTACATTCCCTTAATAGATTAATTTACCTTACCATTAACCATCTCAACATCTCACTAAAACATAACATAACGCCTACTTCTCGAACCAATCACTAACTAACTTATTTACATAATCATCATGATCGATCTCAATCAGAAACTCTTTCCATGTGTCTTGCAATACTTTCAATAGTACCTAAAACATAAAAACAAAACGTCATGAGCCGAGGCTCAGTAACATACTACCCTAACATCGTAAATTCATTTCAATTCGTTTTATTTGCAAACAGAGGAATATGATATATCGTAAATTCATTGGAAAACATATAACATTACAATTGAAATCATTGAGATATAGCATATGGCATCATATTCCTTATCAGGATTATAAACATATATCATTCATTTTGGTAACTTGGCAAGTATAACATAACATAGGCCACAGAGAACAGAAGTCCTCCACATAGGTGGCGTGCCACAGGAGATTATTTTCCCCCAACAGAAGGTGGCATATATATAATAACATAATACGGATGTCACAGGAGATTAGTATCCCCCAACAGAAGGTGACAGAGCCGCCATAATGGAACGTGCACGACCAACATAACATAATACTGCCAAGAACCATCTTTCACTTTTCTTTATCATGTTTCATGTCTTATTATAATCATATTTCATCAAACCATTTACAGAAAGCATTTATAACATCATTTGCATAATAACATTTTATATCCCGCAATCCATAAATAACATCATTAAAAACAAAACATTATCATAAAACATAGTTGGAAGGGGATTGCGGGTGTTAGCAGTAGAAGTTACCTCAAGTCCTGCTTAGTAAACCTTGTTAGCCGGGGGAGGCTTGTAATATCCTTTTCCTTTCTAATCTATTCACGAATTAATAAGTAATCGTTAATATTTTATTCTAAATTTTACGAACCATTTCCTTCATGTGAATCCTTTTAACTATTTATTTTATTTAAACTTACTAAGTTCCAAAGAGGTTTTGTAATAAGGTTCATTATTAATAATTAGTAATATAATAGTTACTCGTTTATAACTTAATATTATAAACTAAGACCTATGGGCTTTATAACTTGGTTAATAAGTACGACATAAGTAAGCTATATTTAAGTAAACTATTACTACTTTATAATTCATATAAAATTCATGTTTAATGACTTGAAGGCATAAACTATAAAGTATAAGTATATATTCTTTAAATACTAGAATTATTATTAAGCTAATAAATAAACTAAAATATTGTTCATTAATTCTATTACTTAAACAATATAAAAAGAATTTATGTATATTATATCAAATAGTATTTAACGAACCATAAATAGTTTGTAAATAATAATTCATTATAAGTACTTCAACATAATTTACTTTCCTTTTTAATTAGAAACTAAACATATATCTTGTCTTTTTTTTTATAAAACTTGAGAACATATATATAGTGAATATTGTTAATAATATTAAAGTAACTCATTGATTAATAATTCAATATAAATAATACTCATAATATTTAAAGTAGGTGTTTACTATAAAACTAAAGTAATTGTATGAACATAACTTATTACATGAAATTAGTGACTAATTTACATAACTTAGTTTTATTAACTAAACTTTAAAGTAAATAACTATTATTGAAAAACCTTAACTTAATATTTATAACTAGAATTAAGTAATTATTTTAAGAAAATAACTAACAAATTCTAATAATTAAACCATTAAATTTAGCTAGATTAATTTAGGTTAATAATATAGTATACATAAACATAATTTGAACAAAATAGCTTTACTTAAATTAAAAATTAGATTTAAAACGAATACTAATATTAAGTGTGTAATTAATAATGGATATAAAATAAACTAAATAATTTAATATAAGTAAACTAAGATGATTAATTCATAAGGTTTAGCTAGTTTAAAGTTCATAACTTAGTACATATAAGCATAAATTAAACAAAGTGATTTTTATCTAACTTTAAATCAGATTTAAGCTCTAAGATTATCATAAAGTTTTTAACTAATAAGAGGTGTAAAATAAACTAATCAACTTAAAGTAAACAATTAAGCCAAACGGAGGTAACTGAGTTACCTCTGCTCAACAGAGCATCGAAGAGGGAAGCGGAGGGGGCAACTCCGGCGGGTTCAGCAGCGGCGACGGAGAGGCAGAAGACAGGTGGTGGTGGTGGCGCCTTGTCTGGCTGCGTTGGCGCGGCAGCATTCACCCAAACCCTTGATTATGAACTACTCACTAACCATGGATTCTAAGCAATTGAGATTCAATAAATTAAACATCATAAACAAAGCAATAGAATTAAAGGAAAGAGATTGAAGAAAAATTACTTGAATTGATTAACGAATTCGATCTTCAAAGATGACCTAAAGAGATAACTAGTGTTTACAGAGAGTTTAGGGCTAAGAGAATGTAATTAGAAACTAAGAGTATGAGATAATCCCGAGTCTAAGCTAAGAAAACTAATTAAAAAGAGTCATTAAAGTTTGACGGACAAAACGGGTCAAAGCCCGAAAGCAGGTCATTACGGTCGTGGTGCCTTAAAAACGTCCAGGGAGTAACTATACAAAAAAGCCATTGATTCTGTGAAGATCAGGCACCACGACCGTGATGACCTGATTTCATCGAATCAGTCTTCAAGTCTCCACAAAACTTATTTGCTTGCTACAGGTGCCCACGACCGTGGTGTATGAGCCACGGCCGTGGTGGCCTTCTTCATTCAATTCCTCCAAGCTTGAATCACTTGAGCATCTTCAAAGTACAAGCCACGCATCCTCGAACATGCCCCAAGTCCCTAGATCACAAAAATACTCCAACACGTGCCAACTCTCTTGAAATACATCAAAAACAACCAAACACTTGTGAAGTATAATTGAAATCCAAAGAAAGGAAAAACCATGCAATCCTAACTCTAAATGCTCTAAATCTACAAGCAATGTGACTTAGAATGAGTTATAAGTATGCACTAAAACGAACTGATCAATCGTACATCCTTATTTTAATCACAAGCTAAAATCAATGGCCCTGTTTGGCAAACAGAGTTTAGAGTTTAGCGGTTAGAGTTTAGAGTTAGAGTTTAGAGTTTTAACTTTTTTGTCTAGTGGTTTTGACTGCTGATTTGACTACTGTTTATATAAACTTGTTTGGTAACACTTAGTTGTGTGATAAAAGCTTATATTGTTTTTATTGTATAAACATTGATTTACTTTGCTTAGTTTTGTATAATAATATAAATAGGTCAAAAATAATTATTAACCCACCAAATCCTTATGCTCTCCAGACTCCACTCACCCTCATTGTTCCATCTTCCTCCTTAGTTTTTTTGGTGATACCCTCCTTAGTTTTTTCCGTCACAGGCTCACAGCATTGAATATTTCTCCCTTTTTTTTCTTTTTTTCCTTTTTCTAATTTATCTATTGATTTTATTTTATTGGGCTTTGCTTCATCTTCTCATCTCTAATTCTCTATAGTACGAGTAGTCTATCTTTTTTTTTGGGTTAGCCACAAGTATCTCTTTATACAGTATATATATTTTTATATACTGATTTTGTTATATAATTAAATAATTTTTTATATAAATTTACGAATGCTCCCTAGATTTCACTTTTAGATCAAGAAATCCAATTCCTTTCATTTTTGAAACCATCATCACAGATCAAATTTCATCCAAATGCTAATTCATCTGTTTTTCTTCTTTTTATATTCCTGTAAATTTGAAGTAGATGAAAGTTTGGTAGAAAAATTACAGTGAAATTGTTCGAAAATCAAGCAACGAAGAAGCAACAGAATGAAGAGTTGTAAAAATGGAAAAGAAGAAAAGATAAAGAAAGGAAATTCAAGTGATGATTAATTGCTGGAAAAAGTAATTAGAGTCAATTATGGGCGAATCTCTCATGGAAACGCTGCTATATGCAGCGTTTTATTTTCAAGAGTTTTGATTTCAAAACTCTGTTGTAAAACTCTTCTTACCAAACACACTGATTAGAGTTTTGACCAGGTCAAAACTCTCTAGACAGCTCCAAACTCTCTTTTTCCTCCAAAAAGCTGTTCACCAAACAAGGCCATATTTTTTCATTTAAGGTAAATCATGTATAATGGAAATTCCCCTCGTTATTACTTTTTCGACAAGTCACCTCAATCTTATAATTATTGATTCATTTAGATTTTTCATTGTTTTTTTTACGTGTTTCACATTACTTGTAACACTTTCCTTCAATAAAAATTAGCAATCGCCTCCCACCATTATTTCGTGTTTGATGTGTGTCAAACTTTTTTTATTTGGATCAGCACAATCCTACTGGCTCGTTCATCTTTTTTATATAAGTAAGAAGTATACATTTTTATACAAGCTAAAAAGTGTTGTGAAGTAAACAAACCTTTTAGGAAGGACCCATACACCATAACACTAAAACCAAGGCAACAACAACCTATTGTAGGGATCGGAAGGGGGTCACAACGACACGCCGATACCCACAAGTCACACAATCAATACAACCAACCAATTACACAAGCCAATCAACCCAAATTGTCACACCACCAATTACCAAATAAAATCCGTAATAATAAGCAGCAAACAACCAGCAATAAATAAGAAGAAACAATAGCAAACAACACACACGATATAACGTAGTCAACCCCTTCGATGTGAAGAGTAAATCAATTGGACCTCTTTAGGAGTCCACCCTTAACTTATTCTCTTATTGATAATTGAGGGAAAACAACCCCAAATCAGTATACAAAGGATTCACAACCCACCAACAAACAACAACAATAAGAGAATTCAAATAGACAGGAAAGGTGAAGAAAAACACCTAAAAATAGCACCTCTGTAAAGAGACGATTCCCGGTGAACCAGGACTCCGATTAAAAAACTCAAAAGGTCAGAATGTATCCCCAAATATCCTCAACAAGCTTTCAAAATTTCAGCCAAATCCAACGGTAGGATCTTCTCTGATGACCAGAATACGAACACATTGCTTGAGAAAAACGAGTTGGAATACTCTAGGCTCTCTCTCTCCTTTGTGTGTGTTTGTTATATGAAAATTCTTGTTGCTCTCTACCCTCTCTAGACACTTAATTGTAAACACAATAAGCTCCAAAAGCTTCTCTTAGAAACCATAAGACCCATGCCAAAGTGAACCCAAAATAAGGATATATAACAAGCCCATCATAGTAGCCCATATATATGTGTCCAAAAGCAATAAAAATATTGCAACATGGCTGGACCATAACACCTATTACAACCAAAATACAGAATTCGCTCACTCACAATAAAGGGAGAAATTAAACCGTACCCAAACCCGTGAACTAGTTTTCTTTGGAATTAGGCCTCCAATTCGTAGTTGGATGCCCTGTTTAATCCTTTCTACATTATTTATCTACATATATTTCCATAGATCATTGTTCCTTTCATCCCAAATATTGTAAACTAAACTGGTAATTGTTGCACCGTATACACCCTTCCTGAGCTTGCTACACTTTTGTCTCTTATGTAAGTAAATTGTTTCTATATATGCCCGACCATCTTTTGACTTCCTTGCAAAATATCTGATTAAACCCACATATTAGAAAGAAAAGATTTTGTTGGTTTGCGGTGGGTGGCCGGCGGTTCTGTCGGTGGCTTCTGGCTGACCTCCGGCGTGGCGTGGTGCTCGCCGCAGCTGGGCAGCAGCACAGCAAAGAAACAGGGGAGGGGAAAGAAAGAAAGCAGGAGAAAAAGAGAGGGAGTTTGAAGTGTCTTGTGTGGGGAGCAAACATGGCATTTTATACCCATAAGAGAAGGGTCTAGAATTGCTTGGGGAAGGGTTTTGCTTAGAGGAAGGTTTTCTTAATGAGTAAACAAAAATCAGATTTTTCCATTGGCAAGCTTGAAGAAGAAGGAGGATGGGAAGGTCAAAGTGGAATAGTCAAGATTTGCAAATGGGTTTTTCTTTTCCTCTTTAATAATTGTTAAAGCTACTATTCTATTTAAAAGAAATAAATAAATTTATAAACCTTACTACTTATAACTTTAAAATTAATAGCATAATATTTAGAAATTATTTTAGGAAATTAAGAAATCAATTTTAATAACTTAAGCTTATTTAACTTTAATAAATTTAATAAGTCGCATTATATAAACATATATCTACATAAATAAAGAAAATCTTAATTAATTGCGAGTTTTCCTTAATTAAGAACGTTTAATTTTCTCGGATATTACACAACCAAGACTAGCCCATAAAACCACCACTCACTTACCTTGTCGGTCCTTCACTGGAAAATCGAGCCACCTGCAGTCCCTCCCTTCCCCGTTTTCCTTTTCTCTCTCTCTCCCTTCTCACTAATTCGCCCCTGTTTCCACTGTGTCTGCCGCCCCACACCGCCTTCCCTTCGCATCTCAACCACGCAGACCACCACAACTCCAATCAACCACCCAGCCGCTACCAAGAACCACCGCAACCACCCCCTCTGCCTCCCGCAGCCCATGCCTCCATCTCCTTCTTCCCCTTCCCCTCCCACTCTCTCTCCTCTTTTATAACCTCCTTCTTCACTCCCCCTTTCCCCCCTTTCTTCGTCGGCTCTATCTCTCTCTACTCACTCAAGCTCTCAACAATGGCAAAGAGAAAATCATCAACGAAGAAACCCTCTATCTCAGGTGAGTTTTGATCGGAAATTTACTCGGAAGTTAGTTAAGAATGAGGGTGAAGAAGTAGTGGGCGTTGTGGTTCGTGGTTGTGGTTGCGGCTGTGAAGGGGGGTTTGTGCAGTGGTTGTGACAGTGGGGAGTGGGGAGTGGGGAGGGGTGGGTTTTAGTTTTTTTTTATAAAAAAATTTGATAATTTTATAAAAATAAATAAACACTACTACAAATCATCACTTGTGCCATGGGTAGAATCGTGGCACAAGTTCCAAACTGTCGTGGCTATACTATATAGCCATGGAAATTCCACTTTGAAACTCTCGTGGCACAAGTGAGCGTAGCTAGAAGTTGCCATGGGAAAAACAGGGACGTGGCATAAACAATTTTTTTTGCCACGAGAAAATTCGTGGCATCATTAGGACGTTCGTGGCAAGTTTCAGTGTGTCGTGGCAAACAACCTCATTAAGCCAAGGGCATAAACATGGCAGAAGCAAACTAATGTGGCTCAAAAACTTACTTAGCTACGAGTTTAGCCGTGGCAAATTTTAGCTAGCTGTATTAATTGCTACTAGCCACTTTTACATATGTGGCTTGATAATTGAAATTATAGTCCCAATATAAATCATTGGACTAAGACATTGAAATCCTGTATAATATGTATTGTAACTATTAAAGAAACTTATAAACTTGTCGCTTCATCCGAAATAAAGAGTTCAAAACAAAAGTCCAAAATGGAATATATTATAACTTAATATTAGATGTGCTTTAAAACACATAAAGTTTTAAATTCAAATACAATCACAAGATCTAAAATGAAACAAATTGTTCAATCATTGTTCTAAAAAAAACTAATAGCTAATTTACAAAATGCTCTGGCAACGTCAACGTAATCTGCTGCTTCACAGGTATGTGTTCATGTCTCGTGCGTCCAAACTCCTACGGACCTTCAAACACAAGAAAGTAAATTAATAGAAACATCTTATTAGTATTATACTGAAATCTCATAATTAATTTGCCAATCACTATTCTCTTCCATTGTAGTCACAAGATATGCAAAAAGTAGGGTAAAGTTCTAGATAAATAACAAACGAACAACAACAAAAACATTAAGCCGGTGATAAAAACATTAATCTCTACAATGACCATTAAACATTATGTTACTTCAAAGTTAAGTAGGTTTAGTCTAAGGGCCTGTTCATTTCAGCTTAATTTCAGTTCAGTTCAGTTCAGCTCAACTCTAATCAGTTCAGTTCAGTTCAGCTCCAATCAGTTCAGTTTAGTTCAGTTCAATTCAGTTCAGTTCAGTTCAGTTCAGTTCAGTTCAGTTCTTTTATAACCATTTTGTTAAATATTATTATGTTGGTCTAATTTATTTTACTAATTGTTCTTATTATTATTATTGTTATTATTATATTATTATTATTTATTTTTATATCATTATTATCTGTATATTATTTTGTTTATTATAGCTTTATTCATTATTATTATTATTATCATTAGGGAGGAACATGGTTTAGGTTAAAGGCACAAATAAACCCACGTTTTCAGCCCATAATCCAATCAAATCACGTCAAAACGATTTATGATGTAATTTTACACCGTCCGACCCAATAATTATTTTATTACTAAATATTAATATATAATTAAATCTAATTATTAAAATATTAATATTAATTTAATTCTTAGATATTATTGTTATTATATAATCATCATCGGGTATTAATATATTAATAAAAAGACTACAAAATAATTTTTATTAATTATCATTATAATCATTAATCATTATTATTATTAATTTATGATTATTAATATTATTTATTTCTAATTATCATTTAAAAATATCCAAAATACAATTATTATTATTCATTAATAATTATTCATTATTATTACTTATCATCATAATTATTATCTAATATTCATATTATTATTGTTTAAATATTATTTATATATTTATTAAATTCAATTCAATTCAATTCAGTTCAGTTCAGTTCAGTTCAGTTCCAATCAGTTCAGTTCAGTTCAGCTGTTTTCAGTAAATCTAAACAGGCCCTAACTTAGTTTTTGCTTAAAAAACGAAAAAGAAAGAAAAAGAAACGTAAATGGAGGAATGTAATATTCCACTAACTCTCAATTCATAATTCCTCCTATCACCCAACAAAACGATCAACCTTACTTCCTCACTATGATAAAGAAATCAGATGAAAATCGTTTATTGAACATCAATATCTGTCAAATTATACCGGTGATATCACGTATTTATACAGAGTTTTCTCCCTTATTCACAAGCTAATTTGTGCGTCATTGGAGCTCTTGGGAGCTATTTTGTGCTAACTATCGTATATAGTTGTGGTTTCGTGTTTTTGTATTGAATTGCAGGTTTTATGGAGTTTTCTCCTTATTCCCGAGCCTTTTGGAAGCAACCACGGCTTTACGAGATGTTACGAGGCACGTAGGATAGCTCACGAGTTTTATGGGTAGTTTAGGAGGTCCCAAGACCCCTAAACGTGAAGTTTATAGAGCCAAAGAGTCAAAAAGGAGGTTTCCGTACTCAGATCGGGCAAAAATGGACCGATCGGGCGAAAATACATTGATCGGGTATAGAAGTTGCGGACCCGATCGGGCAAGGCGTGCCCGATCCAATCGGGCGAGCACACATGTGCCCAGGCCCGATCGGGTGTATCTTGCCCGACCCGATCGGGTCGGATTCTCGTAGCTCCTATTTTGAAGCTGCTGCAGTTGCAACCACGCTGGGCCAACTTGCTCCCAGGCCCGATCGGGTGGGCCACCTAGCATTCCTACGCTGCTGCTTCCCACGCAAAGAGGCGCATTTGGGCCAATTTGCTGTTGACCCGATCACAGACCCAATCGGGTGCTGGATCGGGTCGACCCAGTTTCTCACCTTTGAAGCTGCGCTGCTGCCACTAGAAGCCCAAGAGCAACGCTGATGCATTTTGTACTGTGGACCCGATCAGGTACTGTGCTCGGGCCCGATCGGGTCTGGCACCCTTTTACGCGGATTTCGCCTTTTGTTTCCGTTTTTAGTTAACTTGAGGGGGTATTATAAATACCTTTTTCCTCATTATTTAGGGACATCTTTTATTCATCTTTCATTAGCTTTAGACTAGTTTTATTCTTCATTGTTCTTAGTTCAATTCAAACACTTTAGATTAATTTAGAGGTGATCAAACCTATTTCAATTTCAATAAAGTTCCTGCTTTCCGTCAGTTGGTACTCTTCTCTACTCTTTATCTCTTTAATTACTTTGATTGCTTAGTTTATTTATTTAATTGTTCATGATGCAATTGTTAGGGTTTCATATTAGTTTTGTCGTTATTAATTCGATCATGTCTGAGTAGTCTCTTTCTAGGGTGTTAGATAGGAAAGCCATGTTTATACCATGATTGTGATTTAGACTCTTATCGATTTCTAGGGTTTGATTAGGGTGATTGTGATGTGATTTGTTCTTTATTGAGTAATTAACGTTATTTCGCAGTTTCGTTGGTTGCTTGTGGTTAATAGTTGTTTGCACAGATCCGTCTTACGACTAGAGGCCTAGGACACGTCAGTAGTTCTGATTACGTTAGTGAACATGCGGCGTATGTTGAACTATGAGTGTTGAGTCTTAACCATAGCTCAACATAGGCTCTAATCCCCCGACTCTTGACTTAGGTTTTGATAGTTGTTGATCTTGTTTGATTGGTATAAGCATGGTGGACCGACCTAATACCCTAGGTTTTTATTCCATAGTTTAATCCTCGATTTATTCCGTCTTCTGTAGTCTGTTCTTTAGTTTAATTATTTCTTCCCTGATTTCATCTGGAGTAGCTGAATCGGTTGAATATTAATCTAGAAACTCTGTCTCCCTGTGGATTCGACCCTGCTTCCACTGACTACCTAGTTAGAGGAACGTAGGTTTATTTTTGATTAGGTGACACGACTAAAACCTATCAACCGGTAACAAACTCTAAACAACGATACAGTCCAAGCATCCACTAGAGGCTCATACAACCGTAAATTGGAGTTTTCATAACTTTATGATGCTTATTCATCTCCTCGTTAACGATGTGATAATATAATAACAGTAAGATTCGTAAAATGGGTTTTCCAAATATAATTAAGGACCTTGCGAAATCAAACTAAGGTGCAAGTATAAAAGTATAACTAGACCATACACAGTGCCTAAGAGCATAAAACCCATGAAAAGGTCCACCTTTTCCAGTTCTCATCTTTTCACTTCTGATAAGAAATTTTCCAGTTTTTTCCTTTACAATACAATTGATGAACAACAAAGGGTGCGTATAATTGAGTATATAGCTAAGGGGGGGAATCAGCATTGATCTCTAAACCACACCTAAGCAGTAATACAAATCTAATTTCCTAACCACCATTATCATATCACTAATTTCTTTTATGTTCTTCCCTCAATTTCTTTAAGAATATTCGCTTTGATTAGTTATGGAATACACTAATGCCTGATTAATCACCATATCTCGTTCAAAATTTTCCAAAACACCATGTTTCTAACTAGTTGAGCAGACAAATGGGAAGTTGTATGTGAAATACATTTTCAATCTAGTTATGGAGTGGTGCCTTTTAAGTATATCATAAAATTATCCTATCATGCGCGTAACCACAATTGGATTCCAAGAGAGCAATCATACATTCACATACAACATTTTGTTAAAATCCAGATTTTGAGAATTATCTTAATTAGTAATATTAATTTTATGTTATAGCCAACACCATAAAATTATCCCTCCAAGACAAAAGCAATGCCTTCAAAAACCAACAGCAAATTACCACTCTCTAAACTTCCTAAACATAACAGCAAATTACCATAAAATTCCCTTTTGAATTACATTAAAGATACATTGAACATATTTACACAAAAGAGTAATGCATGAAAAATGGCAGTGAGCATTCCCAAGTGGAATTCCGAACAACAAATTCCAGCAATAGATACATTCCCAAGTTCTACTGATATGCTATAACTTTCAGACGTCACTTTCAGTTTCTTATTGATATCGTTTCCCCCCTCTCCTGTTTGTTATGCCATTCTTTTAGTTTCTTATTGTTATAAATTTCATATTTCAGCAATTAATTCTAGCAATAGACGATCATCAAGACGAAGTTGTTCAAAAAAGCATTCACTAGTGAAAAGGAGTTGCTGATTAATTTCCAATTCTACAAAAAGTGACTTTATTTCCATATTAAGCAAAATTTGATAATAACAATCAAACTTAAACAAGTCAAATAGATAAGAGTGAGAGAAGAAGTTAACCTTATTAGAAAAGATTGTCCACCAAAATTCTTGTGAAATTGAAACTGAATGCATAGGAGCAGAACATGAGATGGCGGCAATCGTTGACGGTTCACACTTCACAGTAGCGGTGGTGACGCCCTTCACAAATTTCACAAAACCGTTGATTGACAGAGGTGGGGGAATAGTGGAGTGGGAATCTCAATTGCTTGTGTGGGTGAGATTAAACTGAGATAACTGCTGTTTCTGTCCAAGACAGCAACAGTGTATGTGGTGGTGGGTACTTGGTGGAATCATGGTTCCCAAACGTCCTTCGTGGTGGTGGTTACCTGCAAAACAAGGAGAAACCTCGGGGGTGGTTCCGAGGATCGCCTCTCCGATGCCTAAGTCAGTCCAAGTTGAGCACAAGATCTCTAGTATAGAGAAAACGAGTATCAAGTGCAAGTATTTTGTGAGTGTTTGTTTCTCTCAGTGGAGAGTTGCTTTCTCCTCCTGAACTGTCGGAACCGAGCGTTTCTGAGGTTGGAACCACCATTGAGAAGTTGTAGATTGGGCTTTTCTACTCTTCCCCTCCTTCTAGCGCCAAATTGTTTCTGTCCAAGACAGCAACAGTGTATGTGGTGGTGGGTACTTGGTGGAATCGTGGCTCCCAAACGTCCTTCGTGGTGGTGGTTACCTGCAAAACAAGGAGAAACCTCAGGGGTGGTTCCGAGGATCGCCTCTCCGATGCCTAAGTCAGTCCAAGTTGAGCACAAGATCTCTAGTAGAGAGAAAACAAGTATCAAGTGCAAGTATTTTGTGAGTGTTTGATTGAACGTACCTTACCCATGCATGGGCATGGGTATTTATATGAGACATCGACTTGTAACTGACCTAGTAAAGTGAGTGGGCCTCTTTGGAAGTGGGCCAAGGTGGAACGAGGCCTTCATTAAACTCCAGCCTAGAGGTTATGTCCGGAGCGGTCTGCCTGAGGAGGTCTGCTCTGCTCCAGGCGCTCTGACGTGGAGTGGCAGGACCAGTGGTCTGCTGCCAGCTGGAGGTCTGCTGGGCAGACCCCATACAACTGCTAAGGTAGTGGTAAAATATTTGGAGCCTTTTTTTTTTGCGCCTTTTAGATCAATAATTTTAGTCAAAATCTTTTATTTTTAAATAAAAACTTAATGAGTGCATTATATAATAAAGTGGTCCGTAAATTTTATATCAATTTTTCTATTATTTTGTAATAATAAAGGCTGATTTATTTCAACCTAATTTCAGTACCTATCATAAAAATAAGTTCGGATAAAGTCTAACAAGGTTGAATAAGGTCAAATAAAGTCGAAATAAATTCATCTGATAAGGTAAAACAGATTATAAGATGGTCTTAGGTTAAGCCTTAATGTCAGATCAACCAAATAAACTAATTAGAAGCTCAATTACGCGTGCCACATGTTAAACAGCCCAGACAAATTGATTTTTTAAACTTTATGACCTAAAACCTTTTGCGTTTTTTTTTACTATTCAACCTAAAACCTTAACTTTTGCATAAAATTCCATAACTAATACCATATATGTGGAACCGATATTAACAAATAGGCTAAAAATGTTAACTTTTAAACTTAAAAGCTTAACTTTTGAACCTAAAACCTTTAATAAGTTATTTTGTTTAATTTTAAACCTTGAAAGTTAACTTTTAAATCGAAACATCAGCTCTGGAATATACATATATAATACATAATAAATCTTAACTATTCGACAAAAACCTTAATTTAAAAACAAAAAGTATTAACTTTTCACCCTAAAACAGTAACTTTAAGGAAAAATTGACTGGAATAATCCAAACTATGCCCATTCCGCCGAAAATAATCCCAACTATGAGTTATTCCTGTATAATCCAACCTAAAAAGGAGATCCGCCACAAATACACCAAAAACCTGTGTTAACCTATAACAACCGGTTACTCGGTCACATGACTTGCATGTGACCTTCAATGGCAACTTTTAATTTTAATTTTAATTCTTTTTTATATTTAACCTCCCACTCACCTTTCCCTCAACCCATTGCCACCCTCCCAAGCTCAACCAGCGACACCCTATCATAAACAACCACCATTCTTCCTCCAGATTAACCCCACACCCAAAAAAATACAGAAAGAGATGGATTTGCTGCATATTAACATTTGTTGAAGAAAACAAAATCAAGAATTGCAACAATAATCAGCCCACCACCCAAAAATAAACCAACGATCAATAACCCACAAATTCAAGACGATTTGAAATGAAATGGGCACTCAAATGACAATCTCTTTTACTCTTTTTTGTTAGATGAATAAGTGATTCAAATGGTCAGGTTTAGGATGCGTGATTGGAATAATGGCGGTGGCCAAGGTTTGCGTAAAATGAAGTGGACAAAAGCTGATAATTGTTGTTGACGATGTTGCTGACGAAGAAGGTGTTTTTGAGAGATGAAATTGGATAGAAATTGAGAAGATTGGGGTAATGAAATGATTGGAGTTGAAGAATGTGTTGATAATGATCTTGAAAGAGGACGAATGACATATGTTAGGGCTCCGAAATCCAAACCCCATTTTTTTCTTTGCTTCTTAGCAATGGTTGTTTTGCTGTTAAAACCTAATTGAATGAAAGTGTGGGAGAGACTAGAGAGGGTGAATGTTAATATTTTGTTCATCTTGTGCATTTGCATTTGCTATGGCATATTAAGCACTGCAACAAAAAAGTAGTACTGTACTCTTATAATTATAAATTAACATTAAAATATTTTTTAATCGAAACTAATAAAAGTGGTGGTGGTGGTAGTTGGATAAGGGTGGAAGTAGAAGGTGGTGGTGGATGTGACTATGTGAGGGTGGAGTGATGGTGGTAGTTATTTAAAGTTGGAAAGGAGAGAAAGAAAAGGGAAATTAAATGTTTTTTTAATGAAAAAGCCAAATTTTACCTGATTGACCGGTTTCAAGTCACATGGGTGCATTCATGGCGGACCTCCCCCATAGTTGGGATTATACAGGAATAACCCATAGTAGGGATTATTCTTGGCGCAACGGCCATAGTTTGAATTATTCTGGTCAATTTTTCCTAACTTTAATTAGAAATTGAAAACGAGTTATGATATTAACATTTGGGCTAAAAACCTTAGCTTTTGAATCTAAAACGTAAACTTTTAAAACTGCAAGATGCGTATGTAATGGGGGGTAAGACGCACGTTTGTAGATCGGGGTAAAATGGGCCTATTGGGCTGGTCTTACATTTAGCTTAATATAAGACCATCTTTTACAAAAATTTGCCCTATAATATCTAATAAGGTCTAATAAGGTTGAATAAGGTTTAATAAGATCTAATAAGAAATAAATAAGTTAACATAAGCTAAGATAAGTTTAAATAAGTTCTTGTAAGTTCAGATAAGCAAAATAAGGGACATGATTTAAAAGCTCTCAAGTTAAATTCAGGTCAGATTACCAAACATCCATATCAATTATAGAATAAGGTGCAATAAAAACCCATCCAATTTCACATCAACAATCAATAAAAGTTCACAGACAGACCGTAAAGATTAAGCACGCACCTATGAATTGGCAGCGAGAAGTATGAAGACAGCCGAAAAATTGGACGAGCAACAGACGCTGACGATAAAGGAAGAGCAGCGGTAGTAATGGAGCAGCAACGGGAGTAGATGAGAGTAGCAGAGGAGATTAACATTATTATAGGTTTCTTTTTAAAAAATCTTTTTTTCTTAAAATAAGAAATGTTATTTAAGTAGAATTTGGTTTTTTTAATTAAAATCAATTATAAACATTATTTAAATGGTACTTAGCATGTAATCCAAGTCAAATGTTGTCGTTAACTCCCTTCATGACATTATGTTTGGCCTTTCAAATTAATTTATTAAGCCCATTAAAAAAAATCAAATTTGATAGCTAACAACACCTTAAGCATATCGTAAGTTCTAAATTTCACATTTTAACTTTATTAATTAGTAATTAAAAATACTAAAAAAATTGATAAAGTAATAATCTAATCTTCTGAAATAATCATATTAGAACGTAATCGAAAATATAGTCTCAATTTGTTTTCAAATCCAAATACGCTACCTCTACTTTCCTAAACTGCAAATACAACAAACAAGCTCTCATAATATGGTCTAGTTTGTTGCTACAAATGGAATTATATCATGATTGATTGTTTTAACTGGGGGTGGCGTTAATTTGAAGGTTCTATTTTTCTTCTTTTTCTATCATAATTACATTAATTTATTTTCAAAGAAAAATCTTTTTGTAGCATAAATAAATTTCTTTCCAAAAGGAAAGTTAAATGAATCATAACGAATAAAATGGCAATAAGTGTTTTATGCCACAAAACTTTTTTTCGTGGCATAAGTTGATATAGCCACGGGAAAACGTGCATGTGGCACAATTCGTGGCATAATTGTAGTTTTGCCACGAACAATAAAATTCTTGTAGCATAATTCATGGCATATATATAGTTGTGCCACAAAAAAAGTTTTACCCGTGGCATAAATTTTACTACAATCTCAAATATGTATAGCACTTTATTTTTCCTGTGGCTAGATGCAAATGTGCTGCGAATTTCGCATTCTCGTGGCATAATTCGTGGCACAAGTGATGATTTGTTGTAGTGAAACTGACCAAAAAAAAGTGTCACGTGTCATAATTAACCTGTTTATCGGGTTGTCATTTCACCTACGACTATTATAGGAAGATACCTTAAATACTTGAGATTATTTTGGGAATTACTAAAGGTAGGATTAATTATGGAAGATGGCCAATAGTTCGGATTAATCCTGTTAATTTTCCCTAATTAATACTTCCTTCGTCCCATATTAATTGCAACATTTTCCATATATGGTTGTCTCATATTAATTGCAACACTTTCCATATATGGTTGTCTGATATCAATTGCAACACTTCAATTTTGGGCATGGACCCATCAATATTTTATTATATATCACCCAACTAATGAGAGATGATACACATACACTTGGTGTATGTGGGCCTTATATAAACTTCCAATGAAAAGTTGTCACATCATTGTTAGCAAAAAAAAAAGAGGGAAAAATGGGGGAGGGAATAATTTGGCTGATAGCACCATAAACCATGGTGTGGCGGGACTATTTATTGTAGGCATCAAACAGATATTTAATGCATATTACTCCCAGTCGTTATTTGTTAACTATGATATAGGTTTTGATTACTACTTAAATATATTTTGTTACTAGAAAAAATACAAACTTATAATAAATGTAGGTTTTTACTATAAATGTGGGTTTTTATAATTACTTCATCCGTCCTCTTTTCTATACACCATTTGACTATACGCGGTATCCACGACGTGTATTAAAACAAAGATATCTCTAATTACGTTCAAGTAAATATTATATAAATTATAAATTATGAAAATATACATCGAGACGAATCTAACAAGATCTCACATGACTATATTTTTCATTATATAATGAGGAGCATGTGTGGTCATAATTTCTAAACTATAATATAGGTTTTTGTTTACTGCTTTAACGTATATTGTTACTAAAAAGATGACAAACTTACAATCGTTTGAACTTGTTTTGTTATTAATATAGTTGATATTTCTTATATATAATCTGTTTTACTTGTAATTATATATATATAATATGTTTTACTTTCTATTTTAATTATCATACACTGGAATCTAAACCTTTCCTAGATTGGCAAAGCTTGATGATTAGTTGAAAATTTAATCCTTCTGGTGGTTTCTTTTGATATTCGGGCACGTGTATATAAAGCGAATCGGGGCCTAATATCCAACGATATTCAGTTACATTTGTTAGATAAAAAAGAAGAACTTAGTATACATATTATCTATATGTTGGTATTATTCATAACTTTATAATTATAATTCGTATTACTTATAGTAAACATCTACTCCTATTTGCAAACTATACTATGTTGTGTTTACTATTTAAATGTATGGTGTTACCAGTCAAATCACAAACTTACAATCGTTTAAAATTGATATGTTTTTATGATCATTAACTATCTTTATATACATAATCTGTTTTACTTTTAATTTTAATTATCATATAAAGGACTCGAAACCTTTCAAAGATTGGCAAACTTGATTTTTAGTTGAAATATATTCATTCGGGAAACTTGGCCACATGTATCTAATAAAGCTAAATGGGGCTAAATATCCAACAGTATTCGGCTACATTTGTAAGATAGGAAAGAAGAATTTAGTATACATATTATCTATACATTGGTATTATTCATAACTATATAATTATTATTTTTTTATTTATAAAGTTATTACCATTAATATATATATTTGATTAATATTTGTATTAATGTTATTATCATCATTAATATAACAAATTAGTTTTATCAATATATTTATATTATTAATTTTATTAATATTATTGATATTTAATGTTATCCATATCATTAATAACTGTGTTTATTTCTTAGATATTATTAATCATTATAATTATTAATGATAATAATAATATTATTGTAAATAAAACATTGATAATATCTATTTTTTTAATACTAGTTACTATATTTATTCTTACTAATTTGTTGCTGACAATACTAATATTATTCGAAACATTGATCTTTGGTTGTAAACCGGAAACTTAAAATTGTTACAAATCTGTTGCTGTTAAAAATAGCATTTTGTTAAAATTAACAAATACAATTTAAGAAAAAGTTTATAACGTGTTTTCAATCAAACTTAAAAGTTCAAATACTTTGTTTATTGTTTATTATAAGACACAACAATCATTCATCTTGTGATATATATATATATATATATACTAACTTTCGTTCAATTGGTAGCCTTTAAGATTGAAGTTATGCTCCTTAATATTAATATTAGACAATAGAGTATTATATATTAGACACTTCAATTGATCATTTATTATAAAGTTATAAATGTTTTTCATTATAATATAGAGTTCTAAAATATTTTTCATCATATCACATAATGCTATGTGCTCATCCATTCTATCGTTTGGAACTATATCTTCTTCCATTCTATCAATAGCATATTCATTTGAAATTGTAATGCCTAAAGGTTTTAAACAAATAGTGGATGGTTAACAAAATATTCATTTGAAAAAAAATTATCTCTTAAGTAAAAGCTATAAACATGTTACTACAACTTGTTGCTTAAAAATTAAAGGGTTAAAATAAAAAGGCGCAAGGTTAAAAAGAATAACGATTAAATTCACATAATAGTTATTGGTTACTAATATATATCGTGTTTTGTGAAAACAAATACAAAAAAAAGTAAAATATCTAAATAACATATTTATAATAAAGCTTAGATTTTTGATGTTGTGTTATTTCTTGTAAGAAAATCTATAACTATTCTTCGTTTGACTATCCTTTTATCCATTAATGTAATTAACGAGATTACTCACGATATTATTCATTTACTACTCGTTAACATTACCAATATATGTTATCGTATTTCTCAATATTAATATCAGACAACATATTATTATTAGAAACTCCAATTAATCTTTTATTATAAAGTTGTAAATGCTTTTCTGTAGATATAAAATATTTATCATCATATCACATAATGCTATGTACTCATCCCATTTTATCGTTTGGAACTATATCTTCTTCATTTGAAACCGTAACGTCTAAAGGTTTTTAACAAATAATGAATGGTTAACAAAATATTCATTTGAAAGAAAACAACTATTATCTCTTAAGTAAAAAGTTAAAACCACAAACATAATATTATAACTTGTTGCTTGAAAAGACTAAAGTGCTACTACAAATTGTAAAAAGACTAAAGGGCTACTACAAATTAATTTAATTAAAATGGGGGGGGGGATATGGCACTAATTTAATAGCAAGCATGTGATTCGAACACGGGACCTTATAGACAGAAACACGCTTTCATTGCTGTTATTGTAACCAAGTGGGCGGGATATTCACCATGTTAAAAAGTAGATACATGAAATTATTATAGTATATAGATCCATTATTTGCAAACTGTAATATAGGTTTTGATTGCTAAGTAAATCTATGTTGTTACTAGAAAAATTACAAACTTAAAATCGTTTGAACCTACTTTGTTATTAATATAAATGAATGTTTGTTTAATTTATATAATCTATTTAATTTTAATTTTAATTATTATATAATGGATTTCAAACGTTTCCATTGTATTAACAATGACAACACCTTAAACTCCTTGATCATCCCAGTAACAAATTAAGCTTCCGGTTTAGAACCAAACATCAAGATTTCCAATCAAGAAAGTTGACATTCATTATGTAATTAAAATTAAGAGTAAAACAGATTATATAATTAAAAAAAATATATAATAGTAGCAAAACAGGTTCAAACAATATTAAGTTTGTAAATGTTCAATAGTAACAAGATATATTTAATTTGTAATCAAAATCAATATTACAGTTTGCAAATAACGGTTGTGTCTACTATATTTATTATCCACTTGTTAACATGATGAATATCCAACCCACTTGGTTACAACATCAACACTAAAAGCGCTTGCCTGACTACTAGGGCCCATGTTCGAATCCCATGCTTCCCATTAGCTTATTGCCCCATTTTCCCTCTATATTTTTTTTATTATTTGCAGTAGAACTTTAGTCTTTTCTTTTGTGTAAAACATCTTAATGTAATTTTTGTTTTCTTTATATATAAAAAATCAATTATATTAGTAGCATGCAAAACAGGTTAAAAGATTTTAAGTTTATAAATATGTTATTTGAATTATTTGCTTCATTTATATTTGTTTCCACATAACGCGATATTTATTAGTAACCAATTAATATTATGTGAATTTTAATCATTATTCTACATAACCCCCGCTTTTTTCTTTTAACCCTTCAATTTTTAATTTTAACCATCCAACTTAAGTTTTATCGTTATTATTGAGTGGTTGTAGTAGCATAGATTATTTAGGGAAACACCTTAGTTTGTAAGTATTTATTTATGCATAATATCAATTTTAGGTGAAACAGATCGAGATGTAGTGTTTGTGTAGTACAAGATTATTAATTATAGTGTCTTGTAGCAAATAGTCATCTAATAATAGTATTATGGAGCAAAATTTTGGTTTTTGGTAAAACAATTGATCGAGATTTAGTAACTTTGTTAATATGAAGGAACATAACTTTAATTTTAAAGACTAACAATTGATCGGGAGTTAGTATGTTTGTATAACAAGATTATCAATTTTTGTGCCTTTATTATAGTAGACAATAAATTAATCACAATGACAATACATTAAGCTCTTTTATCACAGAACAGATTAAGCTTCCGGTTTAGAACCAAACATCAAACTTTCTAATCGAAGAAACGTAGGAAATCCATATATGATAATTAAAATTGAAAGCAAAATAGATTATATATATATATATATATATATAATTAAAACGTGAATACCACCCGAAGCAACGGGCAGAACACCTGGTGCTGAAACCCAAGATTGAGTGAAATAAATACCCCGACTTCGGTCTTTTTCAGTATAATCATCACATAGTAAATCAACAAACCTAAAGTAATATCTCTTTCCCCTTCAAGCTTACCTACTACGGTACCATAATGAATATGATCTCCACCAGATAGACGTAACGCTTTAGCTAGTACACGGAAGTGCATACCATGATTCTTCTGTCTATTAATAACTGCATGCATTGCACGGTGGATGTGAAGAAGTAGACCATTATCTCGGCAATAATATATATATATATACAAATATACTAGTAGAAAAGCAGTTTTAAACGATTTTAAGTTTGTAAATTTTCTAGTAACAACGTATATTTAATTAGTAAGCAAAACCTATATTACTGTTTGCAAATAACGGGTGTGTATAGTTTAATTATTTAATGTATTCACTTGTTATGATGGTGAACATCCCGCCCACTTGGTTACAGTAGCAGCAATAAAAGTCCGTCTATGACTACTAGGTCCCAAGTTCGAATCTCATGGTTGCCATTAGTGCCACATTTTATCAATGAGAGGAGAGAGAATGAGGTAGTTGGGAAATTGGGAGCATTAATTGTGCATTGAAAATACAAATCAAATTTGAAATTTGAAATGAAATTTGAATTAGAATTTGAATGAAAATTCTGAAAATATTTAATTTGGGGCCCCAATTAAAGACCAATCATACACCGCCATATCACAGTGTATGTTTGGCCCACTTACAGCCTTTCTCGTATCTTAATAGTATTAGATGCACGCGATGCGTGCGAAAGCATATAAAATGGAAAGTAGAAAGGAAATTTCGATAATTTGTCTAAGATATGTTTTTCAAAATGAAAAAGTTAGTTATATAGAGAGATTTATTCCATTTAATTAGGAATTTTAAAAAAAAAGAATGATATTAGGGAAAAATTGTCAAGAATAAGTTAACCTTTGCGTTGATCGATTCTAACATGTTAACCTTATTATATTCCAGGAACAAGTACACCTTTATGCCTCTCCGCTTTTAACAAGTCAAAACCGGCTATCACCTCTTATTAACCGTTTTAACAAGTTAAAATGACACATGTCATTATTTTATTAGACATTGTAAAATTAAAATTTAAAATTTGTATTTCAAAAAAAAAAACTTTCCTCTCCTCCCCCACCCCCAAAATAGACCATCTCCCTCCCTCCTACTGGCAGCAGCCCACCCCAATCCACCCGACCCAAGCCACCACAGCCACCACACCATAGCCACCACACCATAGCCACCACACACGTACCGCAGCCACGGCACACCACCACCACACACCGCAGACACCACCGTTTGCAGTCCTCCCTTCCCTCCTTTACCCCGACCCAGCTTGTCTCTCTCTTCTCCCTCATCTACTTCCATGGGTCTCACCTCTTCAACACCCAACCCAATTCCTCTAAGCATACAAGTTTTGTCTACATCACCAATTCCTTCAATTTTAAATTTGAATCAGCAAATTTCATCAATATTTATTTAAATACTATTAAATGCAATTGAAATTTCTAGGTTTTTAGAGCTTAAGAATCGACATTAATGGAGGATGACAGTTAATGAAGAAGCAAGAGCTCAACTCTGTGTATTATGGGCACTAGTTCAACGAACAAGACCATCATTCACATACGATAATCCAACAATTGGATCACACTGCTGTGTAAACTCGCCAAGATCCATGTCCTTTTAGGATGGGAACTCAATCCTTTCACTCTTACTCTTTGTCTCATACTTTGTCAGCATTATCATTCAAAGTTTAGAGACAAAAAAAAAAGTGAATCAATTCATAAAATTGCTGCATTGTGATCGTGATGATGAGGATCAAAGAGAAATTGAAAGGAGAATGTGAGGTTGAGGTTGAGGTTGTTACCTCAGATCTACACAAATGGTGGAGGGAATTCATAATTTCTAGTTTTTAGAGGTTAAGAATGAATTTTAATGGAGTTGCACTTTGAATGGAGAAGAAGAGATAGAGATAATGGGGGTGGCAGTTTCGACTTGCCGTGGTTGTGGAGGCCAGAGGAGGAGGAAGAGGAAAGAGAGAGAAAAAAGGGAGAGAAGAGAGATTATGAAATTAGAAAAAAAATATTTCAAACTAATTAAAACAAGACACGTGGATAAAATGCCTAAGCTAACAAGTTAGAAGCAGGTAACCCTTAAAAAAACTTGTTAAAAGCGGAGAGGCATAAAGGTCTACTTGTTCCTGGAATATATTAAGGTTGACTTGTTAGAATCGGTCAACGCAAAAGTTAAATTATTCTTTACAATTTTTCCTAATATTAATTTTTGGTGTACCCCACCTCTTCCCCTATAAAATAGAGATAATCAGCCAAGCTTCCATGGAAAAAGGAAATTTTGAGAGCCATCACGCCATGAAATTTGAGATTAGCATCATGGGTTTATAACAAAAAAAAGAGGAGAAAGAATCCGTCCACTAATATAGAACCATTTTCTTTGAGTATTAAGTTCTTTAATATTACTCCATCCGTTTCAAAAAAATGACTATACTTTTCATTTTAATAAGTTTCAAATTAATGACTACACTTCTATTTTTTCCTTTTTCTGGTAACTTTTTCTCTCTATCTCTCTCCTACCATATATCTTACCCCACAATCTCTCACACAAACAAAAAGTGCCTAGAATTCCGCAAGAAAAGAAATGTAGTCATTTTTTTGAAATGGAGGAAGTATATAGTTCTCTTACTAACTCACGCCAAGGTTGTTCCGTATAATTTTGAGCGAAAATGGATCGGGTTTGGGTCCAGAGGTTATTAGGCGGGTCTGGGTCCATATATATGAGATTCAGATGCGATCCAGACCCTACCTAGTACCTACAGGCTACAGACCCATTTACATTAAAATATTCCAATGGAAGTTATAAATTACGACTTCATGAGTAGTTGCTACTCCATTTTAAGACATGTAATGATATAAGTTGAAACATTTTTAAGATTTTATGAGCTATATTTGTTAATTGTATACAAACTTTAACCATGGTCATGCAAACCTATAAAATAGGCGAAATAAATTATTAGATTAAAAAATATTATTAAATTTGAAATTCAAAAGGATTTACTAAGGACCCTGTAAGGATCCTAGACCCATCAGACCCAAAGGGTCTAGTCTGAAAATTCCAGACCTAATGGATCTGGGTCAGGTCTGGGTCTGGAACAAATTAATAAGTCTGTGTCTGGCTCTAATCAGACCCGACCCAGACGCTACCCATTGTCATCCCTAAACATAAGTACTTACCTACCTTCTCCCACAATTTGTGATTTAAAACTTCCTCTTAATGGAGGAAATTATACCATCATGTTTACTTTTTTTTTCTTCCAATTTGTCCGGCTGCAATTTGATTAATTGTTTTTAAAAGTTTCCATTTTATCTTGTTTTGAGATATGAAATCAGCATTACAGATAATTTTGTTTCTTCCATAGCAAAATAATTGAAGTATCTAAATTTAAGTTCTGTTTTTCTTAAATGAAAATTGTTTCTCAATATGACTTCTTCCATTAATGGGAAAAAAAAAAATCATGGACATCTTCCATTTTTATTTTTTTTAAGAGGGAGTTTAATTTTGGGGCATGAGTGTTGATCACTCAAAGTTTTCATCCTTGTAAAGCCACGTAGGAAACATTTAGCATTTTTTTGCATGATCGTCGAGTTTCATTTTCACGCTTACTTCACTTATTTTCAGTTCTTATCCGAAAAATAAGTACAAATAAGTTCAATTCAGTTCAGCTAAACTAAGGGAAAAAATACACGTAAGGTTTAGTTGGGAAAAAAATCCAAAATCAATTTAAAAATTTTGAATGTATTAATTTTTGAGGCAGTTTTAGTTTATATTGGAATATTGAAAAATTAAGATTAGTGTTTCCTTTTTCATACCAAACAACAAGAAAGAGAAATAAAGTTAGTGTTTTCTGTACAATATTTATAACACATAAGTCATAACCTTAACACTTGTCAATATCCTTTTCCTTCCTTAAACACTTCCATTGCATTCCCTTTCCATCTTCTATACCAAAGAAGGGCTAAGATTTCCCTAAAGAAGTATAGTTCCATTACAAAAAACAATGAGGTAGTAGTGTTTCTACTGTTCCAGGGTTTATCTAGTTAAGTGGCCAATTATGTTTAAAAAACCCAAATATAGAATGCAGACCATATATAATTATGGATGGTCAGTAACAAGTTTTTGCCCAAGAGAAGTATACCCAGTGCCTTTCAAGTTGATTCTCCTCATAAACTCTCCTAATAATATTTGAGAATTTCATGAGCCATAGATGTTCAGAGTCTTAACAGCTATAGTTAGAACTACGAAAAAAGATCCTCATATGAATTTCTTCCTTTACTACGTATAGGCTGCAGTACATCTTCTGATAACCATCCTGAAAATAGCTTAACTGAGCTTCACAGTTTACAATTGTAACTAATGCTGGGCGCGCTTATATAACTACCAGAACAATCAGGCGTTGCATAGCAGTAACAAATCATCAAGTTGATTGAATATCCCAAAAAATGAATTGATTTCTGAAATCAATTCACGATAAAGCATATATTTTCCTCTACTAAGACTGACTATTGATGACTCGCTTCAATGCCACGATCAGCATATGATATTTATTTTACGAGCACGAAGAGTGGTTATCCTCTAACTCCGACCTACTATATATCCAGAAAGAAACTGACAATTTTTGATAAATTTTGTGTTACTACAAACAGGAAAAGATCCCTTCTCACTCTTGTATTTTTGAATCTCCTGATTTCTTCAAGCTACCCAAAATTCCATCAATCAACTTATCCTTCTTAGTCTCAATAGGATCAGCAACAAACGTGTAGGTCTTCTGTGGCCTCTGCTTCCATGCAGGATTGACTGCAGAAGGAGAAGCAGCAGCAGCAACAGCAGCAGATGATCGGGGTGGTTCAGATTCTTCCTTAGAACAGTCTACTAAACCTTCGGCACCAGAGCTAAGATCCTGAGGGCCAATTTCATCCTTGTTGCCGTACCATGAATCCAAGATTTGCAGCAACGAGCTATCTTCCTCATTTACCCTTGACCTGTTTTGAACTTCTGATTTGACCTGTGATGAAGTTGACTCCTCTTCCACATCTGAAAAGTCATCATCATCTGATACGGACGGCTCATAATCACCATTCACCCGGACTAGAGTTGGTTGCCTCTCCTGTTTTGCAACAGGTCCGAGTTCCTCCCATGGAGATTCACTATCCTCATTCTTACGCGGCGAATCAGGAACATCACCATTTGAACCTGACGACTTTTGTGTAAGGCTCAAGGATGCAATTCCGGGAGAGTAAATCACAGTATCTGAATAGATGTAAGGAGCTTCTACTTTCACCCCAGGCATTATCTGTAAGAGGGATACCAGTTTCGGGTAACCAAGTTTTTGGTGATCAAGAGCATACCCATACTTCTCACTGAAATGCTTTTTGAAGTAACACATGTTGAAACCTTCAGGGTTTTGAGATAAACATTCGTCCAAAAGCTTCTGACAGTCTGCTAGAACCTCGCTTCTGGACTTTTCAGAAGGCTTCTTGTGCAAAGGGGAGGAAACCCTCAACAGAGTGTTTTCTTGAGAAGAGGATTCCATGAAGATAGAACTTAACCCATTTGAACTTTGGTTTTGGACAATCTGAGGTTGAGGCTCTGCAGAACCTTCTGCAGGAGATTGAATGATTCTAAACCGAGGAGTCTTAGTTGGGAACTCCGCAATCCATTTCTTCTCTGAAACTAGTAAATCTACCAAATGATGAAGATCACTTTCTTGAAAAGCTCGAAGAACCAAAGGTCCTTCCTTCTGAAGCTTTTCAGCAAACTGCTCCCTAGAACGAAAGACGAAAATTAGCAAACACATACCTTTGAGATAGACACATAGTAGCACCAAAACTAGAAAGAAATTCTAATTTCATGAATCAATGACAGATTATTATATAAAATATATGCCATTATAAATATTATTACAGTCCTAGTTAGTATAGTTTAGAGCATTCAGGAAATCAATATAGCATTGGAAATATTGGAACCTTGAATGGTAAAGGAAGTTTGAATCAATGGATTGTCACAGTTTTAATTCTAATAGAATTCATGACCACGGCAAATACTATAAAGATCCATCCGTGCCTTTTAAAAAGAAATAACTCTAATAAGGAGACTGCTACCCAAATGCTCTGTTCAATGAGGAAGGCCGATCAGAGTAAAATTTTGTAGCTTCTCTTCTCCTTAGATGTGACAATCCCTAGAGGTTGGGAGATTTTAAACCCATCTCATGTGGTGACTTACATGTATAAGGTGATGATTAAGCGGTTGTACCCATAAGCAAAAGGAAAAACTAATTAAGGAAGTTGTTTAGTTTCTAGAGGCCCCTGAGCAGGGCCTTTCTCCCAGGAAGACACATCGGTGCAAATATTCTCCTATCTCATGAATGGTCAAATATGATGGCAGAAACATGCTTCTCTTTAAGCATGTTCAAGATTGACATTAGGGTAGTGTAGCGTAAGAATTCCTCACTGACATTATAGGCTTCCCTAACTTTCAATGGTAGCCCTGGGAGTATTAAAAGATTTGCTGTTATGTCTCTGGATTCTAGGCTATTGAAAGATTTCTCTTTATTTGGATAAAATATGATGTTTCAGGAATTTGTTATGAGCTCCAACTGGGTTTGAGGAGGAGAAGATCCCATCAAATCTCTTGTTCCCCTCTTTTCCACTAAGTTGACACTGGGTTTTAGAATAATGGCGGACAAATGCAAATTGTTAATTGAAAATTGTTGATACTGATATCTTTGCAAAACATGGATTCTGGTCTGCTGTGTAGAAAAACAAATTCAGTATAGCAACATCTCTTTCTTAAACTATCGTGAGGAAAGAGAACGCGAAAGGGTTGAGGAAACAACTAACAACGAAACTGAAGTTTTTTTACTCTTCAAATGTTACTTTTTTTTTGTGTCTAGTAGTTTCTTCTTAAAAAGTGCTCTAATTTTCTAAGTTACAAAGTACCAACTTAATTTTTAATTACCATAAAAATATCAGGTTTGTTATCAATTTTTGTTTTCAGCTTTCAGTTTTTCTGAAACCCAAACACCAAAACATAAAAACTAGAAAAAGTGGTTTCCAGTTTTTTGTTGTTAGTTTTCAAACTAAACATGGTTACTATTTGTATGGCAAACTTTAAGTTGGTATACAATTTTTTTAACGTTTTCAGATTTTAATGTTTTTTCAATATTTTATAATGATATACAACTTAAGTTATTATACATTTTCTATTTGAAAAACCAAAATAGGAAACTAGCGATGACACTGAACGGTCCCTTAACATTTTTTTAATGTTTTCAGATTTCAATATTTTTGAAAAATCAAAACCAAAGTTTCCAACTTATTATTACATTTTTCCATTTAGGGCCTAGGGGTGGTTTATTTGATTGGGACGTTTCTCCCTTTTTCCTTATTTGGTACGTTGCTACACCTAATTATCACACATCTCTTCTAAATTTTCTCTCATTTTATGTACCTTTTTCTCATACTTTTACCATCATTCTCCTCAACTTTTTTTTTCACTTTTTCCTTGGTTTTCGTGAAAAAACAAACGTCCATATTACAAAAAAAGGAGGGAGGACGATATGTATGACTAATTTAATTTTAAGTTTTTTAACGAATCATATGACACTATAATCATGAAAACCAAATTCACTAAACTGGAGTTGATATTAAACTGACTAACAATACAAAACTTGAAAAGGTATGATATAAGTTACTTTTTTGAGAAGTGCTCTAACTTTCTAAGTTACTTAGTACTAACTTAGGCTTCGTTTGGTTGGGAGCAAAACATTTTCAATGTAAAATGATTTTCACGAAAACAATTTCCATGGAAAACCCAATTGTAATATTAGTTTTCCATTTTGGGTACCATGTAAGAAAGATGATTGAGAAAAGGAAAATGAAAGGGAAAGTATGGAGGTGGTGGGAGGAGTGTAAAAGAGAGGTGAGGAAAAAGAAGGAAAAGAGTTTCCCTTCATTTTGAAGGAAACATGGTTTTCCGTCATTAGAGACCTATTTTACTCCTAGGGAAAATGGTTTTACACTCATTTGCTAACCAAACTATGTAAAACTGAAAAGAGAGGAAAACAGTTTTCTAGGAAAATGTTTTACACCCCACCAAACAGACCCTTAATGTTTGATTACAAATTAAAACTCCTTCCCAATATAAATTTAATATAAAACTTGTAATGTAAGTATGAAAATAAAAAGGATATATTTATCGAGTTGCTCACAAGCTAACGAATTGAGTTGTGCTTACTCAACTCGTTGAAGTCTCGAGTCGAGTTCGAGCAAGGGTTCAATCAACTCGTGTTGAGGTTTGACGGAGCTTTGACCGAGTTGAGTGCAAGTTGCTCGTGAGAAACGCAACTCGATTGACAACCCCGGTCTAGATAGACATGAATGACGCAAAATGTATTGCTTTACATAATCAAAGAAAATGCAAGTCTCGAACGTATAACACTTGTCCTGGTTCTGTCAATTTGTGCTGACTTTGAAAAAACTTATAAAGAGAATCATCACTGCATATCCTTATAAGTTGTATATCATAGGCGAAAGCCAGCCAGCAGGAGAAGGTACAGATAAATACAGTGCAAAAGGAGGAAACATTCCTACCTTAATGACCAAAACCACACCCAAATTCATCCAAAGTCGTTTAAGGATCTAGCAGCATACACAAAGATACCAGACACCAATAAGACATGATTTGAAACTTTTATACCGTCGGCAATATTCTTCACAAAGTGAGAGCCTTGGATGGTACAAAAGTTACATACTCTTCCTGGGTGAAACTTTTTAAACTTCATGCTCGTGGTTACAAGGTGTTAAATCATATAGACGGCACACCACCTCCTAAAACCACCAACTACGAATCGTGGTGTGAAATTGATTCTCATGTTCTCCAATGGATTTACGGATCTCATTCCGATGACCTTTGCATTCGGATTCTTGAGCCCGACACCACGGCCTACGCGGCGTGGATGAAACTTAAAGACTTGCTCCATAATAACAAGGGTTCTCGTGCCACAACGCTTGAACATGAATTTAACAATCTTAAATTTGAATCAATGTCGTCTCTCGATGACTATTGTCATCGCCTCAAAGACTTAGTCGATCAATTGTCCGATGTTGATAGCCCGGTCTCTCAATAACGGCTTGTTTTTCAATTGGTTCGTGGCTTACCCGCGGAATTTGACACGGTGGCATCATTTATTAATCAGCAACTTCCGTCTTTTGAGACTGCCCGGAGCATGCCCGAACTGGAGTAGCAGCGCAAGGCCACCCATGATGAAATCACGCACGCTCCAGGCTCCGTCCTCGCCTCCGTCTGATGCCCCTGCGTGGACTGATGCACCAAGACCACCTCAGCAGCAGCAGCGGATGAATCAGCGTCCTTCTCGCCACAACAACCGCAGCTCCAACCAACAGCGTCAGCAGCAAAATCGCGCGCCCACTGCAGCAGCAGCGAGTCACCCTCATGCACCCATAACTCCACTGCAGGCTTACCACCCTGCGTGGGGTCCTCCTCCATACTATAGGGGTGTACCTCCTGTCCGTACCCCACTCATGGTGGTTGGGCTCCGCAATGGCAGCCACGTCCTCAACAGTGGCAGCCACACCCTCCTCGTTCGTCAAATCAGTCCCGTTCTTATGGCCAGGCTCACTTGACTGATTCTGATGCTCTTGAGCCCACGGATATTGGTGCGGCTTTTCAGACTATGTCATTGCAACCACCGGATGATTCTTGGTATATGGACACGGGCGCTTCCTCTCATTTAACTGCGGATCCAGGTACTATTGTTCATTCGTCTAATTTGAGTAATATTCGTTCTATTTATGTTGGCAGTGGCAATTCTATTCCGGTTATGAGTTATGGAACTTCCCAAATCCCGACCCTTACCCGTCCCCTAACCCTTAAAAACGTGCTATACACTCCTCAAATCATTAAAAATCTAAGTTTATGTCCGTCAATTAACTAAAGATAATCATGTGTCGGTTGAATTTGTCCCTAATGGTTTTTCTGTGAAGGACCTTCGGAGTGGGAATACTATTATGAGGAACAACAGTAATGGGGACCTCTATCCTGTCTCGTCATCATCTTCCGCCTCTTCACATCCCTCCGCCTACATCACTCATTCTTCTCATGATTTGTGGCATGATCGTCTAGGCCATCCCAGACCAAATGTCATGGACTATCTTAGAGTTAATCTATGCATTAAATGTAATAAAGGACGCGGATCTTCTTTATGTAATTCATGTCAAATTAGAAAACGTAAAAGACTTCCTTTTTATGATTCTACTTCCTCAAGTGTTGCTCCTTTTGATATTATTCATACTAATATGTGGAACTCCCTCTATTAAGCAAAAGTGGTTATAAGTATTATCTTGTGCTTATTGATGATTATACTCGCTATGTATGGGTGTATCCCCTCAAATATAATCAGAAGTGATTGCTAAATTCCTCCAGTTTAGTGCATATCTTCGTACCCAATTCAATCTTCCTATTAAATCGTTTCAATGTGATTTGGGTCGTGAATTTGATAATACTCCCTTTCATAATTTTGCTGTGACCAATGGCCTTATTTTTCGATTCTCGTGTCCTCAAACTTCTTCTCAAAATGGTAAAGACGAAAGAATGATTCGACACCTTAATGAAATCGTGCTTTCCCTTCTCAATCTCGCCTCTCTCCCTCCCTCTTTTTGGGTTGAGGCTCTCCATACCTCTGTCTATCTCCACAATATTATTCCCGTCAAGTCCCTCCGCTTCCGCTCCCCTAACTCTCTTTTCTATCATAAGCATCCTTCCTACGACCATCTTCGTGTGTTTGGATGCCTATGCTACCCTAATCTCTCCTCCAAACGTCCTCACAAACTTGCCCCTCGTTCCACTAGATGTGTCTTCTTAGGATATCCCTCTAATTATCGAGGTTACCGATGTCTTGATCTCTCCACGGTCAAAGTAATCCTATCCCGTCATGTCACATTTGATGAAAACGTCTTTCCCTTTCATGACATGACTTCCTCTTTCCATTCTACCTCCGCTTATCACTTCTTCGACCCCGAGTTCGCTCCCACGTTTCCCCTCACTCACTCTAACACATCCTATCCACCTCCTCCGACCCCCATTGCACATGTTCCTT
The DNA here is from genome assembly GCA_947645195.1 of Patellifolia procumbens. NCBI lineage: Eukaryota > Viridiplantae > Streptophyta > Magnoliopsida > Caryophyllales > Amaranthaceae > Patellifolia > Patellifolia procumbens. The sequence continues at coordinate 347,902 of CANSGD010001393.1, read as the reverse complement.
CTCATCCCACTCCCTCTTCTATTCCCACTCCGCCCTTAGTTTAAAAAGGCGCAAGGCGCACCGAGGCGCAAAGGGTCCCTAAAGCCTAGGCGCAAGGCGAAGGCGCGCACTTTTCGTAGTCGAGGCGCACCGCCATTTCCCATTTTTTCAATTTTTATTCATATATCTTTTTGGTATTAAAGTTTAAGTGGAAGAAAAAAAGACTATATGTTTTAATAAAAAGCCTTACTTTTTAAAAAAAAGAGAAAAAAATAAGAAGGGGGTGGGGGCACGTGAATATAGCTAAAGTGGATGACTGAACATTGGAAAAGAAGATATCAAATAGACGGGTGACTGGAGAGAGAAGGACGTCGAAGGATCAACGGGAGATCTCTTCGCTGACGACGATCACTAGCAGATCACCGGCCGGAAGTTATTGTCGGCCACCTCTATGTTATAAAGCAAGTCGGCAGCCACCGGTATCAAGCCTATTCACGATTCCCAAATTAGGGTTTTCCCAACGAATTAGGGTTTGGATTTATAGGTTTAATTGACTTTATTTTACACAATTGATCGAGGGATTTGGCTCGAAATTTACCTACAAAGCTTGGGTAAGAGTTATTTTCAATAAAAATTTGGTTTTTTTGAGATTTATTCTCGGATCTCTCTTTTCTCTCGCATCAACCCTAAAAGCGGCAGAGGCGGCGCGCCTTGCGCCTCTCACAAGGCGGCTAGAAGCGCGCGCCTCTTCTCGCTTGAGGTAAATCGCCTCGCCTAGGCCGGAGGAGGCGATTTGCTCCGCGCCTCTGCTCGCCCACCGCCTAGGCGCGCCTCAGGTGCGCTTTTTTAAACTAAGACTCCACCCATGTCCACTCCCCCTCCGCCCACTTTGCCTGCCCATCCCATCACTCGCCCCATCATTCATTACACACGCACGCCCAAACCTCCACAGCCCACCCCTATTTTCCAACGCCCTCCCCCCGTCCCTTCACCACACCCCGCTCCTTCCCCACTTTCCACTCCTCCTCCACCACCGGCCCCACGCCATCGACCACCACCACCTCCACCATCACACCCCATGACCCCCGTGGCCGCAATGGCATTTATACCCCCTCACCCGCACCAATCTACTAGTCACCACCCCCACATCACTTTCCCTCTACCCAAATCACATATATCCGCCCTCGGTGACTCTAACTGGAATAAAGCCATGCACGACGAATATCGTGCGCTTATTGATAATCATACATGGGACTTGGTTCTGCGGCCACGTGGTGCGCATATGATTCGGAGTATGTGGTTGTATCGGCATAAATTTAACTCTAATGGCTCTTTGGCTCGATATAAAGCCCGGTTGGTTGGCAATGGAAAGAATCAGCGGGTGGGGCTAGATTGTAATGAGACTTTCAGTCCAGTTGTAAAACCAACCACCATTCGTACTGTGCTTGGGCTTGCTGTATCTCGTTCTTGGCCTATCCATTGATGTCAAGAATGCTTTTCTGCATGGTGATTTGAAAGAAACTGTGTATATGCATCAAGCCCGTGGCTTTATGGATCCCTCTATGCCTCACCATGTGTGTCAGCTCCGCAAATCTCTTTATGGTCTTAAGGTGCTTGGTATTAGCGATTTGCTACTTTTATCTTATCACAGGGATTTCGCAGCAGTGTTTGTGATACTTCTCTATTCATCTAAAGGCATGGGCCTGACATGGCCTACCTCTTGCTTTATGTTCATGATATCATTTTGACTGCCTCTAGTACTGCTACTCTAGATCGTATTATTGGTACACTGTCTCGTGAGTTTGCTATGACTGACCTTGGATCTCTTCATCATTTTCTTGGTAATCTTTTTCTATCTCAAGAACATTATGCCAAAGACATCTTGGCTCGTGCTTCCATGACAGGGTGCAATCCTTTCTCCACCCCTGTTGATACCACAACGAAGCTCAATGCCACTAATGGTCCTCCTGTAAAGGACCCCACTCTTTACCGCAACCTAGCTGGCACCCTCCAGTACCTGACCTTCACTCGTCCTGACATAGCATATGCCGTTCACCAAATATGCCTCTTCATGCATGCACCTCGTGAGCCTCATTTTCACTTTCTCAAACGAATGCTTCGCTATGTCAAAGGTACTCTTCAGCATGGACTTAGTATTTCTGCCTCTAAGTCTCACTCCCTAACAACGTATTCTGATGCTGATTGGGCCGGCAGCCCTGATTCACGTCGGTCTACCTCTGGACACTGTGTTTTTCTTGGCGATAACCTTGTCTCTTGGTCCTCCAAAAGACAAGCTACAGTCTCTCGTTCCAGTGCCGAGGCTGAGTATCGTGGTGTTGCGAATTATGTGGCTGAAACTAGCTGGATTCGCAACTTGCTTCTTGAGCTTCACTTGCCCATTCGCATTGCTAGTATGGTTTATTGTGATAACATTTTTGTAGTGTATCTCTCTGTCCAGCACCAACGAACAAAACATGTTGAACTTGATATCCATTTTGTTCGTGAAAAAGTTCAGGTTGGTCACATTCGTGTCTTGCATGTCCCTTCTGAGCATCAGTATGCCGACATCTTCACTAAAGGCTTGCCTCGACAGTTTTTTCACTCGATTCCGATCCAGATGAGCGTTTGTTCTCCTCCCGCTCCGACTGCAGAGGTGTATTAGAGTATCTATTGTATTTATGTTAATTATATTATTTTGATAACTTGCCTTGTATAGTTTTGGTAAGTATTCTAGGTTGTACTCCTATATATTGACTTTTCTAATGCAAACCCTAATAAAGGGGATTAACCATCTTTCAAAAGGCACTACCATTGAAAAAACAAACGACAGGCTGGGGAAGGGTAAGCGCAGATATGGATACGTGTCGAAAAGTGAACATGTGGACAGAAATTTAGAGAAAATTGTTATGACTTTCCTTAAAGTTTCACAATTCTTGTGAGTTCTCCACAATTGTTCACTGGGACAAAAATGGAGAAGTATAAGTGAAAAGGGTAAGTTAAAACATCTGCAGAGCTTCATATTAGATTTCCACATCTATATCTTCTAACAAAAACTATGGAAACTTATTGATTTATCAATTTGACATGTTTTTTTTAAAACAATCAAGGAACGTGCAGAAACAACACACATAATGAGTTACTTTTTAAGAGAACCTTCCCGCGGCCCTTCTTTTTAACACTACCATTCCCCGGCTCACGCTAGAGGAAATGGATGAAAAAAGGTTCACAAATACAGAAGGAGGGATGTGCTAAGTCGGTAAAACAAGTGGGTCGATACAAAGTCAAATGCCTATTGTGGAAATACAGTCTGAAAAACAAATACCTGGATGTTGAGTTTAAGACAATGTCTGACCCTCTGCGTGTTTTCAGAAATGATTGAAGAGCACTCCAGAAATTATCCTTAGAAAACAGCTCATCCTTCCTTGATTTTGAAGCATCATCAAACTTTGTTGGACTTTCTTCTATAAAGCCAGGCTCTTCACTGGATTGTTCAGTTGATGACCTGATAGATGAATTCCTCCAAGATTTGCACCAGTTGATTAATCTTGTGATGAAACTTGGACTAACTTCAGAGTCATCACATTTGTTAGTTTTGTAGTCATCATTTAATGCAGTACTGGAAGAAGAATGTGTTGTATTTTGAGCATTATGTTGGTTGATTGATTCACTCTCCTCTTCTTTGGGAGTGGACATTTTTGGGCTAACACTAGATGTTTTCGATATACCAGAGGTATCAACGCTCTTCTTGGAATCTCTATTAGGACCAAACCATAATCGTTTGAGTAGGCTAATTTTGCTGTCAGAAATTTGTTCTTCTTTAGGAGCCACAGGAATCTCAACTGCCTTCGTATTGAAAGCCTCCGTTACTGGGGGTTCCTTAGTGGAAGCAACCTCATTTTCCTTTTGAGGAGCATTTAATGCCTTTCCCGCAGGAGTTGCTTTCGCCTCCTTTTCTTTCACAGTTCTCTCTCTGCAATCAATATAAGGGGACACAGGCAACTCTGGCTTGACATCCACCATTCTAGTAATTGTGTGACCATTTGCTTTCCTGGTCACGTCAGTATCCGGGTTCTCATTCTCAAGCATGGACCCTACAGAAGCATCATTGTCCTTAATAGACTCCCGAACTCTTCGAGTTACAGGACGCAGGAAGAACTGACCATCAGGTAAAGCTTCAACCTTTAGAATGTGGGGCATTGCCAGCAAAAAGCGAGAGAATTTTTTATAACCATAGAAGTTTCTATCAATAGGTACATTAAGCTTTGCCATCTCAGATCGAAGATCTGTAATGGTAAGTCCGTCCGGAAATGCATTAACAATACGACGTAGCTGCCTCAAAATTGTCACAGGTACTGGACGACGCTGATTCTCTGAGGATAGTTCGGCATTAGACGTTTTGTCAGCCTCCGAACAGATTTGACGCTCAGATACAGCATATGGATCTTCAAGAGTCCCTCTGTAGTGTCCATACCAAGAATTGAAAGGGCCGTCTGGTGGCTGATTAAAATGTCTACCAGAAAGGTTTTCCCCTTTAGCTAATTCATTCCAATGCCACATGATGCTTGCAGCACTACAGAGGACACCAGGAGTTTGTTTGCCTTCTTTACCAGCAAGCAGTATATTATAGTTGTTCATTCTCAATTTGTGCAAAATTCCAGCAAAATCCCTGTCACCAGATATCAAAAAGACATGTGCAGGTGGTGGATTTTGAGTCACCCAATACATAAGGTCCACAAGAAGGGACCTATCAGCACTGTTCTTGCCACCTGCCAAGGCCCAAGAAAACATCGGAAGAGAATAAGAATTTAAGAACACAGCACAAAGAATTCAAGCTCTGCCCTACGGACGAAAGCAGATCTCTTTCAAATATATAATAACTTATTGGGGAGGAGGCTTTTCCTTTAATAGCATCAGCGAAAAGATAGAAGGGGACCTAGGCCAAGCAACGGATAAAAATGCTCCACAAAATTTTGAGAAATCATGAAGGTGTGAGTGTAAGGAGCAGTTGACTAGGAGGCCTCAAGCCAACTGATTAGGATTCCAAAAGGTATGAATGTATCTTCAGTATTATGATCTGCAGGAAGGAGGTGAAAATAAGAACAACATCGAAGCTTTTTACCACCTATGATATCTATTCTCTTTCAGCGGCAACAGAACCATCAGCAACCAAAACTTTATGAGGCAAAATACCTCACAAAGACAATATGATCTTTCTTTCAACCCTGAAGACATTTACATATTTTGTTAATTGTAAGGTCGCAAGTGAAAAGCAAAATCTGAATATGAACCAACCAGATTCACATCTAATCAGCTCATTTCAAATTCATTCATATATTAGTTTATACTTAGCTCCTTCTTTTTGAGTTCTTTTGAGCCCCACGAACTCCAAGAAACATTGTGGGATTCTTTAAATCGTAAAATTAAGATATTTCAAAACCACTACAACATCCAAAATAGCATTACCCTCAATCCCCATAATTCAAAAAACAGCTTTCCGTGCCATGAAACTTTGAACATGCACGATCAGTTATTAGGGGCCAAATTCTACAAGTTGGTTACATCAAAAAAAATCAACACACTATATTATGCATCAAAGCGCCTCAATGCATATATTAAGTGACTAGTGCTATGTTCGCTGGACTGAATGGACCTGAACTGAACTGAATTGAAATTCCTGACTCGGCCACAACTAGCCAGGAGCTGGAGTTTAAACGAACCGGACTGAAATTAAGTTACATTAATCGAAACCAAAAGAACAGGGCCTAAGTCCACTCCAACTCCTAATTTATCATTCCATGGCAATTAACTTTAAACTATAAATGGAGAAATGGTGACAAAAGCAAGCAAAACTCAAATGATACAAAATTTAATCATTAAGAAGAAGAAGGGAGATGGATATATACCATGAGGGATGTGAACAAGATTGACACCAGTGCTAGACAAAGCCTCCTGATTAGGCTTAGAAAGGCAAAAAACATCCCCAAAGGCGGTAACTTGAACAGGACCCTTTATACCATTTTCTCTAACAGCTGAAGTTATGAACTGGGATATCTTAAACACATTAACCCCAGTTGGTACACAGCAATTCTCAATATCCCACCACACAGAAACTCTCACATTCTTGCTCTCTTCGTCATGCCGTCGAGACGATGAGATATGGTAAGAAGAAGAATGGGAAGAAGAAGAATGGGAAGAAGATGTGGTGGAAAAGAGAGATATGCTGAGGATTCTTGAGGAAGAAGAAGGGGATTGAGAGAGGAGAAACTGAGATATGGGTTTTGATTTTGAAGAGAGGGAATTCATGGTTATGGAGGGAAATTGATGAATTTGAGGATCAGAGAAGGGAGTAGAGAGATTGAATTGAAGAGTGAAGTGTTCATTTGAGTTCCATGTTCATGGGATTTTTTAGAGGTTTCTGAATTCTGGGTTGGAGGAGGAAGTTGGGGGTTGTGGGAAATGTGAGCATAAACCCTGCCTAAGCCCTAGGAGCATGTGTTACTCATGTGACTTCATTTGTCATTTTTGATTAATAAGGTTAGTAGTATTACTTAGACATAATTGTTAAGAATTTACCTAATAAATACTCGAAAATTCTCATTTGTATAATCTATTTTTGGCGTTTTTTAGAGTGCAGATCATCTGTCCCGTAATGTGTCCTATTAGCTATAATTTTATCCCGCAACTTAATTAAAGTAATTTTTTGTTGTGATTTTAAAAGTTCCCTATTAGTAAATCTTTCTAAAAAACAAAAAATGAAAAAATTACTTCACTTAGTAAAATAAAGTGCTAAAACGATTTATTTCCTTTTCGCTCTTTATTTTACTAAGTGAAGATTATTTTCTTATTTTTTGTTTTTGGGGAGGATTCATTAATACGGAGCACGTAGAAATAAGTTTAAAAAATTCTTTTATTTAAGTTATGGGACAAAATAATAGCAAATGGGACACCAAATGGAACACATTGTGGGACAGATGATCCGGACTCGTTTTTTAATGGCAAAAATATGATTAGTTTCTCCATGATATCTTTGATTCCTTGTATTAATGACTTCTTAGGTATAGTACAGTGAGCATGACATTGATAAAACATTAACTTACAATCAAATTTAAGCTAATCTAATATTATCAAATCACAGTTGTGGGAGGGTAAGGGCCTGTTTAGATTTACTGAAAATAACTGAACTGAACTGATTGGAGCTGAACCTATCACACACACCTCCACCCTTTCTCTTTCCTTCTACCTCCATTAAAGAGTGACTGAAAGCTTCAAAGGGTCAAATTCTTGAAGATGGAAAACCTTAAATGACTTCTCAGATGAGGTAGTTCCAGATCTAGGGAGGAAGCACCGCCACCACACGTTGGGGATGAAGATCTCCCAGGCGCTATTTTTAGAACTGAGGAGTAACAAGCCAAATTTCAACATTTGAAAAGGCATAAGGTAGTTCCTACTTGCTTACTTGATATTATTCTTGATTATATTAGGTTTAACTAATGAATTCAAAGAATTCTTGAAAATTACTGGTATGAAATCCTTTTTCTCTGTTTAGGTTGCCACTTATCCTATTTTGTTATACTTCCTCCGTTTTTTTTAAATGTGACACTTTTGGTTTGCACAAACTCCTAGGCAAAATTTCACAAAGTGTTATTATGAGTAACTAGTAAGTAATTAGGGGGAGGGAAACATTAATTAAACTACACCCCACCACCAACCAAGGCAACCAGCCACCAATCGCCACCACCCTCCATCATCTTTTATATCACTCACCACCATTCTACCACCATCACCAGTGAGTCCATCACCGGCGAGTCCATGACGTCCCTCAACAACCTAGAACAACTAGTCTACCACCACCACACAACCCTAAAAACCTAGAACCACCAGTCCACCACCACCATAGAACTCTAAACCTAGAACCACCGATCCAAGACCATACCAGAAGAAAGTTGAAGATCGAAGATGAACCACCGACGCAACCACCGATCAAAGAAGATCGAAGATCTGGGTCGAATTCAGATTTGGAGAGAGAGCACGAGGGTTGAGCTTGATGGTGGTGGAAGGGTCGATATTGGCGATGGTGGCACAAATTGAACATCTCCTTACCCATCACCACCGATCTTCGCTTCGTCCTTGCACAAATTGAAGTTGAGCGAAGGGCGCAGCGGTTGCTGCCGTGGGTCGGCGTCGATCTGGAGTGGTTGGCCAGTTGTTGTAGTTGGTGTTGGTAGTAGTGGTGGTGGTTGGTTGGTTGATTTGGGTATTCATGGTGGTGGAGGCAGTGAGTGTTGACGGTGGTGGAGGAAGTGGGTAATGGTGACTGGTGAAATTTTTTTTTGGCGAGATTGGTCAGATGATTGAGTGGGTTGGGGGAGATTAATTAGTTAGGATGCTAATAATTACTTCATGTTAAGATAGGTTTAATCTTTTAAGTAAGGGTAAATTGGTAAATTTACATGACAAAAGTTACTATATTAGGAAAGAAAAAAAAGTGTCACATTTAAAAACAAACACACCCTAAAAGGAAAGTGTCACATTTAAAAAAACGGAGGAAGTATGAGTTTATCCATTGTGTCTTTTAGACTGCTAAACCACGACCATATATATTCTTTACCTGATTTTTCTACGTTCCTTCGACTTTAAAGTAGAGGGATACTGGGGCGCCTAAAAGCTACAACCATCGCACCATCTCTATATTATCGCATGGGATGATGGACCTTTCACCTTGCAGCATTGTCCTGCAAAATATATTCATCACCTATCTTTAAAATTTGAGTGTGGTTCATCTCGTGGACCTTAGTTGGGTTGGTTGAGAGTTTGTTAATTAGGGGGGGACCAGCTATCTTTGATTGTAGCTACATGTTTAGGGGGACGAAAGATACATATCACTACAATATACCCCACCACATGTAGCACTATAGATGGAGGGTATCTCGACCACATTCCCTAACCGCGACGACCAACGACACCTTTACTCGACGAAATTTTGTAACAGGGGGTTTGTTACTTTATTCGCTCGGAAGATCACTGGGTCCGATTTGAGACCCAATACTTACTTTCCAGGGTTTGAACCTCATTGATTATACCTATCTCGAGACTCTTCATTTCTTGAGGAGGTCGGGAAATGGAAAGTATTAGTTTTTCGTAGACACTCTGTATTCTATTAAACTATCACACCCTCAGACTAAGATTAGGCCTAGACAAGAGCATAACCACCTCCCCATTCAGGGGCGAGAATTTCCCACTCCCCAACCCTAGATCCCTAGCGTATCTATTCTAGGTGTTAGCCTACATTTGATAAAAATCGGTGCATATATATCTGCTGCTCCCCCTCCTGCATATACTGGTGAATCTGATTATTCAAGGATGATTAGTATGCTTCAGAGGATGGAGTTGGCATTAATTAATGCTACGTCCTTAGCCATCATGTTGATACCTAAATACCTTGGGTAATGATCAGTAGTTGGTCCTCTGTCCGATGACTACTACCGGCTACATCAGATTCGAGAGGGGGCCAAATCCATACCTTTCATGTACCAATGGAACCCCAACTAAAGTCAGCCGAAGTTGAGTGATACTGGGGTAGGTGATGATTCCAGTTATCATGATTATGGGGGTGATGATGAGGCCGCAATTGCCAGCCATGGTGGTGGTGATGATGATTACATAAGTGACTAATGCCTATGCCCTGTTCCTTTCCCTTGTTGCAATGAGATCATTGCCAAGTTCAACGGAGGAATTCTGTATGTATATACCCTCTCTCTTCATTGCTTTCTGGTGTAGTTTTACAGCTTTCTAAATTTGGTTATTGCTTTCTTAGAATAAATTTTATTGCTCTCCACAACAAATGCTGAAAAAACTACCAAAATATGCATTGATTATGGATTGGATAGATTGCTTCCCTGTTCCCCGTGTTGTGCATGCTTTGAAAAATGATTTAACTCTTTATTTGGATAGTTAGCTAGGCTTCCGTGATTGTGATGTTGGAATCTGATCTATGATTCCCTTGACCTATAGTGAATATTGATGAGTAAACGAATACATTGACTACATACTTGAATTGGTTAACTCTGAGGATTTATTCTTACCGATGGATTCATAATATATCCAGTCTATTATTTTGTCTTAGTTCCTCATAGCGTTCTGATCTTGACTTTTGGCAACGTACTTGTTGATTTTTGGTGACATTTGACATATGTTGTGAAATAGGTGTTCTTTTGTTCAATTCTTGAGTCTTAGAGTTGATTTTGATGAACTATTTTCCCTCCTAGCCCTGCTAAACCTAATGATTGTTTAGTGATATGAAGCCACATTTAAGTACCTTGAGCCTTACATTCATTATTGTCCCGAACCTAGATTGGGGGAACATTTGGGTAGCTTAGTATTGTGATGCTTAGATGATTCCATGGTTGGTTGGAAATAACATCGTTGTTTGTTTAAAGAATATAGAAAAAAGTAAGAGACATTTAACATGTGTGTCATGAGTGAGAGGTCAATTACTCTAAGCTTTTCTTTCGAAATTCTCGAAGATAAGAGCTCTTATTGGCTTGAGGCTTATTTTCATGCATGCTAAGCTAAGTAGAAAGTCCTGATTCAACTGAAAGTGGTCTTTTTGATTGAATTCAACCAAAGTAGGAACTCTTCTATGAGAATAAGAAAGAAAAAATATTTGTGTTATGGTAGCTCAAAGACTAGAGTGCTTTGAAAATTTTCTATATGTTCTTCATTCACATTACATTGAAAAACATTGGTGTAGAAGTTTGTTGAAATGAAGGGTTTATTGGATAGTTTGTAATATTACATAGTTGGATGATGCTTTGGTTTTGTTGTTGTTGCCATGGGTGTAGTTTAGACCTCATTTGGTCTTGATTACTAGTGTTTTATATCCCTCCCCCCCCCTTTTTTTTTTTGCTTTTCCACCACATTTCCCAAATATTTTCCCCACATTTACCCGACCCCAATACAACTTTGGAAAGTAACTGTTCAGCATGTGTTTGATTGTTTATTGGTTTGATGTTAAGTTAATTTGCCAACGTTAAAGAGTAAGTATGCTATTTTGAATCGGCCTAATTAAGATGAGTAATATTATATCTTTCTAAACACATGAGAGTGTGAGTGAGAAGGTACATTATAGGTTGGGTCGGTGAGTGTGCGGGCACATTTTCTGCCTACCACAAAATTGAGAGGAGTTGTTAAGAACCTTATCAAGAATTACATGTCATGTAAGACAATTGTGCCTTGATTGTTTGCTTGGGAAATTGATGGTTGAAGTGATATGAAAAGTTGAACTTGAATCTTGCCAGCTTGAATGCTATTGATTGTTGAAAATATTTTGAACTTTGATTTTCTACCGGGGGTGGAGCATTTTTATTCATGTTTATGTGCGTTTACAGTTCTCTTAGAAGTTATTTTGTGCTATCTTTATTTACCTAGTTTTGGTTTTATGTTTTGTGTTGAATTGTAGGATTTAAGGAGTTATTTCCCTATTTTTTGCTATATACAATGGATTGGAGGAGTTTAGAGGCACAAATGATGGGTTTAGAAGGACCCCGAGATCTAGACGAGAAAAACTATGAAGAATTGGTTCCTAAAGCCTAAGGAAAAGAAGAAATGAGGCTTGGCTCGATCTCATCGGGCGACAAATGCCCGATCGGGCCTATGATTTATGCTCCCAGCTCATTTGTTATGGGCCCAATTAGGCAAAGCTTGCCCTATCATAAAGTCGCTGACTAGACGTGATCATACAGGTTTGGCCCGATCAAGGGACAACTCCAGAAGTGTTATTTTATTGTTTTTTGTTTATTTTGCAATTATTTTCCTACTTATCCTAAGTTTTATTATTGATAGTTTACTGAGGGGTTTGAAAATTAGTACCATAAATGTACGATGTCTGTTGTTAGCAGAGACTTTACAAATACAGGTCGAATTCGTAAGGAGATGAGTTTTCACAATTCAAGATTAACTAAATAACTACTTCAGACGAAACTAGGGAAGGATTAACAGAACTAAAATGAGGAAAACAACTTAAACTTAGTAATCAATTAATAAAAATCTAGGGAAATAGTTCGGCCCATCATGCTTATACCAATCAAGGATGTTCAAATAACTAACAATACTTAGGCTACTATCGATAGAGCAAGTGTTAATTCATATGGTCGGGTCTTGTAATACCCCGATTTTTAACCTTGTTTTATTATTTAATAATTAAGATTATTAACTTAGATATGACCTTGTTATTTTAATAAATAAGTATTAAGATTTCTTATTAAAATATATTTTGATTGAATTTTCAAGTTATTTTAAGTAGTAATTATATAGATAATTGATATTAATTAAGAAATTGAAATATTTTTGTATACTTCGGAGTCCATACTAATCTTAGAGTCCATATCCAAGTACTAAGCCCAACCCAACTATCGTTCAACCCCACAAAGAAAAATCAGGAAAAAAGAAAGGAAAGGCTACTTCATCTTCCACCTCCTGCTTCTTTTCTCCCTCTCCATTGGAGCAACAAGAGGTTGATAAGCTTGAACTTCTGCAACAAGATAAGCTTGAGAATAGATTTCAGATAAGAATGACTAAATAAGAGGAACCAATTATGGATAAACATTAAGAACGTCATCCTCATCTTCCTCACTTCATGTGAATCCATTAGAGGTGGAATTCAACTTGAAATTGAACACCTCCACTGATTTTTCCCAACCATTTTCACTATAAATAAGAGCAAACATCAATCCAATTTCCATCAGAAAATCCCAAGATTTTTCAAACTTTTTCTTCGATTAATTTCAGCCATTAAATCTTGAATTAAAGCTTTCCAAACCCACCCAAAATCAACTTAAGAAAGTCATCGTAAAACAGTAGTGAAAGTCGCCCACCGCCAGCCACTCATAACGTCACCATAACAGCCACTTAAGACCGTTCCAACCACGCTCTCGTCCTTGCACCACTTCGTCTACCCAACAGCCTCCCCTGCATCTCCTTCCCTTTAGACTCTTCATTCTCCCCTGCTCTCGTTCGCAGAACCACCACGCCCACCACACCTGACCACTCCACACATAACGTCAACAGAGGGCCCCACGCCTCCCCCAAATGCTGAGGCCCTCGCTCTACACCACCGCATTTTTGCTCTATTTCCCTTTCTTCCTTTTGTGCATGTGATACCGACCAAGATTCTTTTTTGTTAAAAAACAAGGGTTGTGCTAAATACCGCCCTGCATTTTCTTGCTAACGCCCTATATTTAATACGTCAACTACCAATTCATCTCACATCACTCTTCCACACTACTTTTATCACCACACTCACTCTTGACCACCACCATCACCACACCACACCACCCCAACCGCCACCGCCACCATTGCTGCTGCCACCCCACCGCCGCCACCATCAAACTGCTGCTACCCCACCACCACTCGTGACGAAAAAGACTACCGCTAAAGATGCCACGAAGTTGACGAGCGTCGTACGTGGAGGAACCCGTCCCTAAAAGTTCTATTGGCGGTAAGTTATAGTCACAAAATATGATCAGGAAAAAAAACGTCCACAAAGGTGAGCCTTGTGCAGCAGAATGCTCACGTTTTAATGGACATTTTTTTTGGAGTAATTTTTGAATTAAGTAAAGTATGTATATTTTTAATATTTAATTGAGTTTAATGTAGTTTAAGATAATTAATTTTTTATATTTAATTAAATTATTTGTTGCTCACAAATATACAATTTTTAATTCAAATAGATATTAGAATTTTTTTGCCAATTACAGCCATGTAAAATACCCTATTTGTTAATTATAGCCATCATCTTTTTTCTTTGTGAATTACGACCATGAAAGACTGATATCTAAGTAAGTTGTTGCCATTTTCACTAATTACACTACTAATCCATAGTTTGACCGGTCAAATCATGTTTAGTATTTTATAAATCTTTTTTTTGTTTAATTTTATAATATTTTAAAAATATATGTTTTTCATATATGACATGCTAATGGGCACGTATTTCGAGACAACATTTAATCGCTTTTTTCGGACTAAGGACGACGTAATTTCGAGAAACGGACACCGCCGGGCGCCCTTTATGGGCACGAATTTCGAGAATCCCTACGAAAAGAGTACCTACAAGCCGGATTTTCGAGCACGTACTTTGAGACGAGTTTTTCAGACTGAACACGGTGTTTTTTTTTCGAAAAAGGAACACCATCGGGCACCCACCCTTTATAGGCACGAATTTCGAGAATCCCTACGAAACGAGTACTAGTAAGATGGATTTTCGAGCACGTACTTCGATACGAGTTTTTCAGACTGAAAACGACATTTTTTTGAAAATGGACACCGCCGGACGCCCTATATGGACACGAATTTCTAGAATCTCTACGAAACGAGTACCTACAGGCCGGATTTTCGAGCACGTACTTCGAGACGAGTTTTTCAGACTGAACACAACGTTTTTTTTCGAAAAAGGGACACCGCCGTGCAACCTTTTGTAGGCACGAATTTCGAGAATCCCTACGAAACGAGTACCTACAGGCCGGGTTTTCGGACACGTACTTCGAGACGGGTTTTTCGTGCATTATAGGACCTACGACGGTATCCGTTTTTAGAAAAAACGTTGTGTTCAGTCCGAAAAATCCTTCTCGAATTACGTGGCCGAAAATCCGACTTGTTGGTACTCGTTTTTTAGAGGAATTCTCGAAATTCGTGGCCACAAAAGGGTGCACGGTGGTGTCCCTTTTTCAAAAAAAACGCCGTGTTCAGTCTGAAAAACTCGTCTCGAAGTACGTGCTCGAAAATCCGGCCTGTAAGTACTCGTTTCGTAGGGATTCTCGAAATTTGTGCCCTTAAAGGGTGCACGACGGTGTCCGTTTTTCGAAAAAACGTCGTTTTCAGTCCGTAAAACGCGATTAAATGTGGTCTCGAAATATGTGTGGTGGTTGTCAAGAGTGGGTGTGGTGGTAGGAGAAGTAGGGTGAGAAGAGTATGTATAAGGTTAAGGGGCTTATAGGAAATTCATATGTATTTTGGGGCGTCACTTAGTCGTCCACAAAACAAATTAAAAAAGGCTTGCCATTTCAATTCACCCAACGTAAGTTTAGTACTTCATCCGTTTGTAAATAAGTGGAACATAGAGAAAATGGGGGGAAACAAGGAGGTTAGAGAGAGAAAGTTGGGGATCATAATTAAAAAGAGAAATGGTACTCTAACTAAATAAACAATTGGATATATTGCTTTAGTGAGGGTAATCATGTAATTTTATCATTTAAAATGTCTTATTTTGAGCTTGGTGTCACTTATTAGAAAAGTGTGTCACTTATTTAGAAACGGATGAAGTATATTGAAAGTCAATTCTCTTTGTCTTTGACTTTCATTTAACTTATATATTCATCTAACTTATAAATATTATCTAATCTTTTAAGTTTTTATTATTTTTTATTAACATTGTTATTTATATTATTACTCATGTTTATTTTCATACTCATACTCATTTTATTGTTATCATCTACTACCTTCGTTTTTTATATGTATATTTGCTTTTGCGTGCGGACCAAGGAAAAAGTGAAAAAGTAAGCGAGAAGGATAGTGAAAGTAAAAAAAGTGAAAAATGTAGAGTGAATGAAAGAAAAAGTAGGAGAGAAGTGTAATAATTAGGTGGGCCAACTTTTCATTTATGCGAAAAGGTAGCAGTGGACAAATTAAAAAAACACTCCAAAATGGAAAAATGTACATATTAAGAAAACGGAGGGAATATATACTCCATATATACACTAGATAATAAGGCCGTACCGAAAGGAGACACCACATCTCTCCACATCATCATGTATAGATAATTAAAACTTAATTTTTAATAAACAATAATTGAAAAGATTTATCCCTAATAAAAAATACATTCCCAATCTAAAACTAATATTTATATGAAATTATAAAATTAATCATAACTTTCATTACAGTTCTCATAAAATTATAATTTTTGCTCCGTTAGATTTTGTATCGAAAAATACTTTGAATCAAGATCCACTTATGATATGTATTTCCGGAAATGCAAAAATCTTATGAGCTAAAGTAAGCTGAACTGATTTGAATTGAGTTAAACTAAACCGAACAATATTGAGTTGAACTGTACATAAATGAACTCAACTGAACTTATGAGCCAAACTGAAGCGAAAAGAATAGTGCAATAATGTAAGGGTAAAAGTATTGTCAAGAGCTAAATTGAACTTAACTGATTTGAACTGTAAATAAGCTAGGGAGAACAGACTCATTGTATCGGGCAAAAATATTACATTAATGATTGAAGTCTACTAAGTCGGAGATCTGAAAAATCAAATCAAATTGAGTTGAACTGAACTAAACTGATCTAACAAAACTATACTAAAGTGAAATAAAATAAATAGTGTAATGTGAGAGTAAAAATATGTCAATAGCTGAGCCGAATTTAATTGAACTGAAAATAAGGTAAGGAGAACAAATCATATATCGGTAAAAAGTATTACATTAATGATTGAAGTCTACAATTAAGTCGAAGATTTAAAAAATAAATAACTTACTTTCCTTATACAAAATTGCTAGTAATATACAAATCTAAAATTCAGCATAACTTTTATATCAAACATCAGAAACTTATAAATTTTCTTACTAATCATCATCTCATCAAGCGCGAAGCAAAAAGAAAGGTCCCCCTTCCCGGCCCCCCCTAGAGGTTGATCCGTATCATCTTGACTTGGTTCTGCTTCCTCTATTTTTTTTTAATACCGAGTCGGTTAGATTCTTCTTGAAAATTAATTTGATCAATAGAGTTCTACTTATCATTTATTTTTCTATGCATTATATTTTACCTATTTATTATATTGACAAAAAAACACTCCTACTAATTAATAAAGTTGAAGCCACACTTAAGTTAAACATTAAAATAATTATCTAATTTAATTTAGATTCAATGAGGCTTAAGTTAATCTAATACTCACTCCTTTTTTTTCATATGCACCTAAGGCTTTGCACTAGGACCAAGTAAATTCTAAAAAGTAAGAAAGAGAAAGAGTAAAAGTAAGAAAGAGAAAGAGAAATCTGATAGCATCAGACTTTATGAGTTTATTAATCAAAAAATTAAGGATTCACTTTTCAACATCATTGGGCGCCACTTTTGTAAACTATGGCTGGCCCACCTATTACATTTAAGCATGGAATGAAGAAAACTTTTGGGGGGGGGGGGGAGAAACCAAAAAATTCAGTGACAAATTTGTTTGGCGCCACTAATTACACAGCCTTATAAATTATCCTAACTTAGACTTCATTTCATTAGTAAACCTTGACTTCAGTTCTTCTCTCTCCCTTCCTCCTCCATCATCAGCCATTCAACCCATTCCCTCTCATCATCAGTCAACCTTGAAGATAAATCGGGGGGTTTATCTTATGGAGGCCTCGGACCATAATTTTGTCATCACAAATGATGAACTCAACGTATTGCAGCAACCTCGTTATCGGCACTGGTTACCAGACGATGAAAGGCAACAGGTTGCTGAATTTCTGATATCAAAGGCACGGGGACTCGAACTTAAGCGCGAGACCATCTCAGAAGTTATTGCCAATTACGGTGTTGACGTAAGAGTCATTTCTGGAATCTAGAAAACCGCCAAGGAACAAATCAGAAGTAATGTGAAGCTCAATGTGAAGAAGATGACGGGAAAAGTGGGCAGAAAATCAACATACTTAACAGAGGAAATGCTAACAAGCATCCCATTACAACATATGACATGTTTGAGGGACATTGCAAACAAATTAGATCTCCTTCAACAGTTTGGAAATTAGTGAAGAAGGGCAAGATTAGACCACATACAAATGCAGCCAAACCCACACTCACTAATGCAAATATGAAACAAAGGGTGAAGTGGTTTTATATGAACGAAGTATCCGAGAAATATTACTTAGGTCCCAACTAACCAAACTCGCACAGACAAATGAAATCAAAGCGACATATAGTTAAGGTAATGTTTTTTCCAACCGTTGGGAAACCTTCAAACAACATGCTTGGAGAATGCACATGGGATGGAAAATTAGGGGTTTTTCCATTCGTCGAAGAAGTTGCTGCGCAAAGAGATTGTGTCTGTTTCAAGAGACAAGATTAGGAGCATGCTAATTAATGAGTTGTTGCCAGCAATCATGGACAAATGGCCACCTCACAGAAGCAAAGTAATCAACATACAACAAGATAATGCCAAACCTCACATCACAGCAACAGACCCGGAGTGGGTGGAAGTAAGCAAACAAAATGGATTTGAGTTCCATTTAATCCAACAGCCACCAAACAGTCCAGACTTAAATATATTGGACTTAGGATTTTTCAACGCATTGCAAACATTGCAATACAAAGAGAGGCCAAACACAATTATTGGAACTATTAGAGGCTGTCCAGGAATCTTGTGAGGAATTCCATCCAAAGAAATTAGGGTACATATGGTATAGCTTACAATACATGATGATTGACATTTTAAAAGTTGAAGGAAACAACAATTATGTTCATTCTCATGTCAATAAGGCCTAATTAGAATCTAGAGGCCTACTACCTTTGCGAGTAGAAGTACCAAGAGAGCTCATTGAAGAGGCACTCATTTGGTTAGACACACAAGAGTAGGAGGGTTTTGGAAAGCAGAATATCAACAAATATGAACATCATCAACAAAAAAAGAAGGGATACAAGGGGAACATCAACTTTTGCATGCACAATAAAGCATGAAATGGTATTCTGTTGTTTTTTTGGTTACCTTTTTGTATAAAAAAACATGAAAGAAATTAGTTACTTAAACATCTTTTAGTGTAAAAAAAAGGAAAACAATAGCTGAATATCAAGCTAGGTGAAAATAGAAGTAATATGAAAACCTTTTGGTAACTTAAACTTTTGTAAAGGATGTTTGAAAACATCTGTGTATCATCATTGGGATTTTGCCTCATCAGATTTATAGGGTGTTTCTTAGCACTTATTCTTATCAATGTTCTTATCAATGTTCTTATCATTGTTCTAATGTTAAACACCCTTACAAATCTGGTGGCAAAATGATCAACCTACCCTCAAGTCTTTGCTAAGAGGCCAAAACCATTTACAAAAAATATAAGCATATTGGGAGTCATAAGGACAACAACTAGCATGGTCATATTATAAGCATATTAGGAATCATAAGCATATTAGGAATCATATGAGCATATCAGGAATCATAAGAGCATATTAGGAATCATATAAGCAGTAACACCAGCACAAACAACAAAACACAATATAATCAAAACACCAGCACTAATACTAGCATTATACAATCACTTAAACCAGCATTATTCAGCACTATACAGATTATAATCAAAGCATATTATACACAATATGAACAAAATATCAGCACTAGCACCAGCACTATACAACAATACACAATATAATCAAAACACCAGCCCTAAAACCAACACTAATAGACAATTACAAGTATTAATGGAAAAATATAACTTCAAACATGAAAAATGACAAAATAAAGTAGGTAAGGAATACTTAGCTCATATGCTCAGGCCTTAAACATGGAATCCAACCATGAAGAAGTTCATAAACCTCCTCTTTAGAAACCAACGAAGGCAAAATCACAGTTGGTTCCATAGGTTGCTGCTTTTGGTTTGGATCCAAATGAACCAGAAGTTGCTGCTCAGATCTAGGGTAGCAACCTTTGTTGGAAGGCCCCCCTTTGCAAACCTTTTTTTTGGCGCCTGAACTTCACAGAAGTTATCCGGATACGCCTCGTGTTCCGGTGTATCAGGAGCATATATGTCATCGGGTTCAGAATGCGAAACCACTTCAACCAACAAATGAGAAGTCGAAGGTTTCAAAGTTCTCCTTCTCGTTCTACTTTTACCAGAAATTGATTTATTTATTGGTAAAAAAAATTCAAATTGGAAGATGTACGGTTTTCACAATAATCATCCCCCAAAAACAGAACTCGCAATTTCAGAGATAGAGAGGTAGAGAAATGTCATAAAACTGAACCAAAACTTACTTTATTTAGAAGATCTTCACCCGGAAAAAAAACCCAGAAAACCTTTATATTTTTAGAAATTAACCGATAAATGTGAAGAAGTAGGGTTACATCTAAAAACGATTAACAGTAAAGAACTAGGGTTTCATCAAAAACCGATAAATGTGAAGAACTAGGATTTCGTCAAATTAAACAACCGAAAACCAAAAAAATTAGTAACTGATATATGCTCACAAATTAACCAAGATCTAGGGTTTCATAAAAAGATTTCAACAAATTTAAGAAAATTGAAGCCAAACCTTAACAGATCTTAAACCGCAATATCAACCCAGAAAAGCTTGATCAAGAGTCGCTTTTTATTAACCCAGAAACCTTGATGAAGATCTTAATCCGCAATTTATTATTCGATGAAGATATGCAAAGAAACGCAGATCTAGGGTTTCATATGTGAAGAAGTTTGAATTTCAGACAAAAAGAGGAAGAGAGAATTGTTTTGTTAACTGAGAGTAAGAGATATGTAACCGAAAATGCAAAAGAATTTCAATGGAAAGACATAGTTCTAGGGTTTGAAGATTCAAGAACGGAGAGATGAGAGATGAGAGGTGAGAGATGATAGCAGAGGGTTCTAGAGAGTGGCGTGCAAATGGGGTGGGGAGGGGGTTTAAATATTTAGGGAAATTCCCAACGGTACACTCCTAGAATTGACTTCTCTCACTGGTGCACTTCTATCTTTTTGACTTCTTAATGGTGCACCTGTAGTTTGAAATCCTCCATACCGTAATCATTCCGTTAATTAAAAGGTTAGTTTATGGTTAATTAGGGCTAGGGATTTGTCTCGTTTTGCGTACTTTGACTTTTTCAAGGTTAAGATGACATTTTTTCGAAAAACAGACACCATTTTGCGCCCTATAGGGATAAGAATTTTGAGAATCCCTATGAAATGAGTACCAATAAGCCGGATTTTCGAACACGTACCTCTAGATGACTTTTTGATAGCTGAAAAAGCACCCTTGAAGTACGTGCTAAAAAACCGGACTTCTAGGTACCCATTTTGAAGGGATTATCAAAATTATTGCCCATAAAGGGTTCAAAGTGGTGTCCGTTTTTCGAAAAAACGTCATCTTCACCTTGAAATAGCCAAAGCACGCAAAACGAGGCAAACCCCTAACTCTAATTAACCCTAAACTAACATTTTAGTTAACGGAATGTTCACGATAGAGAAGATTTCAAACTACAGGTGTACCATTAAGAAGTCAAAAAGATAAAAGTGCACCAGTGAGAGAAACCAATTCTAGGAGTGTACTGTTGAGAATTTCCCAATATTTAGGTTAATTTATGTAATGAGCTGTTAAGGGGGGTCGGGAGTATTAAATGGGGTTATTAAGGGTGGTTGGGGGTAATTAAAACTGACGATTGGGCCCACTTTTAGGAATATCAATACAAACATTATGTGCATCCCACCATATTTAGAAAGGTGTACTAACATATATATTAAGAAAAACACCCCAATATGGTAAAACATGCAAAACTAAAAAAACAGAGGGAATACTTGCTAACATGCGAGGCCAATTGTGTTTTGTCACTTTTAATCGCGTCAACTAAGAAAATAATATTACTTAAAACTGAAGGCCACTCGAGTTGGACATGGGAAAAAAATCATCTAATTCAATTTAGTTACAATGTTAGTAAAGTAAATCTAATGTTAACTAACATGCGTGGCCAAATGCGTTTTATCACTTTAAGTTAATCAAGTTAATTAAGACAATAATATTAATTAAATACTAGGTTCCAACCCCAAATAATAGTAAACCTGTGAAAAAGGACGTAACCCGAACCCGATCGACCAGTTTGTCAATAAAAACAATAAAAATTAAATAATTTTTTTAAGACGTGACTTAAATCTTAGTTAGATGAGATACTTATTTATTTAAATTTCTTATTTAGTAAGCATAGCATAAATAACAACTTAATTATTCTATTAACAATTTGGAATACAAAAGAATTATTTTCTTAAAAATAACGTCAACTTGAGTTAATGATGCTAAAGAGTTATTCAATTCAATTAAATAATTAAAAAATTAATAATACTTAATGTATTTGGGTTTACGTTCATGTTAAGCCTAACTGTAAAGTCTATATGGTTAAACGAAAAATATTAAATATATAAAAAATAATAATCAAATAATTGAGGAACCTATTTTTGATATGGACAATTAAAAATGATAGTATTTTGACATTTACAAAAATGATGCAATCTATTAACATTTTTTAAAAATTGTATTACACATATTTTTCAGTTAACTTCTCAACTAACAACACAAATGAAAGAAATTACCAATTTTTGTAACAACCACACAAATCATCAAATAACAAAATAGTTTTTTGAAATTTATAAAGTTAATATTTCATCTATTAATTACATGGCCAAAATTATTAATTAAGTATATATATTGAAGTCAACACGAGTTAATAAGTTACCAAAAATCACGCAATTAAATTAAATTGAATCAAGTTTAGGTAATATTAATGCACTAAATCCGATTGAGTTTGATCCCTTTGAAGTAATTCAGATTAGATTAAAATAATAAGTCTCCCGGGCATTGCCCGAGTTAGAAACTAGTTATTATTATAATTATTACTTTTTCCAAAATAAGCATGAGACATTAAGTATATTATTCATTTATACTTCTTAAAAGTATTTTATTATTTAATATGAACCGTATTTGAAGAAAAATGTTTTCATAAGTTTATTATATTACTATTTAAACATCTTATCATATGAACTTTTTTTAAAAAAAAAAAAAAACTCTAACTTAATTCTATAATTTCGTGTTAGTGAAGAGAAAACCTCCCTCGGAGCTTAGGAGGCATATCATATACTCTCTCCGTCCCATATTAGTTGCAACACTTTCCCTATATGGTTGTCCCATTTTAATTGCAACACTTCTACTTTAGGCATGGACCCACCAATATCTTATTATATATCATCCAACCAATATACCTCACTCATTCACTGATTTATTTGAAAAACATTAAAATATTATTTCTCAACTCTATTAACTTCCTAAAAGTACCACATTACTTTCTATCACATCAACTTTTATAATAAATTAATACTGTATAACCTACACCATACTCTAGTAATTTCCTAAAACTATGTACACAAGTTATTATTGCGATTAATATAGGACGGATGGAGTATTAAGGACTGCTATTATGCAAATCAGGGTAACAACTACTGCTAGTTTCCGCAATTCCCTTGAAATATAAGAAAAGAATTATAATGACGTAATAAATAATTTATGATTTTTCTTAAATTACGGGATTATTAAAGCATGTTTTATGTTTCATGAGAATTATTTGTAAATATTGAAATATTGTGAAGTATAATTGAATGACTGAAATTTGAGACTTTAAAGCTAATAAGGTACAATTGAATGACTAAGAATACTTTGTACTGTCCGTTTAACTTAAAAGAAGTGAAACATGATAAGTTCAAGTGAAAGAACTGGTTTGTTGGCTTTATATATAATAACCAAAAGATGGTCGTGCACGTACCGAGATATTTATTATTACTGGGGCACTTGCCCGCTACTGTTATTACCGATGAGCATTGGCTCTTTTACTGGGGCATTAGCCCATTGTGGGAGACGTCCCACCAACTGAAATAATGTCCAACAACCAGAATGAATCTGATAAAAGGAAATAATCGAATGTATGGGTTATACTGTGATTATGGCTGTTTTAATTGTTCTCTGTCTCCTTGTTTGCAAATAAAATAAGTTAAAATGAATTTAGGTTGCCAGAGTAGTATGATACCGAGTCTCTTGGCTCATCCGTTTTTGTATTTATGATTTAGGTACCACCGGGAAAGACGGAGAACTGTAGTGAATCACCCACTAAAAAAAGAGGCAAGCCTGCACGCTCTATTTGAGAAATATCAGTTTTACGAGCTTTAATTTTTATCACTTATGTTCTTTTTGTAGCTTATAGGAACTATTAAAATATTAGGATACTGTTAATTAATATAATAAAAGGTATTATGGTTTATCACTTAAATGATATAACGTTATAGCTTAATATCTGACTGTGCCTTATATTTTCCTAACGTAAGATACAATAGTAATGCCTTGACCTAATAGAGTGTTTCGCTGCTATTAGTACTTTAATCAGGGATTTAGAGGTCGGGGCGTTACTGTTGACGCTAAAAAATCAACATATGTAGTTCGATCACTGTCATAATCAGAAATTACTAGTGTATTCTAATCCTCTGAAAGTAAGATTGGTAAATACAAACAATTATTAGTCATATTCAATTCATGAAGTTGTACAATAACATAAATCACAAATTAAGAATGAACCAGACTATAACTACTCACCTAAATACGAATAGAAATCAAAACATAATCATTCATAAACATGGCTTCCTTCCAAAGCCCTATAAAAGAATCTGCTCACTCATAGCAATGCATGCAAAAACAATAACTATTGAAGACTCATACTAAGAGCAATAATAAAATTAGGGCACAAAATATTAGCAATTAAAGTAATCAATGAATAGAGAATTATCAATTGAAAGGAAAAACCGGAACTTTAATTAAATGGGATCGAATCCAAAGTCTAGATCTTGAAAATAAACTAACTGTTTCACAATGAGGAAAGTATGAATAAAACTGAATACAAGATGAATAAAATGTGACTCTGAAATATATCTACTTGCCTATTTATGCTAAAACTATTAAGCAATTAAAAATATTTCGAAATTAGAGCCAAATTAGGCTTCCTGGTTGGGCTACGGGCGCTCTATCCCATCGCGTGGATCTTCTGTCTTCATAATATTAGTCAACAACAAGTATAAGCTCGCCCGAACAGCTAGATCGGACCACCTCGCTCGATCGGGTGTGTGTAGTGACTTTTCGACAAGGCTTCAGTTGCCCAATCAGGCCCACAACAAAACCTAAACATCACAAAACGCAGGGGCCAGATCAGGTTACCCTCACCAGATGGCATCGGACAGAGCCAAAAATATTTAGTTCTTGGCGTCAGACGCCCGTTCAATTTCCGAAAGGAAATTAAATGAGTTTTTATCCCCTTCATTCGCCCGTTCAATTTCCGAAAGGAAATTAAATGAGGGCGTTCCTTTTAATCGGCGCGCCAAAAGAAGCGAAACCGAAACCCCTTCCCGACAAGTGTTCAACAAATCTTGTTGCTTAGGGTTTCGAAAAACAACCTCGGACCGTCGG
The DNA here is from genome assembly GCA_947645195.1 of Patellifolia procumbens. NCBI lineage: Eukaryota > Viridiplantae > Streptophyta > Magnoliopsida > Caryophyllales > Amaranthaceae > Patellifolia > Patellifolia procumbens. The sequence goes on along the minus strand of CANSGD010001393.1, from coordinate 322,701 downwards.
GAATCTTCATAGATGCCTCTTAACTAAATGGCTATTGTAGTAATAAATAACAGAAATAGGAAAATACTTCCCTAAAACCTGCAAATCATCATAGAACACAAAAATCACAACTATATGGATATAGTTAGCCCAAACAGCTCCTAAGAGCACTAATGAAGCAATTGTAACCCAGAATTAAGGAGAAAAACACTATATCAAATCATAATAACAAATTTCCCCAAACTAAACCTTTTCTTATCCTGAAGCAAACAAGACATGAACATGGATATAAATGTTTCACCCCTTAGATAAGAAATAACAGCTTACAAAATTTTGTATACTCAAAACTCGTTCAAGCATGCAAAATTCAAGTCCAGCTGTTTAGATCACCCTAACCACCAATTGGCCAAGCAAACAATCAAACTCAACTGCCTTACATGACCTGCAAATCCTGAAAGGAAGATCATCAAGGTATCACTCCTCTCAATTTTATGGTAGGTGATTGCTTGGAGACGCCTCAACCTTGCGTGCTTTCTTCTTAGGCATGAAGCCCTTTGTTTTCTTTATCGACGTCTTGTCCGTTGCCTTTCCGGCACCGCCGACTTCTTTCGAATGGACGCTGGCATGTACCCCATTCCTTTTGAATTTGGAGCACCCATTTGAAAGAAAAAGAAAAAAGTTAGTCAGCTAAGATATAGTTGGTAATTTTTGAAACATCAGAAGAACATGGTTTACTTGAGGAAAACGTCCGAGAAAACTTACATGCTACATCCGACGATGAGGGCTTACCCGATGAGGACGGGTGAAAATTATCCATTGCCCAATATCCCCGATGAAATATCATTATCCAACAGTCTACACTAAAATAGAAGTATGTGAGTTGATTAGGCTAAAATTTGATTGCTAGTTATATTACTTTATGCAATTCTTTGAATTTTAAATTGTATTCTCTTGGAATAGACGTTGGTTTTCTGGTTGATTGAGTAATGTGAAAGGAAAAATGAGTCATTTTGTAATATATAAAAGGAAAAATTAACTGGAATAATTTCAACTATGACCGTTGAAAATAATTCTAACTATAAGTTAGTCTAGGATAATCCAAACTATTAGGGGTATCTTTCCAAAATAATCCAAACTTTATTTTTTCTTGCCTACACTGATCCATTTTGGGACTATTATATATAATAGAATTAATAGTTTGGATTGTTTTGAGAAGGTACCCCCAATAGTTTAGATTATTACGGAATAACCCATAGTTGGGATTATTTTGAGCGGAACAACCATAGATGGGATTATTCCAGTCAATTTTTCCTATAAAAAATGCTATTAATTAATTTATTATATTTTGTTTTATTCTGGGTTTTTTATCTTTCTTACAAATATGTACTCACAAGTACTTAAAAAGAGTTGAGGTACACGTATATTCTCTGCACGTTATTCTCAGTCAATTTATTATTATTATTATTATTTATCAGAATTGATAAAACTTATCAAAACTTTTCTATACTGGAACTTAAGGAAGGTCATTTAATAAAGTATTAGAATATACTGGAATTTGTTATTTGAACTTATTGGAACTTATATAAACTTATTGAAACTTAATATAACTTATTTGAAGTCAGCTGAACTTATCAAAATCTGAAACTTATTTTGTTAAGGTGAATAGATCCCCTTCTTATGTTTATAAAAGATTATACTATAAAAAGTTGAATAATGAAGGTTAAATTAATCCTGAATAGACTTTTGTATTTGCTTGGTTACTTTATTACAATAGGTATGTCATTGGATTGGTGGTTATATTAATGTTCTACTTCATAGAAAGGAAAGCTTATATTATTTGAAAACCGATATATAATAGCAAAGCTCTTACATATGAAAGTCCAAAACCTCTTACATCTTTTTTGGGTGAAAATTGTGTTATACAAAATTCTAAATCAAATGTTTGAAATCTCTTACATGCTTTTTTGGGTAACATCTATATATAACATTAAAGCAAAATGGTTTTCGCCACGTGTCGTCACTAGATTAATCCAAAGCAAACCCTGATCTCTCATGCAATCTTGCGTTTAAGTCGCCACGTGTCAGTCAAAGATGTTTTACCTTTTTTTAAAATGCATTAAACCAGTTAAAAAATATACGTGTCAAATTGCTGTTATTTTGCATTTTTTTTATTGTAATTCCGTGTAATTAGCCTTTGATTTCCCTTAATTAAAGGAATACATATTTTCGAAAATAATGCCCTTTATCTATGCCTAAATTAGCGTTTGACTCTTAATATCTTCTTAAATATTAGCTAATTAAGTGTGGCTTATTTTCAGTAAGAATGAAAATTTAATTCGGTTGATTGCTTAAATTAAATGGTACTCAATAAAATAAAATTCAAATCCTTAATCTATTCCTAAATTAGTGGACTTACCGAAACCACGTATGGGTTGATTGCTTTAATTAACGAATAGATTTGTTTTTCATTATCTTCCTAAATGAAATCGAGTTAAGAGCATCATATTCCTAAATAAAATCGGTTGCTTGCTATATGAATTACCCACTTAATCTATTCCTAAATTAGTTTTCAAAATAATTAACGGGTTGTTTGCATTCATAATTTTTATCATATCTAGATTTCATTTATTATTCCATATGATTATAATATCATTTAATATTACTTGCCGAAATTAACATACCTATATTATTTTCGGACATAATATTTATCATATAAATTCAATAGATTTTAAAATTTGATTCAAACATTCACCACAACATTTTCTCTAGAATTCAATTCTATATATTACATTAAAGCAAAATGGGTTTTGCCATGTGTCATCACCAGATGAATCCAAAGCAAACCTTGATCCCCCAAGCATCCTAGCGTTTATAGAAGCCACGTGTCAGCAACAGATTTTTTTGCTTTTTTTAAAATGCATTATAACAATTAAAATACCAACGTGTCAACTTGGTGTTGTTTTGCTTTTTTTTAAAAAATATTTCCGTTTAATTAGGCTACAATAAACAACCCATTTACTTCCATTTATGCGGTTGATTCCTTAATTAAAGGAATTTCATATACTGAAAATCAGTCTCTTAATCTATTCCTAAATTAGCGTTTGATTCTTTATTATCTTTCTAAATATTTTGGCATTTATTTGGCTTAATTTCAGTAAGAATTACCCATTTACTTCCATTTATGCGGTTGATTCCTTAATTAAAGGATCTTCAAAAAAATAAAAATCAGTCCCTTAATCTATTCCTAAATTAACGTGATTTTCAAATCCTTCATTGAATAGATTCCTAAATTTTATTCGGTTGATTCCTTTAATTAAGGAATAGATTTGATTTTTCATTATCTTCCTAAATATTGTGGCAATTATTTGGCTTAATTTCAGTAAGAATTATTCTTCTCAAATCCCATGAGATTTGGCAATTATATAGCCCACGTATGGGATGATCCAATAAAATCCCTATGCATTATTCTTAAAAAACGAATTGCAGTTATATGTACTTGATCACTTTTAATATTTCTTCTGCCATAATCTGAATTTGTAAAGAATATTGCATTCATAATATTTAAATTATATAGATTTCAATGATTATTCCATAAGCTTATAATATCAATTAATATTACTTGCCAAAATTAACATTCCTATATTATTTTCGGACATACTATCTATATATTACACTAAAGCAAAATAAAATTGGATCTGCAAAATAAAATTACACTAACATGCCTCATAGCGTTTTTTTGCCACGTGTCAGCATTAGAGCTTTATGTTTTTTTGAATTAGATAGCTGGTTTATTTAGGAAATCATATCTTCAATCATTTTCTAAAAAAGCTTTGATAATAAATGCCTTAATTGAATAAAATCTCCTAAGAAATCTGGCAATTAAAAAATTCCTAAAAAACCGTTGATATTAAAAGGGTTAATTGAGATCAATTCGGTATAACTGCATAAAATTAGGTTCCTTAATCAATTAGGTTCCTTAATCAATTCGCTTAATTACATAATTGCTTAAAATAACAAATCAAAAGTTAAGATCTGCTTTCATGTTTTAGGAATTTTAACAAATCAAAATTGAATATATCAATGCTTTTAAATTTAATCTTCATTATAGGAAAGAGTCATCATAGAATGAAAAGGACCAACGTTTTTTTAAGAAAGTTAGCTCATTGTTTCATAAATATGCCCCCTATAAATACATACAACAAGATAGCTCATTTTAATCGAAATTAAATCTAGCCTCTCTCATTCTAAATGTTTCTCTCTCAAAATGAAAACATGGCTCCATTGAATAAAATCATTCAAGAATATTGGAACAGTTTGACAAATTTCGATTGAAAGAAGATTGTTACATTGTTTTATTTATCAGATTTGAAGAATATTGGATGAATTCTCCGAATGCGATTGAAGAAAGTTTCATCATCATCATCACAAAACATCACAATGGAGGTTTTGAATATTTTCATGAAAGTATCATCGATCTAATCGGTTTTTTTTTGTATTGTCATTTCTTTATGTATTTTATTGTTTGTTAATTCATCAAATGTAATTCTTATCTTTATTGAATAATAATAAATTCATTTTTTTATATTCTTTTGTCATATTTATATTATAATTCGATTATTCGAATATACATTTTGTTTGTTCTTTATGCAATCTCAAAGTTATTCTAGATTTTTACCTAATTATTTTTTGATTATTAGTAAATTGTAGTGTATTGTTGTAGTAATTTTTAATTTTCTTTGCATTTGTTGAATACAATATCTTGATGTAGCCAACCGATTTATTAAATCATTATTATATACTATTTTCAAGTTTACATTAACCCAAGTAATAAATTGATTTTTTTTGAAAATTTTCACAATACTTTTCGTAATATTTTTTATTTTTCATTTAAAAATTATAATAATTTTTTGTTATAAAAAACATTTATCCACTGACATTTTTTCCCTCCCATTTTTTATCTTTTCTGATTTTTGGTTTAAAATCTTTTTAAATTCGGTTATACATTGAAATCAATAGAATAAATTTTTACAAAATATCTTAACAAATATTTTCCAAGTTAATTAGATAATATTTTTCTTAACTGATTTCATGTATTTAAATTTGACTAATCCATAAATTTCCTTTTTTTATTGTGAAAGTAGTCAAATTTGACTAACATCTTTTCTTCTCCAAATTTGTATCTTTTCTGTTTTTGTGTTTAAAATATTTTTAAATTCGATTATGTAAAGAAATCAGTAGATTAAAATCTCTAACAAAAGATTACGACAAATCTTTCTGGGATTTTTTTCTTTGGTAAAACATTCAATAACACCTATTTTATCAAAAATCATTTATCCATTGATATTTTTTCCCTCCCATTTTTTATCTTTTCTGATTTTTGGTTTAAAATCTTTTTAAATTCGGTTATACATTGAAATCAATAGAATAAATTTTTACAAAATATCTTAACAAACATTTTCCAAGTTAATTAGATAATATTTTCCTTAACTGATTTCATGTATTTAAATATGACTAAGCCATAAATTTCCTTTTTTATTGTGAAAGTAGTCAAATTTGACTAGCATCTTTTCTTCTCCAAATATGTATCTTTTCTGTTTTTGTGTTTAAAATATTTTTAAATTCGGTTATGTAAAGAAATCAGTAGATTAAAATCTCTAACAAAAGATTACGACAAATCTTTCTGGGATTTTTTTCTTTGGTAAACCATTCAATAACACCTATTTTGTCAAAAATCATTTATCCATTGATATTTTTTCCCTCCCATTTTTTATCTTTTCTGATTTTTGGTTTAAAATCTTTTTAAATTCGGTTATACATTGAAATCAATAGAATAAATTTTTACAAAATATCTTAACAAACATTTCCCAAGTTAATTAGATAATATTTTCCTTAACTGATTTCATGTATTTAAATTTGACTAAGCCATAAATTTCCTTTTTTATTGTGAAAGTAGTCAAATTTGACTAACATCTTTTCTTCTCCAAATATGTATCTTTTCTGTTTTTGTGTTTAAAATATTTTTAAATTCGGTTATGTAAAGAAATCAATAGATTAAAATCTCTAACAAAAAATTACGACAAATCTTTCTGGGATTTTTTTCTTTGGTAAACCATTCAATAACACCTATTTTGTCAAAAATCTCCTTAATTAATTAGACACCGTTTTCCTTAACTGATTACATTTATTCAAATTTGACTAACTTTGTAAATTTCCGTCTTTATACAAAAATATCTTAGCAAATATTTCCCAAGTAATTTAGATAATATTTTCCTTAACTTATTTCATGTATTCAAATTTGACTAACCCATAAAGTTCCTTTTTTGTTGTCCAAGTAGTCAAATCTGACTAACATCTTTTATTCTCCAAATTTGTATCTTTTTTGTTTTTGTGTTTAAAATATTTTTAAATTCGGGTATGTAAAGAAATCAGTAGATTAAAATCTCTAACAAAAGATTGCGACAAATCTTTCTGTGATTTTTTTCTTTGGTAAACCATTCAATAATGCCTATTTTTGTCAAAAATCTCCTTAATTAATTAGACACCATTTTTCATATCTGATTACATTTATTCAAATTTGACTAACTTTGTAAATTTCCGTTTTATAGAAAAATATCTTAGCAAATATTTCCCAAGTAATTTAGATAATATTTTCCTTAACTTATTTCATGTATTCAAATTTGACTAACCCGTAAATTTCCTTTTTTATTGTCGAATTAGTCAAATTTGACTAACATCTTTTCTTCTTCAAATTTGTATCTTTTTCGTTTTTGTGTTTAACATCTTTTAAATTCGGTTATGTAAAGAAATCAGTAGATTAAAATCTCTAACAAAAGATTACGAAAAATCTTTTTGGAATTTTTTTTCATTGGTAAACTATTCAATAACGCCTATTTTTGTCAAAAATCTCCTAATTAATTAGATATTGTTTTCCTTAACTGATTACATTTATTCAAATTTGACTAACTTTGTAAATTTTTGTTTTAATAGCAAAATATCTTAACAAATATTTCCCAAGTTAATTAGATAATATATTCCTTAACCAATTTCATGCATTCAAATTTGACTAACCCATAAATTTAAATGAACAATCTTTACCATTTACAAACGATATTATCTTATCTTTACCATTTATAAACGATCTTTAGAATTTAATTTATAGGAAATTAATTTGGTTTTATAAATGGTAATTATCAATCAATTAAACAACTAAACTTCCTATTCTGATATCAATCATGTTTAAATATTTTAAAATAAATAAAATTTTAATAGTCTTATAAATGGTTCTGTTTGAGAATAACATAAAACAATTGCCTCTTTTTATATCAATCACCTTTTGAAATACGATATCAATCAATCATTTAGCTTATCCCAATCAATCAATAACCTATCAAATTAGATCAATCACGGAATCAATCAATCAAGTATTATAAATGGTAATTATCATTCAACTAAACAACTAAACTTCCTATCAAGAAATCAATCACGGTTTCAATTAAATCAATCAATTTGATAGGATATTGATTGATTAAGTTGAATCAACTAATAAATTAAATCAACTAAATATTCCATAATTCAATCAAATTATCACATAATCAATCAATCAACAATTGTAATCCTACTCCTATTATTAAAAACGATTATACTCCATCCGTTCGAAAATGTTAAACCCATTTTCCGTTTTAGGTCGTTTCAAAAAGATATACCCATATAGAATCTTTTCTATTTATATACATTTTTTCTCCCCATTTTACCCTTCAATATCTAAACATTTACCTACCTTTTTACTCATTTGTACTTTAATGGTCCCCACATTTGAATCTCTCTCTCTTACTTTTCCTAATAAGGACAAATAAAAGTACATAAAAATTATTAAAATAAACATAAGATTCTCCTATGATTCTATTTGCCTTGATTTTCCCTCATATTCCAGATGGGTATAACATTTTGGAACGGAGGGAGTAATATTTTAAATATTGTAATTATTATAATTTAAATTTGTTTTTTTAAAACATGTATTAAATTGCCATTAAGAGAGTGATTAACTGCCAATGGATTAATAAGTTGACTAATCACTTAGTTATTATGCATATTTTTTAAGTAAATATAGTAATGAAATCTCATTATATTGATTTAAATCAGATCATATAATATAATCATTTAATATATTATAGTATAACCAATTATAAAATCGTAACTTATTAATAATAATATAATTTAGATACATTATATTTAGTCGTTATCTTGTGATATTCATGCCCATAATATTTTTATTAGGTCAATTAACCATAATCTAAGTTCATTTTTATCCACTTAAGTTCAAATTTTAAATTCAAACCTAAACCTAAGCACTTACAATTTTCCATGGTTGTGTCATAGATTATACTTATCTTTACCATTTATGAACGATCTTTAGAGTTTAATTTAAATGAAATTATCAACTTTCTAAACGATAATCATCAATCAAACTAAACTTCCTATTTTTTATCAATCACATTCTTATACTTTAATTTAAAGGAAATTATATATTTTTGTAGATGATATTTATCAATCCATTAAACAACTAACATTCCTATTTTGATTTTCAAGCCCACAATCTTTTTATAAGGTCAATTAACTATAATCTATCCACTTATATATATAGATTGATTAGCAACCATGTAGTCTATATAGATTAATTATATAATACTACCTCCATTTTTATAATAGGGACATTTTTTCATTTAGAGGTCTTTTTATTCAATTGAGACACTTCTACTTTTTACCATAAATGGTAGGTTAGTTCACTTAATTATTACACTTCTCTCCTTCTCTCTACCTTTTTTACTTTTTCATTACTTTTACCATCCTTCTCTCTTACTTTTGCACATTATTCTTGAACCGTGTGGAAAGGCAAACATCCCTATGAAAAAGACGGAGATAATATGTATAAAGTTGTCATTCAAAATGTGAATGATTATCATAAGGTTAATAAGTTTCCTAATCACCTATATTGTTTCAAATCATATCATGCAATATAATCATATAATATATTATAGTATAATCAAACATAAAGTCATAACTTATTAATAATAATATTTAGCCGTTAGCTTTTGATATTCAAGCCCATAATCTTTTTATTAGGTCAATTAACCATAATAATCCATCTGCTTAAATTTTTTCCTCAAGTATCTTGATTTTATTTAGTTTAATTATGGACGTTATAATTTTATTTAGATTAACATTTGATAATAACATATTTTTTAATTCTTTGATAATAACATTTGATACAAAGAATAAAAAAATGTTACTATCAAATGCTGTTTCAAATTTAATTATCAAAGAATAAAAAATATTTTTACACTGAAAGGGAAAATTGAAGCAATTGTATGAATAAAGATTCTCATAAATTATGTAGTAATAAGATAAATCACCATAAATAATAATTCTAAAAAAACATAAATAAAGATTCCCATACAAAAAATCACTTAAAAAATCACCATATCTGTCAATTTATTATTATACGTTTTAGGATTTCCTTATTTCAAGTTTTTTCCTTTACCTATTGAAGATTTTAGGAGTATCAAATAGATTAGGACTATTAAATACAATTAAGATAATCTGACTTTTCACTACTTAATAGTTAATATCCATATTTCACGATTATCCTACAAAAAAATCACCATAATAATCAACATATTTATCAATACTACATGTCACCTTTTAGGATTTCCTTATTTAAAGTTTTTTCCTTTAATTAAGCAAGATTTTAGGAGTGTCTAATAGATTAAGACTACTAAATGCAATTAAGATAATATAATTTTTCTAGAAGAACATAATATCCATATTATTTTCTGAAATTTTATATGAACATGCTATCTTTTTTGTTATTTTACTTTTACAAATTTTTCGTAATTTTTCGGATTTCCTTATTTGAAGTTTTTTCCTTTAATTAAGTCACTACCTACTTAATATTATGTATAAATATGATAATATCTTTAACAAATTTGTTTTGCATTTTCCCAACTTTACAAGAATCATATTTAAGTTCTTTCAAAATAAAACTACAATAGATCGTCTATGTCAAATAATCAGTATAGATGAAAAGAGAAGAAATTTTACAACATAAGGGTTCGAATAATACGTGTATGGGAAAGGAATGACTATGTCACTCATACTGAAGTGGGAAGTATTGATGACGAGTTAACAAACGTACAATCAGCATATTACCTATCCTTTTGCCATAAAATCATCGTCTAATGTGTATAATATTCTGTCTGAATATACTACCGTTTTGTTTAAATACAATAATAGTTATCCCTTACTTAAATAGGTGATATATATGAGATTTGTCGCGCGTTTGTTTATTGTTTGCGAAACGAGGGAACTTGGTAGCCAAGAAGTAAGAAATGATTTTATACCCCGTTCAGTTGGCATTCAACTTTTTGCATACGAGATGATCCCGAAATTAGTTGCCTTAGTGAAATATATGAAATTCAAAGGTATTAGTTAAATTTATGACTTTAAAATTTAAAAAAAAAAATTAATTGGGAAAGTTATTTGTTTGGCAATTATAGTGGACATTGATTTTTGATTTTGGGTGGTGGTATCAAGCTTGCATAAGATGTGCTACTAAAGTTATTAAAGATGGTAAAGACAAATTTTGTCCAAAAGATAGATACATTGTTAAGAGAACCAATCTTAGTAACTATCTATTTGCATTACTTTTTTGAAACTTTCAATGTACAAAATACTCCTCATGACTTTAGATAATTTTCTTGATCACAAAAGATCTAGGTTGAAGATTATTGTATCTGACGGAACAAAGAATGAGTGTTTTATTTTGTATGACAGGGTAGTTCGTGAGTTGATTAACAAAACTCCCGAAGAGTTATTATTATAATAAACCGACACTGTATTGAAAATAGTTTGTAAAATCGATTGAATTTAATTAATTCTTATTCGACCTTATCTTATATATTGTGAAAATGTTATATATAATGAACCAAAATTATAGTTTGTGTCTATTTATATTCTTAACTTGATTAATTTTTTTATTAGATCAATTTACATTATTCATCTTCAACTTAGTTTGTAATCTAACGATCTATTAAATAATAACTCAAAATCTATTTACAAAAAAACTTTCCCGTGCGTTTTTGCACGGGTCTAAAAAAGCTAGTTATTCTGAAAAGAACGGAAGAAACATTTAACACAAATAGTCACGACATGTCAACGCGTGACAGGAGGCAACACGTGGCAGTCTGGAGTGAGTGCTCAAGCTTTTATAATATATTATTAGTGTATGGCCTAGGCGATGCCCCGAGCTTGTACTTTGAATAATTATTTTATTGCATTTGAGATGTTCTAACTTATTTCCCTTTTCATTAATTTTTCCATTTTAATAAGGGCATGTTCTCTTCGGCATAATTCAGCTGAACTAAACTGAACTAAACTGATTGGAGCTGAACTGAACTGAACTGAACTCAACTGATTGGAGCTGAACTGAATTAAACTGAACTGAACTGAACTGAATGGAATTGAATTGAATTGAATTAAATAAATAAATAAATAATGTTTAAACAATAATAATATGAATATTAAATAGAACTTATAATGATAATTAATAATAATGAATAATAATAATAATAGTATTTTGCATATTTTTAAATGAAAGTTATAAATAAATAATATTAATAATCATAAATCATTATTATTAATAATAATGATTAATGATTATAATGATAATTTATAACATTTTTTTTATAGTCTTTGTATTAATATATTAATATTTGATGATGATTATATAATAACAATAATATCTAAGAAGTAAATTAATATTACTATTTTAATAATTAGATTTAGTAATAAAATAATGATTGGTTCAGATCGTGCAAAATTGCATCATAAACCGTTTTGACGCGATTTGATTGGTTTATGCTTTTGACCTAAACCATGTTCCTCCCAAGTATATGTCTAATGAATGGTTCGAAGAATTTCCCGAAAGCCATATCATTAACCAACCCTTTACGACCTCTGACCATGCAACAATCTTGTTTAATACGGAAAGCCAAAACTCACAAAATACTCGACCCTATCAATTAGAAAATTGGTGCCTAAAACAACAAGAAGTAATCAATATCATACTAGAAGTATGGAATACAACTCATCCAGGTTCGCCTATGTTTTCTCTAAGCAGGAAATGTGGTACTGCTAGACACCGTATTCAGAAATGGTCCTTAAATTTTAGGCAGTTTCAAGGTATAAATTGGAGAAAAATAACAAATGACTTATTTAGGAAAGGGACTTCCATCCAAACCCTAAACCAAGCTAAGGCTTATGGCATCTATGCATATGGGAAAATCAATGATTATGCACTAAGCAACATCTACTGGAAACAAAGAGGGAAAGCAAATGGATTCAAGATGGGGATCTCCCTACAAAAATCCTATACCACAAAGCAAAGCAGAAACAGAAAAAGAACGAAATATTGATGCTGAAAGATAATGGGGATTGGGTGGAAGGGAAGGAACGGATAACACAATTGGTTACGAACTTTTGTAAATCAATCTTTACTATAAATACAAACCTTATTTCTAACCCTAAAAGTGAAGCAAATCTTTTACTCAGGGAACTTGAACTCCCCTGTCTCTCAGATGATCAAAAAAGCCATGTTCTCTATCAAAGGCTCCAAGTCTGCGGGGCCGGATGGTATGTCTGCGGAATTTTTTCAAATACACTGGCACATAGTAGGCAGCTCTGTGATTCAAGCCATAAAGCATGTTTTCTCTACGGGGAATCTCTTGAAAGAATGGAACAGAACAATAATGATCCTTATCCCAAAGGTAGCATCACCGGAGGAAGTTGGTCAGCTGCGTCCCATCAGCCTGTGTAACACCATCTACAAATGCCTCTCAAAATGTTTAGTGAACAGAATGAAAAAGACTCTCCCCGCCCTCATCTCAAATTACCAACTTGCCTTCGTCCCAGGTAGGCATATGACGGATAATGTACTGCTTAGTCAAGAACTCCTCCATCTGATAAATCCGACTAAAAGTACTACAAATCCTAAAGCCGCGGTTAAAATTGACATGAGTAAAGCTTATGATCGAGTAGAATGGCATTTCCTTCTGAAAGTCCTCCAGGCCTATGGTTTCCCTCCACTATGGCTTCATTTGATTCAGCAATGCATCACTACAGTCTCTTTCAAGATACTGGTTAATAACAACCTATCAGAGCAGTTTTCTCCAGAATGCGGGTTACGTCAAGGCGACCCCTTATCCCCATACTTATTTCTCTTCTGCATGGATATTCTTTCTCGTACTCTAAGTATCTCGGAGGATATCAAACTGTTTAAAGGACTCAAAATAGCACGTACCGGACCCTTCATCTCTCATCTCTTCTTTGCATACGATGCAATGCTCTTCTTTCACGCTAATAAAGAGTCCTGTGCAGCAATAGCCACCATTTTGAGGCTCTTTGCTAAAGTGTCAGGGCAACAGTTAAACTTGAATAAATCCTTTGTCAAGTATAACCCTGCTATAATCGCAGAAGATCGAGATTCATGCAATAACATCCTTCGCATGCCAACAGTAAGTACAATGGGTCACCACTTAGGCTCACCGATTGATCTAACGGGCAAGAAAAAACAGCACTACCAATTTCTAGTTGACAAAATTATGAAAAAGATTATTGCTTGGAATTCAACCCAGTTTTCCCAATCAGTTAAGATCCTGTTAATTAATACAGTTTTGATCCTGATGGTCTCACATGTTATGAACAGTACCTTGCTCCCAAAATCGATACTGAGTAAGATTGACTCCCTCATGATCAAGTTCCTGTGGACAAAAGATGGCTCAGGTGTATACTGGATAAATAAGGAAGTTGTCCAACTTCCAAAGGGTATGGGAGGCCTAGGGGTGCGAAATCTGGAAGCAGTCAATCACTCCCTCTTGATGAAACAAATTTGGAGGATGCATGTTAATCCTCAGCCTCTGGTTTCCCAAGTAATAGGAGGGCGCCTAAAAATAATGAGTTCATTGAAAACCCGAACACCACAAACCGGGATATTGCTACTGCAGGCAACAAATCCTGTACCACAAGAGGAATGGAAAAAGTAGGCACAAGATTCATGTCTGGTTATGCTTAGAAAATTGGTAACGGTTCCCTGGTTAAGGCCTTTCAGCACCCATGGGTTAACGACAAAATTCCCAAGGCTAAAGATAGTCATCAAACAATGACCACAAGCGATTGGAAGGTAGAAGATTTCCTATCCAACAACCCCAGGGGATGGGATGGAGGCAAAGTGAGACAGTATTTTGCGACGGAGGATGTGGTACAAATTCTGGCATTAGAAGTGACAGAGAAACAGGAAGCTGACTCTATCTATTGGAACCACACGAACTCAAGAATGTTCACCACCAAATCCGGGTATGCTTTCTTCATGAACCAAGCACAGAGAACAGCTCGAGGGGAGGAAGGGATCTACCAAGGAGAGTCTAGAGTGGCAAAGAAAATATGGCACTCTCACCTACCTCCAAAATGGAAGCTATTCTTATGGAAAGTATGGAAAAATATTCTTCCGACAAAAGATAACCTCTTTACCCGGAGGATTATACAGGAGGAGAATGGTCCCCTCTGTTTAGTCTTTGCAGAAACGGCATTGCATCTCTTCTGCCAATACCCGATCATCAGTAACTTATGGCAGGACACGCCAGCACTTAGACCCCCTAATCTCACAGCTACTTCTACCAACTTCCGGGAGATCGTGCATAACACAATTGATGGCATTCCTACCTCGGTCATCAGAGACGAAAGAAACATTGCGACTTTTACCATAAATTTATGGACCATTTGGTGCACCAGGAACAACGTTGCCTTCCGCAATGCAAATGTCGAATTGTCCCAAATGCGGGAACTACGAAATAGAGCTTGGGAGGAATTCCAAATCTACAATGACAGAGCTCCAGGACAGGAACGGGGTAATCAGGTCTCTACAGCAAGCGACCCGGACCACCCCCCAGGGTTCCACTTGGCCAACATAGGACGAAGGATTCACGGATCACCGGAGGCCACTATAGAAACAGATGGTTCATGGGACAAAATAACTAAAGTAGCAGGGATGGCTTGGGTATTAAAAGGCCCTCATCCTCTTAACCACCCAGGAGAGAATAATGATTTCATCACAGGGGGCGGGGCTTATGGGGCGGCCACGTCGGCTCTACACTCAGAGGCCAAAGCATGCCTCCAAGAAATTGAATGGGCAATCAACCAATAGCTGGACCAAGTCCAAATCCAAACTGACTCGACAGAGCTAGTAAATCTTCTACGTACAAACGCTCCACCGACAATAGAGATAAAATGGACCATGAAAGCAATCAAAATGAAAGCAAAAAACCTTAACTTGTGTACCACCATGAAGGTGCAGTGTCAGGAAGTACGGCAAGCCCACAAGATAGCTAATGATTGCCGCCGTAATTTAATTGCCTTTAATTCTTTGCACTAGAGTAACATTTAGCAGGTGTTAAAAAAACCATGTTCCTCCCTAATGATAATAGTAATAATAACGAGTAAAGCTATAATAAACCAAATAACATATAGATATAATAAGTCCTAAGTAAGATGATAGCTAAGTGGTGAGATTCCCATTCAAGGAGGTCCAATCATGTCTTATTTATCCTCTATGTATAGTGGTTGCCAATGATAGTATAACAGTAATTTAGTGAGTGACGTGGAGTAATAATGTTAGATGATTTCACAAGGCCCATATACTTTCATATAACTATATAAGATTCTGTTTTGTTTATTTCAATGAAAACCAATTCCACTCGAGCTACTTAGCATTGGCTTTAGTTGAGTAAAGATGTGAGTCATTTTTCAAATGAGATTATTTTCACATTTATACACAAACAATATCTTTTTAATGAGTTATAAAGCTTGCCTTAGCGCCTTAGCCAAGTCCAATAATTGGCCTTGTAGAGTAATTCGGCAACTCCTCTTTTCTTAGTGTGTTGGTGTTATTTCCTGGAAACTACTTTAGTTGCTTTTAAAAGTTGCATGCAAAACCTCATATTTCTCAGGTTATTAGAACACCATAAACTTCACTTTCATTGGTCCTTTTCGCGGATCACAGTTAATTAGGTATGCATTTATAGTACCACTTTACATCACTCAAATTATAGCATATATTTGGACCCCCATGAGTTTATTATCAACTTCCACCTTTTAATTACTTGTATATATCCAAAGTTGATCAATAACCATCATTGCCTTTTATTTTCTCCATGTTAGATGTAATTATTTGCATTATGCATGTCGTTTTTAACATAAAGAAGAGAAATTTCAAATGCTTAACATTAACTTCAACGTGTATAGGTTGGACGGTATGCTCATATTATATGGTCATATGGTGAAACCTTTTGAAAATGAAGTTATGATGATCATGACCCTCAAAAAAAGAGTCATAATAGATGAGGTTTAACCTAATTATAATTTCATTATTAGCTATAGAATATTGTAGTCTTTATAACCATGTCTCCAACAATTTCAGATTTTTATTATGTTAAACTTGTAAATTACCAATAAACATTTAATAAAGATAAGTTTTAAGACAAATTATTAAAAGAGATGGTCTAATTTTAAATTAAATTTGAACTGACCTAAGCCCACATTCTATTAACAAACTCATTCCATTTAACTCTAACCTAACACTATTTCTGGACATTTGGCACTAAAATAGTCGTACCTTCTCTTCTCCTTTCTTTATTTCACTTTAGATCTCGAACTAGAACAATTTTTTTTAAAAACATCAGACTTACTGAATGAAACAAACTACTCACTAAATGGGGTTAAACTAGTCACTATATTCTGAAAGATATTTTGCTTTCTTTTTGATATTAGGCTGTATTGTTGCCTACAAGACAAGCTAAAGTTATAATTCACCCTTACTTAGACGCCAACAATTAATAAAGTTAAAATCAAGCTTACCGATGAAGGTATAAAGCCTAGGCTATGTCCAGTGATGCCAATGGAACGGGACGCGTATAAATGATGTTCCCTCCATACTTGTACCAACTAAAATTACTAATATCTCATCACGATTTCCACTGCATCACCTGTGGCAAGATAAAATATTTATCCTAGTCACAATGGGTTCGATCACAAGATAAATCCTCCTCGTCCTACAACCCGCATACCCAAACCCGCCTCACATTCGTCTTACACTCATGCTACTCCACCCCATTTTCATTAAAAGAAAAAGATTTTTGTAGATAATACTACTGATCCCCAACCTTTGAAGAACATGTTAAAAATCTCAATGCTCTTCCTCTAAACTGCTTTTACTCTTGGCTTATAACTTGTTTGTGCATGTCGTTTTGAAAGTGGCACGTACTCTCCCAAGTGATAAAGAATGTGTAAGAAAGAAATCATCCGAGACAAAGTGATATGTTCATGAGGGAAAATTCTATTCTTTTCTTAATCATTTGCATCTTAACCGTTGAAAGCAACGTCCTTTGAGTTGATCACCTTTCTGCTTAAAAAAAGTAATTATCGCAATAATTCAAATAATTCTTGGACAATAGGTTCTATAATGTTATCCTTTAATAAAACTAATGTCAACTTTATTCTAAATAGTATGTAGTCTTTTCTTTGTCTAAATAATCTACCTTAAATATTATTATGGTAACCTAATATTTTGCTTTACAAAAATAAAACATGCATGGTTGAGAAAATAATTAATGGAGGCTGCGTATGGCTGTCATGGTGCCTATGTCATAATGGTGCCTTTGCCTCCGAATCTATATTTGTCACGAAACTAGTTAGAGTCATCCCATAGGATGCATAGGGTGATATCAAGTCGATTTTTAGATTTTGACTCTATTATTGTCTCTATAATCGTTTTTAAACTAAAAACATGGTTTATGAATTTGTTCCTTTGAAATATTCATTGGAAACTTCTAAGTGAGCTATTTCAAATGAAAGATCATGTTTAAAAGCATTTCTTGTGTTCATAGCTTAAGTTTCTCTTTATTTATTTCTAAGTTTTTAATTCCGCAAAAATAGTCTATAAATACCTTTACTACAATTCACCCCCCCTCTTGTAGTAAACTTGTAGTTCTATAGGACCAACAATTGGTATCAGAGCCTGTCCCTCTTGATACAGCTAACACTGAGGAGGCAGATCCTAGAGAAGATGAATACAACAGGAGAAAAACTTGGTGAGGGATACTCTACTCAACGTCCTCCAATGTTTAATGGCAAACACTATCCTTATTGGAAGAATAGGATGGAAATATTCATTAAGGCAGAAAACTATCAAGTCTGGAGAGTAATTGAGATAGGTGACTTTGAAGTCACCGAAAAGAATGAAGAAGGCGAGCTTGTTCCAAAGCCACTTTCAAAGTATGACAAAGAAGACTTCGAGAAAATGGAGATGGACAACATGGCCAAGAAAATTCTTCATTGCGGTCTTGGTCCTCATGAACACAATAGAGTCATGGGATGCAAGAGTGCAAAGCAAATGTGGGAACTCTTTCAAGTCACACATGAAAGAACAAGCGAGGTCAAGAGATCAAAGATAGACATAATCATGCATAGATATGAGCTATTTCAAATGAAGCCTAAAGAACCAGTTCATGATATGCTTAGAAGATTCTCCAACATCATAAATGAACTTGACTCTCTAGAAAAATCTATTTCTCCAGAGGAACATGTACGCAAAGTTCTGAGAAGTCTTCCACAAGATGAGAAATGGATGGTCAAGGTGACAGCTCTACAAGAAACCAAGGATTTCACCAAATTCAACATTGAACAACTTGCTGGATCCTTGATGACACATGAGTGGCATTTAGGAATTCATGACTCTGACTCTAGCTAGTAGATCTAAGTCTCTAGCTCTCAAGTTTGAAGAACAAGATGAATCAGAAACTGATGATGAGGAAGCAACCTTGATAGTGAAGAAATTCAAAAAGTTCTTCAACAAGAACTATAAAGGGAAGAATACAAGAAAAACCTCAAAGCTAAGTTGCCATAAATGTGAAAGTCCAGATCACTTCATAAAGGAATGTCCTTTATAGGAAAACGAGAAAGGAAAAGGAAGATTCAAGGGCAAGGAACAGCAAAAGCCTTTCTCTAAAACTGAAATGAGAAAAGCTATGGTAGCAGCTTGGGGAGAATCAGACTCTGATGAGGAGTAGGAACAGCCTGAGGGTGACACTGCTTAGCTATGTCTGATGGCCAAATCAGATGATGAAGAGGACATATCTAACAATCAGGTAAACTTTAATGCTGGTGAAAAAGAATTATCAAAATTAAATAAGAACCAACTCACTGAATTACTTTTAGAAACTCTTGATAACTACAAGGCACTCTGCATAAGAGAAGAGAATATGGAGAAGGCCTTGAAGGTTACCAAGGAACACTCAAACTGGTTTAAAAAGCTAAATTCAGAGATTGAGGAACGATTCTTTGATATTTTTGATAAATACCGTGGTTTTCAAGAAGCATATGAAAAACTGAAAAATGATAAATACTTCTTGAATATTGCTTTGGCAGAATTGAAACTAGATGTTCCTGAAGGAACCAGTTCCTCTGACAGTACCAGTACCGATTTTGAAAAATTAAAAATTCAAGGACCAAGCTTCCCGATCCAGTAAGTTGGATACAAAATTATAAAAATGAAGGAAGGATGGACTAGGATTCAATTATAAGAAGAGGAACAAACATAAAAAATATGTTGATATGCCAAGCAACAGAATCTTTTCCTACTGTGGGAATAGTGGACACTTAGTGTCTGACTGTTCCACCAAGGAGGAACAGATTAAAATGAACACTCGTTTAGTGAAGCAAGAGTGGAAGGTTAAGAGGAACTCATGCTCAACAGAGGAACCCAAGTCTAACTGGGTTCCTACCACTGACTAATTACTGTAGGTGAAGACTAAGGTTAGGGGGAACAACCTGTGGTACCTCAACAACAGTTGTTCTAAGCATATGACAGGAGACAAAACCAAATTTCTCTCACTTTCAGTCTACAAAGGAGGAACCGTGACCTTTGGAGACAACCTGACAGGTAACATAGTAGGTATATGTAAGGTTGGGAATCTCTGTCACATTCAATTAATAATGTATTTTTAGTCGAGGGCTTGAAATATAATTTACTTAGTATTACAGGAAACCATGTGAAATTTACTAATGAATGTTGTGTAGTGAGTGACACCATTACAGGAACCAAGATACTAGAAGGAACAAGAAAGGGAAACACTTATGTTGTTGACCTGAACCTTGTTCCTTGGAACAATCTAACTTGTCTTAGTGTACTAGAAGATGACCAAAACCTTTGGCATAAAAGGTGTGGTAACGCAAGTTTTACACTACTTCATAAACTAAGTGGAAAGGACTTAGTAGTTGGTTTACCAACTATCAAAAGGATCAAGCCATGGAGTTTGTGGAGCTTGTGTAAGAGGAAAGCAAGGTAGATCCTCATTCAAATCCAAGAAAATTGTAAGCACTCAAAGTCCACTTGAGTTGATCTACATGGATCTTTGTGGCCCTGTGAGAATCCAAAGCAGGTCAGGTAAGAGATATGTATTAGTTATTGTTGATGATTTTTCTAGATTTACTTGGGTAATCTTCCTTCATAGCAAAGATGAAACGTTTGATGAATTTATAACTTTTGCCAAGAAAGTTCAAAGGATCAGTGGCTTTGAATAAAACACTTAAGATCTGACCATGGCACGAAGTTTGAAAACTCCAAGTTTGATGATTTTTGCAGCAATGAAGGATTAGATCACAATTTCTCTGCTCCAAGGACACCACAACAGAATGGTGTAGTTGAAAGAAAGAACCGGACTCTAGAGGATATGGCTAGAACAATGCTTATATTTAGCAATCTTCCAAAGAATTTTTGGGCAGAAGCTGTTAACACAGCTTGTTACATCATCAACAGGGTCATGCTTAGACCTATCACCAAGAAAACTCCTTATGAAGTGCTTAAGGGAAGAAATCCAAATATCTCTTACTTTACAGTCTTTGGATGTAGATGCTTTGTACACAAAAATGGTAAGAACAATTCAGGAAAATTTGATGCTAGAAGTGATGAAGTAGTTTTTATAGGATATGCTTTAAATAGTAAGGCATATAGAGTATATAATAAGAGAACAATGTGTGTAGAGGAGAGTGTCCATATTATTTTTGATGAAACTGACTCACTGCAGGAACCATGTTATGAAAATGATTTTAAAATTGGGTTAACTCATCCTCAAGAGACTAACAATCTGGATGAGGAACTAATTCCTGCAGGTACAGCTAAGAAACATAACCTTAAAATGAACTAACAGTTCCTGAGCCTGATCCTCAAGAGGAACAAGTAAATGAAGGAACACTTGATGCAGGAATACAGGCAGAAGAAATGCATCCAGAGAATGAACAAACTGAAGAACCTCAAGTTGAAGGAACAGGAACAAGGAGATTTGAACCAAAACCTTGGAAGCACCAGAACTCACATCCCCTAGATTTGATCATAAGTGACATTGAGAAGGGAACTCAGACTAGATCTCATCTCAAAAAACTTATGTGCTTTCCAAGCCTTCTTATCCATGATAGAACCTCGAGATCATAATGAAGCAATGCTAGAGTCTGACTGGATAAATGCCATGCAAGAGGAACTGAATGAATTTCAAAGGAACAAGGTATGGCACTTGGAGACCAAACCCAAGAATCAGAAGGTAATTGGGTTAAAGTGGGTCTTCAGGAACAAGTTAGATGAACATGGTATTGTAATCAGGAACAAGGCCAGACTCGTAGCAAAAGGTTACAATCAACAAGAAGGTATTGACTTCGATGAAACCTTTGCTCCAGTAGCTAGAATAGAAGCAATAAGAATTTTAATTGCATTTGCAGCCTTTATGGGATTTAGGTTGTACCAGATGGGCGTTAAGTGTGCATTTTTAAATGGATATTTATTAGAAGACATCTATGTGGAACAACCTCCAGGAGTTGAAAATCCTGATCTCCCAAACCAGGTCTATAAGCTAGATAAAGCTCTATATGGGCTGAAACAAGCTCCTAGATCTTGGTATGAAAGACTTTCTAAATTCTTGCTTCCTCATAATTTTGTTAGAGGCAAGGTTGACAGAACCTTGTTCCTTCAATCAAAAGGAACATACATTTTAGTAGTACAAATTTATGTTGATGATATTATTTTTAGTGCTACTAATGATTCTCTGTGCAAAGGTTTTGCTGATTTAATGAGCAGTGAATTTTATATGAGCATGATGGGAGAGTTGAACTTCTTTCTTGGTTTGCAAATCAAGCAAACTGAAAGAGGAACAATGATCCATCAGCAAAAATATGTAAAGGAACTGCAAAATAAATATGGACTGGAACAAGCTAAAACCAACCACACTCCTATAGGAACAGGAACAAGGTTGGATGAAGATCCAAATGGTAAATCAATAGATCAGAAACAATACAGAAGTATGATTGGATCTCTCCTTTATTTAACAGCAAGTAGGCTTGACATTTCGTTTAGTGTTGGTCTATGTGCTAGGTTCCAATCAAATCTAAAGGAATCCCACTTGATAGCTTTCAAGAGGATCCTTAGGTATTTGTAAGGAAGTGATGATTTCTGCTTGTTCTATCCTCGTAGTGATACATTTGACCTAGTTAGCTACTCTGATGCTGACTATGCTGGAGATTTGGTCAATCGCAAAAGTACCTCTGGAATTGCCCAGTTCCTAGGAACAAGCTTAGTATCTTGGGGTTCCAAGAAACAGCATACAGTTGCCTTGTCAACTGCTGAAGCTGAATATGTGGCTGCTGCTGCATGTTGTTCCCAAGTCTTGTGGATCAAGCAACAGGTACACAATTTTGGTATTAAATTTAAATGTGTTCCTATCTTTTGTGATATAGTGCTATATGCATCTCCAAGGATCCAGTACACCACTCTAGAGTCAAGCATATTCACATTAGGCACCACTTCTTGAAAAACTATGTTGAAAAGGGTTTAGTCAAAGTTGAATTTTGCCCTACAGAAAATCAAATTGCTGACATTCTTACCAAACCATTATCTAGGGACAGATTTGAAAAGATTCGCTTCGAACTAGGAATGATCAGAATAGTATAACATGGCCTATATGATTTGAACCCTATGTACTAGTCATTTCTAAGAGTGCCCTACAATCTTCACGAATTTATTTCATACACCTAGGGTCATGTCTAAGGACTCACATCTGTCTTCAAATGTTATCCTCATTATCCATGCACATATATGGAGTACGTAAGATGAAATGCTTGTATTGTTTAAAAGGTCTGTATACGCAAGGGCATTTTCTTCTTTTTCTTTTCATTTCTTTTCTCTTAAAATTTTCTTCTCTCTCCTCCTTACGTGTAAATACCATGATTCAATGTATCAACCATATGTATTTACTCAAAAATTGAATCCAATTAATCTAATTTGAAATAGGGAAAGCATTTAATAAAACACGTTATCCCAAGCATTACCCACTTACTCACATCCATTCAAATTCACTTTTACACGGCTCATCATTACCTTTTATACCCAACACATCACATCACGGACCATTTTCACTGACCCATCTCATTTTCACTTCACTATTCACCTTCTCTTTCTTCCATCTCTCTACATCCTTCCTAATCTCTACAATTCTCTTCAATGGCACCAAAAAGATCCGTCTCTGGAAATAATGAGAAATGCCCAGACGAAAAAACCCCTTCTTTGGGCGAGCACAGCGACCAAGAATCTTCAAACCCAAAAGAAGATTCTGCACCTTCTCAAGACCCTATTTCGGAAACTGAAGTTGTATTTCCTAAGCTTGAGGACGACGACGATGACCTTAAGAGTAGTTAAGGAAGAGACATTCAGATTCCTACCAAGAGGGGTAAGAAATCTAAATCTTCTCAATTTCTTGTTGGGTTTTGTGTTGATCTTGCATGGTGCAAGAAATCCAAGTGGAATGAATTTCTGAATATTTTAAAATGTCAAAAATGGATGAAATTAGTGAATTTAGATGAAAGATTATATGAACAGGAAACGAGTGCCTTTTGTGAAAATTTTAATATAACAGAGGGTGTGTGTGTGAGTTTGGTGAATGGAAGTGTGGTAACTTTTACTGAGAAGAAGTTGAGTGAATGGTTTGAAGTACCTTCTGATGGGTACAAATAATATGTAAAAGGGAGGGGAAAATTGAACATAAATGGAGTTTCAAATGAAAAAATTCTTCAATTCTTTAATGGAAACCCTACATCTATGTCAATTGACCAAAAAGACCTATCTCCTCTTCACAAACTTCTGTTTCAATTTGTCTGGCGCTTTGTTTTACCCAGATCCTCCAAAAGAACCAAGCAAATCTCATGGACTTGTCCATCATGTACTATCTAGCCAAACAAATCAAAATAAATTTCCCAGCTCTTATGCTCTCTCATCTCTCCTACTTCATATCTCACAACACGAAAGTGGGATATGGAAATCTCATCACCACAATCCTCAAGAAAAACAAAGTCAAATTGTCTGATTGTCCCTCCTTTGCCCTTGAACCTGAAAACTATCTTACTAAGGAGACTTTGACTAGACTGAGTTTGAGGGTGGTTAATGGGAAACTAGAGTTTGAGGGAGAGGCTACGGTGAGTAAACCTGAGACTGGGACCAAGAGGGAGTTGTTTGAAGAACCTGCTGGGGGGTCTGTCAGGAAGAGTCAGAGACTGGCTGGTGGTAAGTCTCTCAAGGAACAGGATCCAGGTGCTGCTGAGATGATAAATCTGGATGAGGATCCAGTTCCTTCCACTGCTGTTGATTTTCCTCTCCTTTCAACTACTGGGCTTCATGGGATGTTGAGGGAAATCAAGGAGTCCCTGACCCTAATGCATATATACTAGGATCAGTGTGATGGAGAAGTCAGTTGCAAACCTTGACTCACAGCAGCAGCAGAGCTTAGCAGCCATCAAACAGGCAGACACTGGGATTAGGAGCAAGGTTGATGCTATGTTCTCCAAGATTGATTCCGTGGTCTCCAGCATCTTCAAATGCCCCAAACCTTAAATTTCCCCCTTCTTTAAGAATTTGATTCACTGGATTATTTTTTTTGGGTTGTAATATTGGTTGAATAGTTTTCTTTTCTTTCTTTTGTTTTGTGTGTCTTCTCTTGACACATAAAATCTTGAACATTTTCCTTTTTCTTTATTCTTCTCTTGTGGTATGCTTAAACTGATACTTTTTGCCTTACATATGCCATTTAATCTGTTCATACTTACTTGTGTTTGGATGACTAATATTATGAGATGCATGTTTGAGCTACTTTAATTGATGCCTAGACTGTTGACTCTCTAGTGATGCAGGTAAATATCTTAGTTTTGATGATAACAAAAGGGGGAAAAGAACTTGGCTATGTAAATATTTTCTGGCTTGACTTAGTTCCTAAAGCCTTTCTGCTTGTCTCTGTTTCTTAATGATCTAGTTTCTAGTCCTAATTGAGATAATAACTTTAGTCTAGAATAGGATAGACTTAGAAATAGACTTAGAAAATTTTTAGTTAGCCAAATTATTTGCCATCATCAAAAAGGGGGAATATTGTTGTATTCGTTATTTTGATGATGACAAATAAAGTAGTTTTTACTTAAAATTAGTTTTATTTATTTATTTATTTACAAAGTATTAATTATTTGTTTTATTAGACCTAAAATAACTTAAGGAGAATTGGTTTTTGAGTTTACCAAAATTAAGTTATTTAGGCTAGATAGGATATTTGAATATGTTACTTTGTATGGATTTAATCTATCTAATATTATGGAATATTAATTTCCATAATGTTAGTAGAGTTTGTTATGGATTTACAGGTGAATAGAGAGTTGAAAAATGCGCATATTTACGTGGCTAAAAATCTGGGTTGTTGGAGCAGTTTTAGCAAGTTCCTAGAATATAGGAAGCACATCCAAATCCAACGGATTAATAACCACCAAGACCTATTCAACCGCGCAAGAGAAGATCATGGATCGTGGACTAAGCATGACTTATAACGGCTATGCAGGTGGTTGAACGTGGCTGAATTCAAGCGTCCACTACTTGTTGTTGAAGAAGACTGTTGAAGGAAAACTCAGCTATTTAAACTTTGAAGAACAACAGTTTTAGTTCTTAAGACTTTCCAGATTAATTGTGTAATCTTTTTAGAAAGTTTAACTTCGGTTTTTCCTCTCTTCAACTATTCATTATTGTAATCCATAATTAAGAGTTTGGGGTGAGTGAAATTTTGTGAGAAAATTTCTAATCTTAAGAGTGAAAGAGAAGAAAAAGAAAGAGAAGACTTTGAGTGAAGTCAAGAGAGAAAGTCACGTGTTCAGGGGGAACAAGGTGACTGGGAACCAGTTCCTAGAGGAACAGAGTGAGGTGCTGTTTATAATAAGGTGTAATTACTATTATAAATAAAAGGGCAATATTTCTTCCTAGAGAATATTGGAAGAAGATCCTGTTTAAAAGCATTTCTTGTGTTCATAGCTTAAGTTTCTCTTTATTTCTTTCTAAGTTTTTAATTCCGCAAAAATAGTCTATAAATACCTTTACTACAATTCACCCCCCCTCTTGTAGTAAACTTGTAGTTCTATAGGACCAACATATACTTATACAAATCTAATGAAATAAGGCAACTCATTAATACTTATGTCTAAGGTTGAGAAATTAGATTAAGGATTAATCCTATGGTCGGGTCATCACGCTCTTGATTCAACAAATGCAATTTGGACGCTAACATGATTAGACTCATCTGATGTTCTAAACCTTTAAAAGTATGATATTTCGATTTTAACAATTTTTAACTAGGTAATATATTATGATATTTGCAATCGAATAAACTGGATTTACTCTATCAGAAGCCATATATGTAAAGAGACTTAAAATAACAACAGTACACATAGCTTCCTTCACTTAGCCCCAGAATTAATATACTACTCACTCATGATTAGGGAAATAACAAGTTTTTTCAAAGCATTGATGATTAGCCGAATAGAATTTTAAACATCAAGCTCAATAGTAAAATTTAGACAAAAACAATAAACAATTTAGGAACAAAAGATTGACACTTGAATAAAAACTTAAATTAAACCTTAAAAAGTATATTCAAAAGTATATAAATAGTTCTAGAGAGAAAATAAGAAAGTGGGTAAACTAAAGAAACGGAATTAAAGATGACAGAGTTGAAATTAAGTCTAAGTATTTATAACTTAAATGAGTATTATTATAACAAGTAGGATTTCAAAAGGTCATAAATAATACTAGTCGGGGATCCTCCACATCTTTCGCCAGATCCGAGCCGAATAGAGGACTGCAACCAATAAAATTTGCTTGATTGGGTAACCCTAACCATGCAAAAGGTAGCAGCAGCCACCACGCTAGACTGCCCGCTTGTCCCAGACACGTCCGCCCAATAGGGCAGTGCAAACACAAACAACGATGTCAATAGGGTAGAACCGCCAGTTGCCAGAGCACTTTGTAAGTAAGTCAATGTTCATAACTATCCTTCCCAAACCGGAACCATAAGTCATTAACTCATAAATTTCTCCTATAAGCTCCTTAAAACATCTAAAGCTCAAGAAATCATTCCATAATTATAGCAACATTCTCGTCATGATCACCATGGCATACGAATTGGGCAAAACCCAATTTATCGTTTACCTTTTGATTATGTGACTCATTGCTCCCCCTACCCTTTGTTTTTGATTCATTGTGACCTTTGGCAATCCCCTATTTTATAGAATCGGTGCTATAAGTACTATGTTATTTTTTTTATGATTATTCGAGGTTCTATTTGCTTTATCCCTCAAGAGTGAAGTCTGATTTTTTTTTTGATCTTCCTAACTTTGTAAAAGATGGTTGAATTTTTTTTACTTCCGAAATAAAACTTTTTCAAAGTGATGGTGGACAGGAATTTGATAACACTCCTCTATTACAACATTTTCGTGATTCGGATATCTATTTTTGAAAATACTGTCCCCGGATTCCAAGAGTAAAATGTTACAACATCCGTATCAAATTACTCCACACTTTTTTTTTCACACTTATCAAGGAGGCGATTTAAGGGTGTAAACGAGCATAATTTTCGATGAAAATTTAAGACAAGCAAGAATGAGATTCTATATTACTTGGGGTAAAATTTCATTAATTAATTTGCTCGTTTACACCCTTAAATCGCCTATTTGTTGATGATTATTCGTGTTTTTCTTGGCTTAATCCACTTAAACTGAAATCTGATGTTTATTCGACCTTCTTAGCTTTTCAAAAACTTGTTGAGAATTTATTTATTCAAAGATTAAGTTTTTCCAAAGTGATGGTGGACATGAGTTTGATAACACGCCTTTACTGCAACACTTCTATGACTCGGGAATTTATTTTTGAAAATCTTGTGCTAGAACTCAAGTACAGAATGGCGTTGCGAAAAGGAAACATCGCACCATTATAGACATGGCACGTACTATGCTTATTCAATATGAGTTGCCAACTCGATATTGGGTCGATGCATGTTATACGGCTGTTTATATGATTAATCGTATTCCGAGTTCGGCATTGTAGGGTTTATCCCCGTTTGCCAATCCTGTTCATCACGAATATCGTAGTAAGCACATTGATGTTGATTATCATTTTGTTCGTGAGATGGTGGCTAAAGGTAGACTTCAGGTCAAGCACGTTCCACACAGTTACAGGTTACTGATATTTTTACTAGGGGTCTTTCTTCTGAGTTGTTTTGTAAACATCTTTCCACTCTATATGTGATTCCTCCCCGTAAAGATTGAGGGGGTGTATTAGGGTAATTTGGCTATTTAGACTCTTAGTCTTGTAAAGACGATTTTTATCTCTTTATATATATAATAGTGTCAGGCAACCTAAACAAGTTAGCCAATCATTCTCAATACTTGACAATACTCATTTGATGTACGTAGAGGTACTCACACCAAAGTATATCAATTACCTAGTGGATGATGAGTAGTTTAGGCCAATTTACTTTTAGATTAGTTGGAGAACCTTGGATGTTGACCATGTTATGTTGAAATTTGAAAGCATTTTTAAAGATAGTCTTCCGCGATTTCCTTTGCCAACTCGAATTTGTGCTTTAATTAATGGAAACTTTAAAGTACGTTCCAAAATCAAATAAAAACTATATTACATTTCCTGCATGTTTTACTCAGTTAAAGAACGAATACAGAGGTGTCAATTCGGGTGGCCGGGTCGGGTTTGGGTCGGTCCACATCGGGTCGGTCCGAGTTGGGTCGGGTTGTGTCGGTCCACTTTGCTTTGTCGGTCCGGGTCGGGTCGGTCCGGGTCTACAGTGTTCGGGTATTATCGGGTCGACGA
The DNA here is from genome assembly GCA_947645195.1 of Patellifolia procumbens. Lineage (NCBI taxonomy): Eukaryota > Viridiplantae > Streptophyta > Magnoliopsida > Caryophyllales > Amaranthaceae > Patellifolia > Patellifolia procumbens. The sequence goes on along the minus strand of CANSGD010001393.1, from coordinate 293,396 downwards.
GCATGTCGGGGTCGGGTCGGGTTCGGGCCGGGTCATTATCGGACCTGGGCTTACCGGGTTCGGGCCACTCTGGGTCGGGTAATAAACGGGTTGAGTAGGGTTGGTTCGGGTTCGGGTAGCCTTTGGGTCGGGTTGATTTCGAGTACGGGCGACTTCGGGTCGGGTTGATTTCGGATTCGGGCGACTTCGGGTCAGGTTGATTTCGGATTCGGGCGACTTCTGGTCGGGTTGATTTCGGATTCGGGCGACTTCGGGTCGGGTTAATTTTAGGTTCAGACAACTGTGGGTGGGTCTATTCAAGTTCGGCTGCCTATTATGGCCAGGCCAGCGACTGTAATTCATTTCAAGTTCGGTCAACTTTATCTCGGTTTATTTCCGTGACATTCGATTCGGATTCAAGGTGAATTCATTTCGTATCACACTCAACGGTGGGTTATGTTTATGATTGAGTCTTAACAAATGAACTTATTATTGAAGTTGAATTGTTATGGCGTGTTTAGAAGATCATCGCCGTTTTTGTAATCACTTTATTTGATTGTATTTTAGAACAAAAACATTCTTGATAATGTGTTGTTAATTATGTTTAGAATATTAGAAATAAAAGATATTGTACTCCGTTATTAGAATATTATAAATGACTCGGTTATTGAAACTATAAAGATGATGTATAAATCAAAAGTATTGTACTTTGATGGTCAAGTTGTTTATCTCTATTTCTGCAAAGTGAAATAAGCTATTAAATTTAATTAATTTTATTCTAATTTAATTTTCGATAACATAAAATTTGAAAACTTGTTAGGATAATCAGTATTACTATATTAGATCAATCATCGATATACTAGATTAGTGTATACGAGAGTTAAGATTAGTGTATGTGTATTAGACCAATCAATCAATTATCAATACATTTAAGATTGTTAAGACTAGTATATCAGATTAATCATCAATCAATATATATATATATATATAGTTTAGAGTTATACATTAAGAACAATCTTCAATATATTATATCAACGTATATCAATGTATACGATAATTAAGATTAGTGTATTAGATCAATCATCGGCTTATTAGATCAATACATTAGATAAATATTTACGACAATCAAGATTAGTGTATTAGATCAATCATCGACGTATTGGATCAATATATAAGATATTTAAGATCAATATATTAGATCAACTGTCAATATATGATAGATCAACGTACAAGATAGTTAGAATAGGCGGTGTTAGAAGATCGGGCATCAATATAGTTAGGATTAATGTATTAGATCAATCATCTATATATTAGATCAATGTAAATCGTTAAGGCAAATGTAGTAGATTCATCATCAATATATTAGAACAATTTAATAAGAGAGTTAAGATCAATATAGTAGATAAACTATCAATGTATATTATTATATCAACCATCAATACATTAGATCAATGTTTACGACAAACAATATTAGTGTATTAGATTAATCACTGGCATATTAGATCAATATATAAGATATTTAAGATCAATATACTTAGATCAACTGTCAATATACTAGATCAACGTATAAGTTAGTTAAGAATACTGTATTAGAAGATCGGGCATCAATATAGTTAGGATTAGTGTATTTGATCAATCATCTATATATTAGAACAATTTAAGAAGAAAGCTAAGATCAATATCGTGGATAAACTATCATTGTATATTATTATATCAACCATCAATACACTTGATCAATGTTTACAACAAATAATATTAGTGTATTAGATTAATCACTGGCATATTAGATCAATATATAAGATATTTAGGATCCATATACTTAGATCAACTGTCAATATACTAGATCAACGTATAAGTTAGTGAAGAATACTGTATTAGAAGATCGGACATCATTATAATTAGGAACAGTGTATTTGATCAATCATCTATAGATTAGATCAATGTATTAGAACAATTTAATAAGAAAGCTAAGATCAATATCGTGGATAAACTATCAATGTATATTATTATATCATCCATCAATACATTAGATCAATGTTTATGACAAACAATATTAGTGTATTAGATGATTTAGATCAATCATTGACGTCTTAGATCAATATATAAGATATTTAATATCAATATACTTAGATCAACTGTCAATATACTAGATCAACGTGTAAGTTAGTTAAGATTATTGTATTAGAAGATCGGGCATCAATATAATTAGGATTAGTGTATTTGATCAATCATCTATATATTAGATCAATGTATTAGAACAATTTAATAAGAAAGCTAAGATCAGTATAATAGTTAAGACTTTAGATCAACGTATTACATCATTAATGTATATGTAACAGATCAATAAAATTAGTTATGATTAATGTATTATGTATAATGTATATGTATTAGATCAATATAATAAGATATTGATCACAATTTAGACATTATTAACGATGGACAACTTTTGTAGTTCAATTTTTATCAGATGGGACGAGTGGACGATACGTAAGTAATAAGTTTTGAATAGTGAATATTATCAAAACAATCAATTTTTAATTATGAGTAATACCTAAATTGTATAATAATGGTATTATCATGTTAATTCGTAATACATATTATAGATTAATACTAATCAAAACAACAACAATATAATAACAATAACAATAACAATAACAATAGTAACAATAATAACAATAATAATAATAATAATAACAATAACAATAACAATAACAATAACAATAACAATAACAATAACAATAATAATAATAATAATAATAATAATAATAATAATAATAATAATAATAATAATAATAATAATAATAATAATAATAATAATAATAATAATAATAATAATAATAATAATAATAATAATAATAAACGTCAAACCCTATCAAAAGAACCCTAAAGAAGGCCCAAACCCAATTAACCCTCTCCCTCACTTAGTATATAAACCAAAACCCTAAATTTCCCCACAACCTCACCCTCACTGATTCTCAATATCTCACCAGCGGCCAGCCTCACTCTCTCAAAAAAACCCACTCAAACCAAAACCTCTCATTCTCACAACCTCACTCAAAAATCTCACTCAAACCAAACCCTCTCATTCTCTCAATCTCACAATCTCACCCAAACCCAATTAACCCTCTCACTCAAACCAACACACAAGTCTGTAAGTAGATTTTCGAAGATTTTGGACTTTATTTCGAAGAATTTTGGACCTTTTTTCGAAGATCTTGGCGGGTTTTAGAAGATCTTGCTGGGTTCGCGAAGAATTTTGGAGGTTTTCCGACGAATCTTGTGAGTTTTCGGAAAACAAATCGAAGAATTAAGGTTGGTTTCTCTTTTCTCCTCCTCTTTTTATTGATTTGTTGAAATTTTGCTCATTTGTTGAAATCGAATAATCGAATAATTAAGGTTGATTTTTTGAAATCGAATAATCGAATAATCGAACAAATCTAGGTATTAAGTTTGTTGAAATTTGTTGGTTTCTATAAAATCATGTCGTTTTTAATATTTTTGGTGAAGAATCATGTTTTTTTCGATCTGTATATTGCATTGTTGCCTTGTTGGCTTGAACAAATCTGGGTTTTTTTTCGATCTGTAAATTTTGCTCATTTGCTTGAACAAAACTGGGCTTATTTTTTAGATCTGTTTATCTGTTCTTAGGTTAGGTTTTCAATTATTTTTCAGTTGAATTTCAATTTTTCCCCTTTTCAACCTAAACCCTAATGTGCAGGTTCATGAATCCGGTTGTTGGATCCGGATCTTGGATCCGGTTCTTGGATCCGGATCTTGGATCCGAATCTTGAATCCGGATCTTGGATCCGGATCTTGAATCCGGATCTTGAATCCGGATCTTGAATCCGGATCTTGGATCCGGATCTTGAATCGTTTACATATGGGTATCCTGTTTTCATATTACTTGCAATCTTTCTTTCATATTACTTAAATAGAAAAAATTTAAGAATCTAAAATGAAGCTTTTTAAAATATATATTGAATCTGATGATCAGGCATGTGTTCACAAATCTGAAATATTCGACAACAAACTTGACTTAGAAATACAAAAATTCGATCATTAAATTAGAAGCCTTTATTTTAGAATATAATGAGATATTTCTGGTCATAAAAAGAGGAAAAAGAAACTCATGAAACCTACATAAATTAACAAGAGTTGGGGTGCTTGCTGTTGTTGTTGGCTTTTAATCTAAAACCTAGTTAATAGTTATAGTTAGATTTTGATTTAGTTATCTTGTATGTTGTAGACTTGTAGCAATTGTAACCAATTTCTTACCTTTTTTTAATTTTTTTTATAAAGGTTATGGACAGTCAGAATCAGATTATAATGGATCATGATAGCAATTCTGTAATTGCTTCTAGTTCTGCTAGTGTGCCTGAGGTATCTGTTGAGCCCTCTTCATTAGATCTCTCTGCTGCCCTAGATGTGGGGAGACGTACTTCTCTGGTATGGAAACACTTCACCATATTTTTGAAAGGTAATAATTTGTTATCAACATGCAATCATTGTAAAGATAAAACATATCCTGCTAGTAGTAAATCGGGTACTAAAAATCATTTGAGACACTTGAAAAAATGCAAACCTTACTTAGCTACTAATCCCGATCCTTTAGATGCTTCTTCTTTTGACCAGAAAACATATTGTATTAAGTATGCTGAATCTATTATTGTTCATGGATATGCTATTAGAATGGTTGAACATATTAAAACTAGGGACTTGCATGAATATTTAAATCCTAAAGTTAAGCACATAAGTAGGAACACTATGCTTAAGTATTGTATTCGTGAATATCAAAGGATGAGACAAATATTGGGTAGAATTGTGTCTGAATTGCCTGGTAGAGTCTGTTTTACTTGTGATTTGTGGACTGCCGATGTTACTAAGCAAAGCTATCTTTGTTTAACTGCACATTTTATAACTGTGGCATGGAATATTAAATCAAAAATTTTAGCTTTTAGAATCTGTCCTCCTCCCCATAATGGACAAGATCTTTGTAAGTTTGTTTTGGATTTGATTGATGAGTGGAATCTCAAGCAAAAGGTGTTTTCTATTACTTGTGATAATGCTTCCGCTATGGATTCAATGGTTAGTGATATGCAAAGGGATTTGAACCAAGTTGCATCATTGCCTTGTAATGGCAAGTTTTTTCATATTAGGTGTTGTGCTCATGTTCTTAATTTAATTGTTCAAAGTGGATTAAAACTGGAATTGGTTGATAATTCTATTGAAAAACTGCATGATATTGTTTACTACATTAATTTCAATGATGCACGACTTATTAGATTTGATGAATGTGTGAAGTACGTTGGTTCTAGTTTTTGTGGTAAATTGCAAGCTGATGTTTGTACCCGATGGAATTCAACTTATTTTATGCTTCGTCGTGCTTTAGAAGCCAAAGATGCTATAAATAGGTTTTGTCAATATGAACGCTGTTTTACTATTTTCTTGACTGAAATCGAATAGGATACCGTAGAAAATGTTTGTGATTTTCTTGAACCATTTTATGATATTACCATGCTCTTTTCTGGTTCTGAGTATCCAACATCGAATTTATATTTTTCAAATATTGTTAGAATTGAGAGCTTATTAGTTAATGCACATGCTGATCGAAGTGATTGTATTAGACAAATGGCTTCTCCCATGCTTGAAAAATTTAACAAGTATTGGGAGAATTATTCGTCTATACTTTCTGTTGCTGTAATGTTAGATCCTCGGTATAAAAGATTTTTTAATCAAATGTTATGGTCATTTGTATGAGGATACGGAGCGTGATCGAAGGGTAAATCATGCAGTCAAGTCTTTCACTGAGTTGTATACATACTACTATAATATACATTATCCTTCATCTGTTGATTCTCGCAACCTTGGACAAAGAGATTGACCAACTGTCACAAACAGTCGGAACTCTGCCCCGCGACGTAACAAGAGCATTGACTTTTCAAAGGTTAATTATTTAATATTATTAAATATTTGAATCCCAAATCTGTTTTCATTTAAATTTCTGTTTTTATTTATTTTTTTGTTTTTATTTAATGTCAGTTTTTTTATCTAATTTTAGTTAATTATTTTGCTATAGAGTTTTGCGGTTTCCTCTACTGTAAGTAGTGGTGTCGATTCCGACATCGACTCTTACTTTTCTGCTTCCCTTGAGGATAATGATGATGATTTTGAGATTCTTGCCTATTGGAAATCAAAAATGAATAAGCTGCCTGTTTTTGCTATGATGGCCCGTGATGTCTTGGCCATTCCTATCACGTCGGTTGCTTCGGAATCGTCATTTAGTATGGGTGGCAGAATTCTCACCAAATTCAGGTCACGTTTAAAGCCAATGAACTTGGAGGTTTTGGTTACATGCCAAAATTGGCTTTGTGGTTATGATCCAGTTGATGATGAGGTTGAAGTTACGGTTGCAGTTGCTGAATCTGATTCTGATGATGATTAAACTTTTGATGTTGGTTATTTAGATGTATTGGAATATTGTTGTTGTATTTTGGAGGCCCTCTTTTCGGCTTTAGATTATTTTTGGCTTTAGATGTATTTGAATGCAAGACTCTTCAACTACTTCAGTAGTGTTCCTACTTGCAGCCCTTTGCTTCATGTTGGGAACTTGAGAGTGGTTTGTCTAAACTAAAGTTTTATGGATACACACTTGATCAATGTGCTAACAAGACTGCCATAACAAGATGCCCATGTTGCAACTGCTGGCTGCGTAGGATTGCTACTAGATGGTTGTTAGGGTCTTAATGCTTGATGATGAAATTTTAAATTTCTGAGAGCATTATTAGTTCTTAATCTAAAGCTGTAATGTAATTTAAAGTGATTAGAGGCATATTTGTTTGTCTTTATTGTGGAACTAGTTACATTGTTTATCAAAGTAAAGACTTAGTATTTTGTACTTATTTTGTTAGTGAAATTTATGGAATATATTTTTACATCAGAATCTTGGGAGGGTTTATAGAAAACTTCTATTGTGAAACTTTTATTTTGTAAATGTGGTTGCAAGACTAATTGTCAATTTGATAATAACTATTCCTTTCGATAAGACGATAACAACTAGCTAGTTAAACAAGGTTCAAAAACTTGAGGCGTAATTTTTTTGCAAAAAATTTCTTACACATTTTGGTTTATGGTAAATATAAGATTATTTGAAATTACTAAATATGTGTTAATTTGATTGAAAATATTATTTTATATTAATGTTAACTTATGAGCAGAATACGTGGAAGAAACTAGATTACTTTTAATATTTTACAGTCTTATACTTATAGTCTGAAATGTTAGAAAATAAAGCGTTATTGCAGTACAAATGTATTGCGTCAAAAATAAGAAGGTAGTGTTGTATACTTGTATTTAAATTGGAATATAGCAAATAAAAAACTATATGTTGTCTAAAGAGTTTGGTTAGATGGATTTTGTATTGGGTCGGGTCAAACGTAGGTCAGGTTGCTTCGGGTCGGGTTTATTATGGGTCGGGTCTAGTACGGGTCGGGTTTAGTACGGGTCGGGTCTAGTACGGGTCGGGCTTTTTCGGGTATTCTTCGGGTTGAAGCGGGTTTCGGGTAGGTTTCAAGTCGGTCCGGGTCGGGGTCGGGTGACTGACTATCGGGGCTGATCGGGTACGGGTTGACTACGGGTTGGTCCGGGTCGGGTTTCGAGTCGGGTCTATCAGGTCATATTAGTGTCGGGTATATTTCGGGTCGGGACCAGGTCGGGTTTCGGGTATACAATTCTCGGATCGAATCGGGCTCGGGTCCGAGTCGGGACGGGTCGGATAATCGGGTCGGGTCAGCTTTTGACACCTCTACGAATACTCTATCAATAGAAAAGACATCCACTTGGGTGGCCGTAAGGCCGTTAGTTTACTCCTATAAATATAAACTATCATGTGGAACTATGGAAGCATATCGTGCGTACTTATAATATATTCTTGCCGTCCAAAATTAATTCAGCATAATCTCAACCCCTTACATTTTTTGGAAAAGATTATAGAGGGGTTATACTATAAGAAGAATATTTCTCATTTTGTAGCCATATTATAAAAATTGGTTAATTTTATGAAAAATTTGTGAAAAACTAGTATAAAATTTACACTTTTTGAAGAAAAAATAAACTACTATTTACTTTATTTTTTTTAATTTAATAACTATAACTTTGCAAAATTTGTGAAACACCTTTATGAAGTTGCAAAATTTTGTGAAACACCACATTTTAATGAAAAATAATAATTTTTTTCGTTTGATGGGCCGCCTCATCATCTTTCATCTCCATTACCACCTCCATCCGAATTGTCACCACCATTGCCACCACCAACCTCATTCTAAACTTTCACCTTCACTCACCAATCATCACCCACCACCCACCACCCACCACCTCTACCTTCAACAACCCTAAACCTTAAATTCACCAGCACCACCACCCTTCAATATTTCGCCACCAACATACACCACCCACCCACTTTTGCAATTTCACCACCAACCACCATGTACATTTGAAACTTCAACCTCTTCAATCGCCACCAACTAATCACCAACACCACTATATAAAATTTCGCAACCATCCACTACTTCCCTTCGAAATTTTACCACTGACCACCAAAATCCACCTTCAAAAATCTAAAACTTCACAACTTAATTCGAAAAACCTAACCCTCAATTAAATAAAAACCCAAATTCTATATCCTAACCTAATTTTGTGTGGAGGTGGAGTTGATCTGGATGTTGAAGGTGGTGGTGAGGAAGAAATAAGGTGGTGTTTGACTGTAGAGAAGAGTAATAAAAGAGTGAAGATGAGTAAGTGGGCCCAGAAAACGAAAAACTTAACGTTCTCCGCTAAAAAGTAGTATTTCACAAAATTTTGTAAAGTTAGAGTGGTGGTTCACAAAATTTTGGAAAGTTATATTAGTTAAATTTTTTTAAAAGAAGTAATTGATGATTATTTCAAAAAAGTGTAAAGTTTGTATTAATTTTTAACAAGCTTTCCTAATTTTAATTATTAAATTGATTGTACAGTCACATATAATATTGTGGTTTAAGAAGAGAAGTGTAAGATTAAGTTGAAGTAGAGGTGATTGGTGAAGTCATAGATGCGAAAACTTGAGATCACATATTCACAATGTTGATATATACCTAGAATGATGTAGCACTTCAATTAATCAAACACGGGGTCTTGCTATTCAGTCAAGTTGAAGTGGTACTCAGGTTAACATTTTGTAGCCATACCTTTGTTTAGACTCGTTTTGTTTAGGTTAACTGCTAGGGTATGATACAAACCATTAATGTTAACTTCTGCCTTAACACAATTTGTAGTTTGTTCTCTCTCACATAATAAGATCGTTTATGCCTCTGTTTGGTGGACACAACTAACACATTGTTAGTGAACCACGTTAAATCTCTGTATTCTTTATCGTTATGTTCATTATCTTGTTTGTTGAATCAATCTATTACAACACACAACTGTTATATTAATACTTCTTTTAAAAATTAATAAGGATAATAACGTGTTGGAAACCGATTGGAGAGAGGGGGAACGCCACATCACGTCACATGGAATGTATATTGGTTTGAGAATACCTTTTAAAGTATGTTCTATTCACTTGAACATATTTGAGCAAAACTTATTAGACTTAACAGACACGTATACTCTCAATTTCTGTCTATATTTACCCGTATTTGCACTCGATTGAATCTTATTTTCGTAATGAAACCTGAAACTTACATTGTAATGTGAAAAACATACTTAACATACACTATTAAAGTACCTTTTACAATAGTTATCTTTTTCTCCTATTATTTTCCCATTCCTTATAAAGAGGTTATGTTTAGGGGTACCATCTCTTTCAGAATATGCCAAACTAGCATACACAAACATAAGTACACAACCCTTGTTTGTAGACGGAAGGAGTATGCAAATTAAACAATCCGATCACATTCAATATATCTTGATGTAGCTAGGAATCGAAATAAATACTTCTCATTCATATGAAAAGTGTGTTTAGCCACAAATAAGTCACGTTTAATGGCAAGGTTGAGATAGGCCATTCGTTGAATACCAAAAAAAGGAAAAGGTACAAATGCTGCGATCTCTACTTTAATACAATTTTAACAATACTTAATTAGTGAGCATAGAATATTTTCCAACGTTGCATGGCGGCTTTATTTATAGGATCCTAATCACAAAAAAGGTCATAATTATGTCAGTATATTCATCAAACTACTTTGTGAAATCAAGCTACATACATAGAACTAGAAGACGAAAGCAATTTAGAGAAATTTTTTTCCTCTAAATTGATTGATGGTTTATTTTATCGAAATAGAAAGCAATGAATTTTGGTACTTTTAACTATGTGGCACGGAAACTCTGTGTTAAACTAACAGTGTATTTAGTAGAGAGAAATTGGATGGAAAAGAAAGGATGGGAAATGAAAAAAGAGTCTTTTCCTTCATTGGTAAAAAACTTATAGATAATTTGATTGGAAAACAAAAGAAATGACATTAAAGAAAACGTAGAAAATCTATTCTTTTCTTTCCTCCCAAAATTGGAGGAAATTGGGAGGAAAGACAAAATCACCTCTTTCTTAAACTTGGTACTCTCGATTTTCTTTTCCTTTTTTTGTTCCAAACATCATATTCCTTTCCCTTCCTTACTATCAACCACTTGATGAAAAGTTTAGTTCTGTAAAAATAAGTTTAGTTCAGTATCAATAAGTTCAATTTAGTAATAATAAGTTCACTTCAATAAAAATAAACTTAGTTTAATTAAAAAGTTCAATTCACTATAAACCATTTGATGAGAACGATACCTGATAAGTAACAATCATTTATCAATGATGGAGGTGCTCAAATTATACTAGTAACGACTAGATTTGATTTTTTTTTTGTGAAACATAAAGTAACAACAAATTAATATAATGTCTAGTTCAAAAAGAAAGCCTTCCTAGCCCATGGCCCAAAAAAAAAAAAATTAGAAAAAGAAACCCTTCCTTTTTCTTTGACGGGACTTGAATTTCTTTTTTTTTAGATCTAACATAAAAGTAGAAATCTGAAGCATGTGAGACTTTGCCTCAAATGTTTTTCTATGAAAATATATAGGCCAATTCACCACTAAAAACCTATTTCTACCTTGGCTGTTGGGCATCAGTAAAACACCCAAATCAGGTACAATAATTTGCCCTCTCATCATCAAAAACCTCGGTCAACAAAGAGGATTTTGAGTGCGTTGGTGTAAATAAATTCGAGGTTAAGAATCTGAAGATCATCTAGATTTTCTTTTAGAGTTGTTAAAATTTACTAAATAAATTAGAGTATAATAATAAATGCACAAAATAAATATTAGAATGCAATGACAAATACAATCACAAATGCACAAATAAATCTCTAAGGCCCTGTTCAGTTTACCTTAAAATAATAATATTCAGTAAAAATAAGTTCAGTTCAGTAAAAATAAGTTCAGTTCAGCAAAAATAAGTTCAGTTCAGTAAAAATAAGTTCAGTTCAGTAAAAATAAGTTCAGTTCAGTAAAAATCAGTAGAGAAAAGAAGAAAAAACAACATGAATTAGTAAAAATAAGTTCAGTTCAGTAAAAATAAGTTCAGTTCAGTAAAAATAAGTTCAGTTCAGTAAAAATAAGTTCAGTTCAGCAAAAATAAGTTCAGTTCAGTAAAAATAAGTTCAGTTCAGTAAAAATAAGTTGAACTGAACAGGGCCTAAATCACAGTAAATATGTTATGGAATATTTAGCCTCTGTTCTTTTCAACTTATTTTTTCTTATATGAATTTAATGAACTTATTTGAATTTATTAGACCTTACTAGACCTTATTAAATAAACCTTATTTGACCTTAGTAGACCTTATTAGACTTTATTCAACATTATATTAGACCTTATCTAAAGTTATAGGAATTTATCTTAACTTATAAGGATTAAAAATAAGTTGAAAAGAACGGACCCTATAAAATACATAGAATAATTGAGTGTCCTGTTACCAATAGAATTACTTATTATGTCTTACTATGATTTCCACAGTTGGAGGTTTTTAACTTTTTATTATGAGAAAAAGTATGTCATAGATTAGAATTATGATTAAGGTTCAGCCTAATTTTGTCTCATTTAAAGTTTACAAAGCCAACTACGTCATGAGACAAAATTATGCTGAACCTTAATCATAATTCTAATCTATTACATACTTTTTCACACTCGTACATATATAAAAATATGAATTAATAAGGAGTAATATCTTTTACCATATTCCTTTTAGTGCCTCTTAGACATTTAGCAAGTTGACAGATAGGGGCATAATCCCTTTAATTTCTTTTCTTTTATTTATTTATATATGCATAAACAAAAGGTAATTATATGTAAAGAAATTAGCAGAAGATATGATAAAGAATTGGAAAAGTTATACCAGACACCCTAGTTGGGCCCCACCTTCTTTTAAATAACCTTAACTATAATCAATTAGTAGAAAATACACCAAGGAGCACAATGAGCATGGTGCTCCTTGTCTAAAACGCAGTAAAATTAAAACAAATCGCGGCCTTTTAAGTGCTCAGTGTACATTGAGTGTCCGTCAATGTACAAAACCAAATTCAAAAAATACTTGATTTGACAAGAAACTGTTCACCATTAAATGCAAAAGGGTGGGTTTACCGACATTTCTCTTTCCACTTCCCCATATTCCAACTCCATAATTTCTCCTTCTCTCTCAAATGTCCAATATATATATATATGTCCAAGTCTCCATTATTTGACATATGTACACTCAAATATGATCTTTTGTACACTTACATGTAAGCTGTTGTACAATTACTAATGTTCAATCGCTTTACACATGTGTACAATACCATAATTCATATGTTCACTAATTGTATACACATGTACATTGTCTAAACCTTTATGTTCACCCATTAAGTTTTGATGTCAAAGTTAATTGGAACAAAAAACTTTTTTGAAATTGCGTATTATTATACAATGAACATTTGAAATAAATAAATGATCATATTTGATAATCATAGTGAGCAATAAAGTTATATAAAAGAACATATGCCAAAGTTAATTGGAACATTTGGAGGGAAAAGTTTTAGGCAAATGAATTCAAAATGTCCAATTATGGAGGGGAGTAAAAAAAAATCTGATGTACATTTGGGGGTTAATGTACAATGGGAGTGTTTTTTTTTTTTGTACACTAACAAAAGTCCAATGTACACTACGAGTATGTTGACGTGGGCATGGAGCACCATGCTCATGGTGCTCCTCCCTGCACCATCTAATTTGCGAACTATAATCAAAATAGTCTCACTTTAATGAGTGTCTTTATGATAAAGCTTCGTATAACTTTATTATAATATGTTGAAAAAGCTTTTTTTATTTGAGGGCTATTGTTTGGTCACTTCTTTTCACTAAGAACACTTTTTTTTCAACTTGCATAACAAGTTACGAGTTATGTGAGACTGTTTTGGAAAGGCCTTAAATTAGGACATCAACATTTGGATTGGTTCAAAGAAGAATTGTCAAAACTGGAATATTCTTAATATCAATGTTTTGTCAAGATTTAGATATTTGTAATTAAGAAAAATGACTTGTTTATGAGGAGAAAAGAAAGGAAGGGAAGAGGATTCCTATCTTGTTGTTGGCCTAATGTTCAATATAATCACCCCCATATTTCCAAGCTTGAAACAAAAGAGCCAGCACCTACAAAGACCTTTTTTCTGTCCACATGCCAAAGATATTTCCTTCTTTCTTCCACTCTACTTCTTTCACTTTTGTTCCTTTAAAGTACCTTCACTAACCACTCATGTCATATCACACTCATAACACTATATGGTATATATATATAAGCATACCAACAACACTTACAAATGTGTAATTCAACCACTAGAAATATACATACTGATCATTCTTCATAAACTCAAGTTTTTGGGTTAAGCAGCCACCAATTTTTGAAAGAAAATGGCACTTAGTAAACCATTACTAGTTGTTTTTCTCATACAAACCTTATACACTGGTATGTTCTTGCTCTCTAAGGCTGCTTTCAACGTTGGCATGAACAATTTCATCTTCACCTTTTATAGACAAGCTATTGCCACCATCTTTCTAGCTCCTGTTGCCCTCTTTCTCGAGAGGTATGTCACGTCTATGTCACATGCATATGTCGTCAGAATCCTGTCATTAGGGACTTAGGGTTTTGGAGGTCAAGATATCCCTTATTATTTCTGTCCGATCACTCCGGATAATAGCCAGTCTTGATATTACTCCTTTTGTTTTCCTAAAGATTATTTTCCTAATTCTGTTTCCTTTAGTCCCTCAAAGTGCTTCAATTCCTATATGTTTCCTTTAGTCTAGTATACATTTTTTTTATCTCTTTTCACCCAACATTATTTACCTATGTTCCTCTTATTTTTCACTCTCTCACAACCAACCATAGGCTCTCCAGTTAGAATAAAAGGACTCATTTATATTATATTCTCCCTCTTCACCTGGTTTCCGTCCCTTGCTAATGTTGTAATATAGTAGATAGGAAATTGTCGAAGAAGGAAGAAACTATATGCTAAGAACCTAAGATAATCTATGAGGACTTTGGCACGATTTAGGGTTATTCAACGCATCATCCCAAAAGTTGTTGGTATTTGTCTTGAGATCAAATTGAAATAAAGGATGTCATTATCAACTAAACTAATTTTTTTTTGTGATATAGGAAAAATATACCGCCACTCTCATTTAAGACGTTTTGGCATATATTCGCGATGTCTATGTTTGGGTAAGTATTCAAGTAATGCACAAATTTGACTCTTCTTAGTTATAAGTTTATAAGTTATAATAACATCACGTATATGTTACTTCTCCGTTTTCTTTTATTTGTAACACTTTGAGTTTTATACCATTTATGTATTAGCGTGTTGATCATATTTTCATATTAATATAGTAGTATAATGCACATGATAGTATGTAACATATTATTGAATTTATCACAAGCTATATTATAGAATAGCAACTTTTCATAATTTTAAGAATAGTTTTTTTAATAATAAAAACAATTAATATGTTACTTTAAAGAACGTCCCGACTAATAAAATTAGAATAAGCTCATCTGTGGTATAGTCGTATAGATATCTAGTCATCTGATTGGAAAAAGGTTATTGAATGTTGCAGGATAACGTTGAGCTTGGATTTGTATGGAATCGGGTTAACCTATACCTCAGCCAGCATGGGTGCAGCAACAACTAATTGTCTTCCTGTCATTACTTTCTTCCTTGCTGTTCTCGTCAGGTACTTAAATATTACTATCATATATGTCTATAATTAGTGCTAATAATATACTATGTTAAAATAACGGGCAGCATTTTATATTGAAAAATCAAGAATGGGTTGTCTCATGTCCTGAACGATTAGATTATTAAGGATATTATTGTGAAATTGTGGTCAATCTTTGAAAATTTAGAGGGAATAGTAAATAGCCTTTTTGGTAATTTGGGCTAAATATTGGTAATAGCCTAGCAGGAATAATATCATATGTTATTCGAAAGTATGTTTCTCCACTTATTATCATAGTAATTAAAACGCATCTTCAGATAAGTGATTATTCTTATAACTTTTAATTCCCACTTAACATCACGTTTTAAGGGTGAGTTTTCTTCATTTTAAAAATAATTTTTAGGTTTAATAAGTTCAGATAAATTTCTTGACGTTTTAATGAATTTTATTAAGTTCAATTAAGTTCAAATAAGTTCCAACAAGTTCTATCAGCTTCAACTACAATAAATGCTAGTAAGGCCTTGTTCAGATCACCTTAAAATAATAATATTCAGTAAAAATAAGTTCAGTAAAAATAAGTTATGTTCAGCAAAAATAAGTTCAGTTTAGTAAAAATAAGTTCAGTTCAGTAAAATCAGTAGTGAAAGAAAAAAAATAACATGAATCAGTAAAAATAAGTTCAATTCAGTAAAAATAAGTTCAGTTCAGTAGAAATAAATTCAGTTCAGTAAAAATAAGTTCAGTTCAGTAAAAATAAGTTTAGTTAAATAAAAATAAGCTCAGTTCAGTAAAAATAAGTTAAACTAAACGGGGCCTAAGTTCTAATGACTAATGAGCTCCAATAAGTTCAAACAAGTTAAGTTCAGATACATTCGAAAATTTTTGGTGAGAAGAACACATCCCAACCTAAGTAGTAATGTTAATAAAATTTAATAAACAAAATCACGAGTTAATGGATATTTTTTCTGTACCAGTGTAAGGAGTGAAAGAACACCTCCAAATTACAAATGGTCTATTTTATTACCATTATCAGCATAAATACCACTTACTAATTGGGTCAAGGTATATGTATGGTTTTGGATGTACACACCTTTAATCCTGTGTGTGTTGTGGCTAGCTAGCTAAGTCACTTTCAAGAAACTACGCATTCCATTGGGACCAACAAGTGCTCCTTATGATTATGAATGGACCAATTATACTAATGTTGGGTTGTACCGTTGTAGGTGAAGATATACCTCTTTTCAACATTTTTATTTCCCTTGGACTTGTGATAGTATAATTTTGACCATGAAACCTTTATCCATTACCCAATGACAGAAATCTTTACATATTACTGGTTAATGAGACATAGAACTGAGCGATGCATAGTATATAAAGTTAATGTGAATAATATATGACTGACATATGTGTTGTATTATCTTTTTTTATTTTAATGATCTGATTGAATTCCGTTGCATGAAAATTTTAGATTATCATATTAAAACAATAAAATTTGTGGAAAAATTGTTTATGATATTATATTTTATATATTCAGTGATCCATAATGATTTTAGAATTGAAATTTTGGACCCAAAATTATCCCGAACTGCTAAAAATCTATCCCATAACTTTTTGTTTCCAATATCAACGTATGGATATGGAGAAAGATTATATGAGCACCAGCAACAATATAACGATTAGACCGCAGCTTGTCTGTAGATATAAGATATGTGTAATGGCACTTGGCAAATTTGGTGCTCCAAAGCAAAAATCAATAAAAGCAGTAAGCGATGAAGTTTAAAAGTAGAATGATATTGATGGAAGTCTTTTTTATAGATTGTACTGTTTTTCTTAATGTGATTCCACTATTTTCTCCTCATATTATGTCTTTTCCTCCATTTGTTTTTGTTGTAATTAAGTTTTTATGGACTTCCTTAAAAAACACGTACATTTCTTTTAGCTTTAGATTGGAAGTGGGGCATTGAAATATTCTTGAAAGGTGGAAGCATGCATTACTATCTGTTTTTCATTGTAAAGCATGTACTATATTCATCATGAGGATTGCTAAATCAAACAATCATCTTTGCTTTAGGTCATATTTGTTATCATAGAATTTACCATTTGATAACTTTTATTGGAGAAGTATTCACAGAAATCTATGATTAAACTTAAGAAACTTACTTGAGCATGACCTTAGAATCAAATACAACATAGGGCTTGAAGAAACTTTCTTTGATGCTTAAACATATTGTGACTCATGAACAAAGTATCACTACTCGTGCATAAAGGGAAACTAAGAGACAAAGAAATACGCGTGAATTTTTCTTTTGAATAAAAAGAATAGGTACATGGAAAGATACTCTATTTCCTACTTTAAGGTACATAAATAATACTAAAAATTGCCCTTTAGTTTAAAAGTGCAATATATTTAAGGATTTCATAAGATCCTTAGCGTTTAATGGACTACTGTGAGAATATGACAAATTATCCTATCTTAAAAAATAAAAAAATCATCAATTATTGTAGTGATAGATGGAATAGTTGTGATGGTACATCAAGTAATTATGTACGATGTACAAATTAGACAATCATGATGTCCTTTCAAAATTTTGGTATACATCTCGAGATATTATTTGGCCTCCTATCGTACAAGCTAGGTTTGAACATGTTTGTGAAATATTATTTGTCTTTTGGACACACAATATGCATATGTTTAGTTGGTTGGAAGACGCCATATTCATTGGTTATATTTCAGAAGAGAGGGGGAAATCTTTGTCATCTTATAAATCCCCATAAAAGAGACAAGAATTGCCTTACTGAATCTTAAGTTAGCTACAAGGTAGGGCAAGTTTTCAATATGTGTCCTAGAACTTGGAGAAAGTTGTGAGTTAGCATGATAACTTGTGAGTTAGCATGATAACTTGTGAGTTAGCATGATGCTGAATAGAGTACGTACTGTACTACTACCACTAGTCTACTAATTAAGGGTACTACTTTTTTACGAAAGTTTTGAGTCTTCTGACACAAAGTGCCAGGTGAGTCTAAGTAGTTAGCTAGACATCAAAATCTGTTAGATACTCTCTTAGCATCACTAAAGTGCTCAGGATGATGCTTTAATATCAAATGAAAGCATACCTAGTCGAATCCCAACTTTATGCTACATTCTAAAACTTTACTTATATAGTATAAGAAGAATTAATAGATTAATAGGGAGAATAAAGGAATCTGTTAACTTTTGCAAAAGATCGATTAGGTTAAAGCTTAATTAATTAAGTACTACTTCAAATTATTGTCTCTAATCATGCTACCAAACAGTCACAAAGACACTACTTTTATTGAGTAGTCATCAATATCTTCATTAAATCTATTGGATTAATTATTCGAAGTTAACTTTTCTCGATCATAGAATAGCAATTTTGAATTTTGGGATCGATCGTTCGTTACTTTGTCCATCTCATATCTGATTATACTGTTTGACTTTGATGGACAAATTCTACAAACTTTAACCACAAATGCTCTCCAATATTTTATAGATATGTAGTTGCATGGATTTGGTAGTACAAGTAGATACTAATTTCATGTAACCTTACATACGAAACACCTTATATGAATATTTATCATAATTTTAACAATAGTTTATTAGAATTATTTTGTTATATACTTCCTCTGACGATTTTATTTACTTGTTATACTTTGGCTTTTACAGTTGTTCATGCAGAACATTGACCATTAATATCTTTAATCATCATTTAATAACATGTACTTCATATAAAAAAATTGATATCATGAATATATACAATAAAACAAATCCAACACCATCTTACTCGATAAATGAATATCTGTAATTATATATACCTATATTAGTGAAAAAATAAGGTCAAGTAAAAGTCAAAGTGAAAGAACTACTAAGTATACGTGTATATAAAATGATGATAATAATGAAATATTAAATATCTTGAAACAGATTAGAGATATGGAAAATAAAGACAGCTTCAGGGATAGCAAAAATGATAGGCGTAGTGATCTGCTTGGGAGGTGCCATAACTCTTGCACTTTACAAAGGGCCATCCCTTAAACTGTTTACCCATCCTCACCAGCTCTTTGGTCACACCCAAGCGCATCATACTCAACCCCATTCTGGCCACACTTGGATTAAAGGTGTTTTTATCTTGCTCACAGGCAACACTTTTTGGGCTCTTTGGCTTGTTATGCAGGTAATTCCATCTACCCCGATTTTGTAAATTCTGATTTTACTCTATTAATTAAGTATTTCTATCTTACCATGTGTTACTTGTACATTATAATTGGTGGAGTTTATAAATCCTGCATGAGTAAGCGTGTGTTGTCTTCGTATTATAAAAAAAGGTTCGATTTTAACAATAATAAGTTCAGATAAACTCTAATTGTGCAGATTAATATGTCAATAAAGATTTATAAGATATATCGAGGAACTTTACTGTTGATGATCGCATCTTACTGTAAGTTTTAGAAAATGACCAATATAAACATGCAAATAACATATCATTGTACCACTACTAAAAATTATTTAAAAAGACGGTCAATTTTAACATTAAATTAGACCACAAAAGCCCACATTCTTTTTACAAGTCCATTCCATCTCATTCTATTTCAACACTAATCCTAAACACTTTGCAGCAGCCTAATCATCTTTTATCTTCTTCGTTCTTTGTCTTCCTTTCAATCTCGCATATAGTTAGAAAAAACACATAGCTGACTTACGGAATTGATTAAATTAATCACTAAATGGATTAAACTAGTTACTGAATAAATTAAAAATTGTGATTACTCAATAATTTAAACTGGTCACAAAATGGATTAAACTGGTCATGAAAATGTTAAGCTAGTCACTATATTCACGAAGACTATTTATTCTCTTCTACATATTAGGTTCTTGTCTTCCTAATGTTAATTTAAAAGCTGACAGTGTCTTATGATACCAACACTTACCACTAATCTCAATGTCCAAAGTGTATCATGCACAAAGTGGGAAATGAGCAAGTGAAGGTGGCGCACAAAAGTAGCTAATACTTATTTCTTTCACTAATGAACTCTTGTTTCCTTAACTTTTAGCAACTATCATGCAAATTGTCGAAAGTACTACGTTAGGTAGTTAGCCAAAAGGTATGTTGGTGGCAGTTTACATTATATATAAATGAAAATTGGCTACAAAATATTATGTGAATCGCCATTGCCCATAAGCAAAATAATACAAAATGTCTTGTGCAAAATAAAATGAAAATGAGTCTCACGGTTGATAAAATATTCAAATTTCCATGTCCATTAGGTTAAAAACTATAAAGTAATTCGAATTAAGAATCGCATAATTCAACATATTTAGAAATTTATAAAATTTCAAAGTAATGTTTGTTTTATAATTTTCTACAATATGTTATCAGAAAATTTTGTTGCTGTTAAGCCTTTTACACAACGAAGGGTAAATTTTATTTAATCTCTAGCAAAGAGTTAGTTCGTAATACTTTTCAGATGTCAATGGAAATTCATATTACTTTTAACCGATTTCCTAATTTAATTGTAATTTTTGTTAGCATTTTAAGTTTAACAAGCTCAATCAATCCTTTTTGTGTAAAATCTTAAAATAAAACAAAGCGGGGAAAAAAACGAAAAAACATCGTTATGTTATATAATTGTAATTGGTAAGTTTAAGGTGTTTTCTATAGAGCGTGATTCATAGCTCTCCAAAAGTATTATGTAAGAGTAGCAAGCACACAGAAAGCTTCATGATAAACAAGTCGTCGGACAAAGTGGAACATGCGAATAATAGTGTGAAAATATAAAGTGTAGAAATCTCTAAACAATAAAGATAGATAGCAATTGAAGTGGTATATTATAGAAAAAACCTTCACAACATATATAAAATTCGTACATTTTAAACAATCTAATCAAATTATCCACTTATCTTGTTAAATAAGAATGCATACAAATTAAACTTTTTTAAGGCTTTATATCCAATGAGAAGCACAAAAGAATTTTCACATGTTCTTTACCCTTTTATTTAGCATTGATTTCACATGTTGAAGTAACCTAGATGTGTACGTGTACCCCTAAAGTAATAACAAAAGGGTACATAACTTAACCCACCACGATAGTCCATATACTTCCTCCGTTTCTTTTTAACTGCAATGATTTGACATAAAGTAGAGAGAAAAAATGTCCAATCGTTGCAGTTAAAAAGAAACGGAGGAAGTATAATGATATAGCTAGTACTATTACTATACAATTGTTATCAAAAACTATGGTGAGTCATGAGTTATGTCCTCCTATATATTGTGCATTGTAACGTCACTAACTACAATTGCATTTATAGTCATGTGCATAATTTGATGTTGGAAAATTGTAGGCTCGGATAATGAAAGGATACCCTTCAAAGCTTCTGTTCACAGCACTAAGTTGCTTCTTGAGTTCAATTCAATCATTTGCAATTGCTATTCTTGTGGAACGACGTCCTTCTCAGTGGATGCTTGGTTGGAATGTCCGTCTTCTTGCCGTTGCTTATTGTGTATGTTTCTACTCTTCTTTACTATGTTATATGTCTACCATACATTTTAAACTTCGTATTTCTTTGGTTGACATCAAAAACCATAGGAAATATATAATTCCATGATATGATTGATATAAACACATGAAATGTCTCTAGAAAATAACTTACATATTCCATTTAGACAAGTGGAACTTCTATGAAATATTATAAAACAAATAATTTTCTATTTGCACGAAATATAACTTTAATTAGTATTAAAATTTAAAACTCACTTAGAAGTTATACTTCCTACATCCAACTAAATGATATCTTATACAATTATGCCGTTTTAAGTTTTAACCACTATCTTCTTCTAGTAGATTTAAAAGTAAAAAGGTAATAGTACTAAATATCATCATAAATGAAATACAGACTTATGACTAATTAAGTATCAAAGTTTGCAAACTTTGACCACGCACAAAAGTAAATGTGTATAATATACTATTATTAAGTAAAATCATTTTTGCACCAAAAAAATTAAGTAAAACCATTTATGACTTCTACATATAGGGTTGGGCTAAATTTTTTTCTTCTTCTTTTGGAACAGGGAATAGTGGTGACCGGATTTGCGTACTATTTACAAGCATATGTAATAGAGAAGAAGGGACCAGTTTTCCTAGCTTTGTGGACTCCTTTGGGACTTATCCTCACCATGCTGTGTTCTGTATTTCTGCTTGGTGAGATCATCACTTTGGGCAGGTAAGATTTGATATGTCAACTAAAATCCATAACAATGGTCTTTATATTCTTAATGCAAGTCTTTTAGTTCTAGATGTTTCCATTATAAAGTTAGGTTTTAACTAAGTCTGCAAAATATGTGCATAATACAAAACTAGGAGAAATTTACAGAAAGTTATATTAGACAATTTATTACTTTTTTTTTTTGGTGCATATGAGCCATTAGAACAGGATGAAAATCGATCCCAGAGCCTCCTAGAACTTGGAGAGATACTCTAACCAATTGAGTTATCCCTAGCTCACTCTCATTAGACAATCTATACATGATCATATAGATCGAACATGTAGAGATTTAAGTTAAAATTGTAAAGTTTTAACGTAAAAGTTTAAGGTTTTCAAATTTTAACAACTGCTCACTTCTAAGTAAAAAAATTGCATAATGATTTTAAGTTAAAACGTTATTGGTTTAAGCTAAAAAATTTTGGATTTACCATGATATATTCATAAGTAGGTGATATACCATATACCTCCAGACATATTGCAAATTTGTTTCTGAAAAAAAAGAACAACGGTTTTAGTCCTAATTATTTGCATGAATACAATTTTTCAGTATTTTAGGTGGAATTTTGCTAGTTGGAGGGCTTTATTGTTTTTTGTGGGCAAAAAGCAAAGAGCAAATGAGCATTCCAGCATCAAGTTGTTCACCAGTCGAAGCAGAAAAAGAATGTAATGAGTTTAAGATAATTGAAGGAACCAAGAATCCACCCTCCATTGTTTAAGTTGCCACAAATAAAGATTTTGCCAGGCAAAACGTACATCCAATAATCCAAATGGTACGTCATCATATCTATATATAAGGGTTATTTTTCTAGGAGATAAGTTCATGAGAAATCATAACTAAATGCACTGTTCTCTTCAACTCAATGAATAGCATAAGATGATTATTCAATAAAAATCTATCTTCATCAATAAAAATTAGTTCTAGTCCATAAATTGTTCTTTTTGCATTATCAGTACTTAAAGATTTGTGTTAGACTGTCTATCTTTGAGTATACGCCTATACGGATAGACCATATAAAAATTTAAGCTATAATTGTATAGTTTAAACTTAATAAATAGTTCAAATATTTTAAATTTTGACACCTTATATATACTTCTAAGTTGAAACCCTACACATAGAGTTTTTAAATTAAAACCTTATTGTTTTAACATAAAAACTTATTGTTTTAACTTAAAACCTTTTAGTTTATCTCGATCTACTATAAACTGGAGGATAAGCCGTTTATGTCAAGACAATTTACTCAAGAAGCCTGAAATGATTTTTAGAAAATAAATATTTTTATGCTTAGTTCCATGTAGTGGAGAAGCATAAAATTATTGTTATGTCACATATGGATGCGATTCTGTCAAAGTTTACATGCCTATTTAAAACAGAAACATGCCCTATACTCTTAGTATGAATTTGGTTTAGAGGCTCTGTACCAGAATAATACCTCGTTGAATATAGAGTATCAATGTTTGCTCTAGGTCAATCATGTTCTTACATCTTTCATTTTCACCTTTTATCTTGTTTGTATAAACTCATCTTCCTTCAATTTCTTCTTGTTACCCATGCTAGATTACTCAAAGAAGGCGCGGCAGAGACGCTTAAAGGTGATAAGGAGAGTAGAAGTCAGACAATTTGCTTATATGCTCTCTACTTTTTACACTGGCTGCTCATCTTCAGAGTTCTACCTCATTATATATGTCGACATCAAATATATTGTACAAAATTAAAGTAGCATTAGATCTACGCATAAATGATGTCGTTTGCTAATTTTTTTTCACCTCATTCTATGCCTATAAAATGAGTTTTGATCTAGTGCAACTATTTACATACTTTGTCCGTTTCATTTTAGTTGACTTCTTTAGTCACCCTCGTCAATAGCTAGGGATGAATTTTTTGGAGACTCGCCATGCAATTAGTCCCAATCAGGCGGTAATGGAAAGAGGTTTCGTTGCTGATATGGCGGGAATGATGATAAATAGCGTACCCACCATGGTGATGGAGCGAGAGTGTGGAGTTTAGGTTGTACAACTTGTACCCTCCTACCCACCTACCCGCTTCTTAGTTCTTACCCATCTCCTAAGTCCTACGCCTCCATATTGAATAAACCAATTTGATTTTAATAAATTTTTAGTATGCATCCTGTTTGGAGTCGGGATGTGATTACGACTTCCCATGTCATGGGTGATTCCGCGGGGATTGGCATGTGGATGAGATTTGTGGATCGATATGTGTATAGAGCGACCATCCTCTGCATCTACCCCGCTCCATTCACATCCTTGCTTGTCAATGAATAATGATTAATCATTAATAGCTTTAATTATAAATATTTAGAAACAATAAATATTTATTACTCATTGTGATAATCAATAAGAAGAAAAAACCTTATCAGAGTATAATTATTTGATGCTTGTGTCTTTACCACCTGGAAATGAATAGGGGAATATTTCTATTTTTGAATTTTACTTACGATACTAAGCCCTGTTATTTTGGATTGGGATTAATTAGAAAATATTTTAGTTTAGTTTAATTTAGTTCAATTTCAGTTCAGTTCAGAACATATCAGTTTAGTTCAGTTCAGTTTAGCTCATCTCCTTTTATCTCACAATTACAGTTCATTACAGTTTAATTTAGTTCAGTTCACTTTATTTCTGTCCAATAGAACAGAGCCTATAAGTGTGTGAATTCCCCCTTAATTATAGCCCTCAATTTTTAACATTTCTATATGTTTGTTGTTTTAAATAATCATATGACTTCGATTAACCTAAGCATCACCAACCACCTTTTTAGGGTCTGAGCCCTAGACTGTTATTTGCAGTCCATTCACCAATCTATACTACTTTCGCAAAATTTTATGATAATGATTGATGGATATTAAAATGCGGTGTTATGGGTCTAGTTGGTGGTGATGGTGATGGTGATGGTGATGGTGGAGATTTTTGGAAGATGTTTGATGGGTGGTTAGGATGGCGGAGGTAGTGATTATTTAGATGGTGCAAAATAGGTATATCAAAAGCTCACGATGATACCATATGGAAACAGAACTAGTCGAACGGTATCATTGTTTCTTCTCTTCAGATGCTGAAGTTAGGGTCATGGCTTTTGTAGCTTTAGATATTGATTGGCCTATTAAACAACATTATTAGTCTTTTGCCCGAGTCCTACTCAAAAATATATGTTTGAGTATTGAGAATAATTGTGACTCATCTATTGGGAGCTGGCTTGACACTCATATATATATGAGAGTATTGTAACAAATAAATTTGTAGAAATCAAAAACAATAATCTGAATTACCAGAACAAGTTATATCGTGGTATGAGAGTCACTCCCTTAGAAACGAATTTTGACACCCCCGGTGCGGATTCTTGATCGATGATGAGGTTAACACAACGATCCTTAACTTTGTGCACTCGCATCAAGCATTGGAATTTCTCAATAACTACTCAATCCTCAGTAGAAGGATAGGCTTGTGTTTAAGGTTTCAATAATGAAGTGACTAATATATAAACATCCAATGGATTATTTATAAGATTTTTGAAATCCCCCGATAATCGTAAGTCGTGGAATACACCACGACTTGCGATCTGCTTACAATGGAACATCGTGCATGCTTTCGCGTCACGGACTACGAATTGCGGCCCTGACCGCTGGTCGCAGCTTGCTTGCGGCGAAGAGTTGCGGTGCGTGGTGTGGGTTGCGAGGCATAGCTGGTTTTTCGAGCATTCAACCGAGGAATTGTAGCAATCCCCCATAAATGCGAACGGAACAACACGCCCCACAAAATTGAGCAGTAAAAGTAGAGCTCGACATTTACATATTAGTAAGGCTGAGCAGAACTTGCGCTAGACCGCAACAAACCGCATTTTGGCGTAGTTTCGGTTGGTTTATGGGCTTAAAAATGCGTTTTTTCGAATTTTATTATATTTTTAAACCAAACCGCACCAAAACTGTTTGAGTGCATTTAATATTCTACTTATCAATAATTTTGTACCTATAGTAGTAATATTTGTAGTAACTTATTACTTTAAAGTATTTTCTAGTTATTTTTGTAGTTTATTTTTATTTTTTTAACAACAAATGTGTAGTTGGTAAAATAAAGCAACAATTACAAATTAGAAAAAATTTATTGAGATAAAATATGGCAAACTACAAACCGCGCCGCATCAAACTGTTTTATGTTGTACGGTTCGGGTTGGGGTGTCCCAAAGTGCGGAGTTGGTTTGAAAAAATGTTAAACCGTTTTTGTGTGGGTTGGTTTGGGTTATGTCCTAAAACGCACCAACCCAACCCATGCTCAGCCCTACATGTTAGTGTCCAAGGATTGAACTACCATGTTAGTGAGATGGCATGTCCCCTTACCTACGAGTATCCTAAGGATTGAAGTTGCAGAAAAGAGAGGTGACCCGATAACACATGCCTTGCTCTTAGAGATTGAGAAACTCCGCGATAACAAAGAAGAGTAATCAATACATCCTCCCAAATTTGGCCAACAAAATACCTTAGGATTTTCATGAGCGTTTTAGGAAGATTCACAAAACAACCATAGAAGGAGCCCAACCGTTCACAATTACATAGGTAAAGTTATCGAGTTCAGTTCGACATGAACTTCCGCAAAGGATGTAACTTCACTAAGAACCAGTTCAAGCTCACCAACCACATAATGTTTAATAAAGTTTAACATCTGTTAAACTAAAATCCATAGTTATAGAAACGCCTAATTCATTAACTTCAAACATAATTGCCACTTAGGCTATGAACCCACATGTCACAACCATAAGTAGATGTGTAACCAGCAAAACCACTCCATGGACCACCCAAAGCCTGAGATGTGGAAACATTAAGAGCCACCATGCTCAACCCCATCATGCGAATTAAGAATTCATCAAGTCCAATAGAGAAACCACCCGGCTAATTAAAAAGGACTATAGATATCCACTAAGTTTGAACTAATAAAGTGAACCACCCAATCAATAAGGCCTATAGATATCCATTGTTGTGAGTCAACGCACAAAGCATCACATTATAATATCTCAATGATATACAATTATCCAGTTCAGTATGAACACACTAAATCAGAGTAATTATTATATTAGAGAGAAATATCAAATAAGATCAGTACAGAATTCAAAACAATAGTAATAATTACATAGGTTTAATTTCAAACTCATTCCTCTAGAGAATTCTAATACTAACCTTTCAGTTTAATCCTTTAGTAAAAGGATCAGCCAAATTCCTTTCATACCTCACAAAATCAAGGGCAATGACACCATTCACAATAAATTATCTCACATACTCATACCTGACTCGAATGTATGTGCCTCTTCTTGCCAGCAAATATTATTGTTGTATGTTGTTTGCAACCCCTATTGCAGGTTCTGAGTCACAGTGTAAAGACATAAGAGGAGTAGGTTCCCCGACAAAGGAATATTTAATAACAAGATCCCCAACCAGCCAGCCTCTTGAGTAGCAAGATCTAAACTATAAACTCAGCTTCCATAGTAGACCTTACAATACATGTCTGCTTTGCGAACTTCCATAAAACTACACATCCATCCAGAGTAAACACATACCCACTTGTAAAGCTTACTTCATCACTGTCAGTTACCCATTTGGAATCACAATATCCTTCTAGAACTGTAGGGAATCCCACAAAGTTTAACCCCAGTCCATAGTGCCTCTTAAATATCTCAAAAGTCTTTTGAGACCACCCCAATGATCTGCATTAGGATTATGAGTGTAACGACTAAGTTTGCTTACTGCATAAGCAATATTAGGACAAGTGCAATTCATCAAACAAATCAGACTAGCTATGACCTTGGCATGCTCACTTTGTGAAACACTATCACCATTTTTCTTAAGCAGCTAAACACTTTAGTCATATGGAGTTCTTACTGTAGAATCATCATAACTACTCCGTCCCATATTAGATAATACAGTTTGATTGGATTAGAGTTTTAGGAGTGTTATTTGACTAACTTAGTTTATTGAGAGTAGTTGATTATTGGGATTTATTTTAGTAAATAAAGTACATGTTGATGGGGCATATCATAGGGGTTTGGGGTGGGTGGGATTATTTAATTAATTATATGTGGAACCCATTAATATTATAAAAAATCATATTGTACTCTCATGCCATTTATAAAAGTGTATCAACAAATGTGTCACAGACGAATAAAGTAAGTGTATCATCTACTATGGGACGGAGGGAGTATTGAATTTCTTTAATAGTTTCTACACATAATGAGACTGGGACAATGAATAACCCGTAGGATTTTTAATAACATTTACTCTAAAGATTACATCAGCTGCACCTAAGTCCTTTATCTCAATAAACTTAGAGGACAAGAATCTCTTAGTCTCCTCTATGGCATCAAGACTCACACTAAACAAAAGCATGTCATCAATATATAAGCAACTGATTACACAATCAGAGCCTGTCACCTTTAAGTACTCACATGCATCTAACGGTTTCACAAAAAATCCAAAACCAAGTAGAGTCTTATGAGATTTTTTTACAATTGTTTTGGAACCCGCTTGAGGCCATAAAGAGACTTCTTCAACCTGCAAGCCTTTTGCTTAATTCCTGGCAGAACGCATCCATGAGGTTGCTCCATATAAATTTCCTCCTCGAGATCACTATCCAAATATGATGACTTCACATCCATCTGATGCTCAAACAGGTTCAAAAATATGCTAAAGCAAAAAAACACAATTAGTAGCAATTTTACTTACAACTGAGTAAGTATAGATATAATCCACTCCAAACTTTTGAGTGAAACCTCTAATGACCAGTCTTGCATTGAACCATTCCACGGTCCCATCAATCCTCAACTTTATTTTAAAGATCCACTTGCAGTCGATTGATTTGTTTCCCTTGGGCAGGTCAATGTTATCCCAAGTCTTGTTTGCCATGGACCCCAATTCACTCTGAGACAAATGTAGTGAAAAAGTCTAGCCCAAGACTGGATTCTAACCTTTACCACTTGCTTCTTCACGGCTCATCTGACTGACCAGCCACACTAGAGGCAACCACAAAGCTCCAAACAGAAGAATGCCCACAACATGAACATTTCCACTAAACACCCCTTCCAAGAATTCTGCATCACGAGCTTCACACCGAGATTGATGATATCATGTTATTTTGTATAGTTTTGCCCCCTACTTTTGAGCTAAATTGTGCGTCAAACTATGCTCTTAGGAGCTATTTTATGCTAACTCCTCTATCTAGTTGTGCTTTGCGTGTTTTATGTTGAATTACAGGTTTTAGGGAGTTTTCTCCCTATTTTATGCTATTTTGAGGGCGGAGTTATGAGGCAAATATGCTGAGTTGCGGAGCTATAAGGCCACACTCCATAGGCTTAGAGGCATCCTTGGTTTGAAGTTTTGGCTCAAAGAGCCAAACTAAGAGAAACTGCAGTTCGCCCGATACCATCGGGCTGGGTCGGGCGGAATTAGTGTTGCCGGAAGATCGTCAAAACGCCCCATTTGGAAACCTTGCCCAAAGTCATTTGGCGGAATTCGTGCCGCTGGAAGATCGTCAAAACGAGCGATCGGGCGGCCCTACCCGATACCATCGAGCGGATATTCTACTATGCCCAGTTGCCATGCTGTGCTTTCTAGCTGATTCCGAAGAAGACGTAAGACCCGCCCGATCGGGCGGATTTGCTCAAACCCATCGGGCGGATTGTTGAATGCTGCCAGGTCATGTTTTGAAGACGGATGTCTCGCCCGACGCCATCGGGCAGATTGACTTTTTGGTTATATGACGCGCGTTATGTCGCCCGTTTTTAATCATTTTTCTATTCTTTTTAGACTTAGTATAAATACAACACTTAGTTTATTTTTAGAGACATCTTAATTTCATTGTTATTTCATTAAGCCCTAGTCTTAGAACTCTAGTTTTTCTCTCCATTGTTGAAGCTTGGATCATTGCTTTATTTTTCAATATAGTTCTTATTTCAGACTCAATTTCGCTAATCTCTTTATTTTCGTTCGTTATTATTGATTCATATTTAGATTGTTTGTGATTGATTATTGCTTTCATTGTCAATTATGAATATTTACTTTGAATTGGTTTTGTCTTTCGTAGCCATGAGTGAGTAGTTCCCTTTTCTAGGGTTTTAGGGAGGAAAACCATGTTTATGCCATGATTGCTATTTGAATTGCTATAGTTTATAGGGTTTGATTAGAGAGATTGT
Organism: Patellifolia procumbens; assembly: GCA_947645195.1. NCBI lineage: Eukaryota > Viridiplantae > Streptophyta > Magnoliopsida > Caryophyllales > Amaranthaceae > Patellifolia > Patellifolia procumbens. The sequence continues at coordinate 262,712 of CANSGD010001393.1, read as the reverse complement.
AATGTGATTTGTTCATGAATTCATAGATTATGTTAGCGGCCAATTTCATGAGTTATGTCTAGCTAATAATCGTTCGTACAAATCAGTCTTACTTTTAGAGGTTTAGAACATATTAGTGATTCCGATTATGTTTGTGACCATACTGCATATGTTGAATCACGAGCGTTGAGACCTGACCATAAGCTTGACACTTGCTCTGATCGTTCGACTCTAAACCTAGGTGATATTAGTTATTTGAACCTCTTGAATGGTATAAGCATGGTGGACCCAACCATTGCCCTAGACTTTTAATTCATAGATAAAACTTCAATTAAATCCTGTTTTCCTTAGTTTAATTAGTAGTTCAATCTTTTCTCCCTAATTTCATCAGAATTAGTTATTTGATTGAATATTAACATAGAAACTCTGTCTCCCTGTGGACTCTACACTACTTCCCTAAACTATTGTTTTTAGAGGACTTTAGGAATTATCTTTGATTAGGTGATACGACTTTAGCTTGTCAAATTTTGGCGTCGTTGCCGGGGAGACGACTAGTTTTCTAGTTTTTATTCGATTAATTAGCGTACTTCTTTTTGCCGCATTGGAATCTCCCATTCCAATTGAGGCCGTTCTCACGGTTTTGTTCTTGTTTATCTTTTATGTCCAGGTACCAATTGAAAACTCATATATTCCCTGGAGATCCCGATACGGAAGCAATACTTCGGGATCTTAAAATAGAGTTCGAACAAGAGAAACCTGATTCATAGATTTCTTCACCACCAATGGCGAAGTCACTGAGGTCTTATGGGGTGCCTAATCCTGAAGGCATACCCACAGGTCCACAAATGCCCACCATGTCTGCGAATAATTTCGAAATCAAGCCTGCACTAATCAATATGGTGCAGCAAAATCAGTTTGGTGGGCATCCTACTGAAGATCCGGCCAACCATCTGCAGAGATTCCAACAAATCTGCAGAACTGTTAAACATCAAGGAGTCACACCTGAGCAGCTAAAGGTTATGTTGTTCGAGTTTCCATTCAGATACAAAGCTCAGAGGTGGTTCAATGACATCGCTAAGACAACATGGTCAGGGATTTCTGTTGCGTTCCTTCAAGAGTTTTACCCTACCACAAAACATTATCATAAACAAGTTGGCCACATTTTCCCAAGAGCCAGATGAGACATTGAGGGAAGCGTGGACTAGATTCAAAGACCTGTAGAGGGAGTTTCCACATCACAATATGGACAAGTGGTTTCTGACGCAGACTTTTTACAATGGTCTGCAGCCCCAGACGAAGATTATTGTTGATTCGTCTGCAGGAGGAGTCTTTTTAGGCAAGACGGTTGATGAGGGCTATGACTTCCTAGCCAATCTCGCAGCAAATGATCATTCATCATCTAGGAGTCTAACTAAGAAGGTACTTGATGTTGACGTTATTTCATTACTCACTTCTCATATGGTGCAGCTGAATCAACAGTTGCAAACACTGAAGCCTTCTAGTTCGACACCTCCGCTTATGAGTATAAATGCCATGTCAGCAGTTGCACCCATCACCTCATCTTACTGCGAGGTGTGTGGTATCCAGGGTCACTTTGGCCATGATTGTCAGTTCGGTCAGAATCAGATGGAGCAGGCGAATGCTTTTCAACAAAGACAACCAAATAATCCCTACTCCAACACATACAATCCTAGTTGGAAAGACAACCCACTGCTCTCATATCGCAGCAACAATGTGCAAAATCCTCACCCTGCACAAAACAACTACCAACAACCACAAATTTCCTATCAGCCTTCACAAAACCACCCAAGGCCCAACTACTACCAAAACCAAGGGAATTCTCAAACTCCCCCTGGTTTCCAACTGCTCAACAGAATTTCCAGCCAGCACCACAAAATATAGCCCCACAAGATCTTAGCACATCTGAACTGATGAAGTTGATGCTGGCCATGCAAAAGACCAATGAGGAGACGCAAAAGCATATGCAGGGTCAAGCGGAGGCACAAAGAGCTCAAGAGAAGCACATCAAACTTCATTAGACTCAGATTGCACAATTGGCAGGAATCAATGCCCAGAGGCAACAAGGACAATTGTCATGACAACCTACCCAAAAGGAGCAAGCAAATGCCTTTAAAATCCATAGTGGGACTGCTTGTGCTGCTCCTCCTTTGCCAATAGATGATGATGTTGCTCCTAGCAAGGAGAAGGTGGTAGTAGAGAAGGATTTGGAGAATAGTTCGACGTCTGATGTCGAATTATCTGAGGAAGCAGAACAGACAGGAAAGAAGAAGGAAAAGGCTTTTGAACCGCCTTTTACACCAAGGCTACCTTTCCCGCATAGGATGCAAAAGTCCTAAGTAGATCAACAACTTGGTAAGTTATTGGCTATGGTCAAGAACCTTGAGACAACGGTCCCTTTCACTGAATTAATTTCACAAGTGCCTGTCTATGCCAATTTTTTGAAGGAAATGATCACTAAAAAGAAAGATTTTGGTAGGGTAGATAGAGTCGCACTCACTGAAGAATGTAGTGCTATTTTGCAAAATAATTCTCCACCTAAATTGAAAGATCCTGGTAGTTTTTCCATCATCCATGTCATGTAGGTGCATTATTTATAGATAAAGCATTATGTGATTTTTGTACATCTATATTGGTCATGCCATTGTCTGTCTATAAGAAACTGAACATGGGGGCACTTAAGTGCACTCAAATTACTTTGCAGATGGATGATCGTTTTATAATTACCCTCTAGATCTTTTAGAAGACATCCCTGTTAGGGTGGGAAAGTTTTACATCCCTGTGGATTTTGTAGTGTTGGATATGGAGGAGGATGCCCAAATTCCTATTATATTTGACAGACCATTTTTGTGTATTGCAGGTGCTGTAATTGATGTCAAGTCTGAGTCTTTGACTTTGAGTGTTGGTGATGATACTGTGACATTTAAACTAACCAATGTTGTGAAGTCTCCTATGCTTGAGGAATCTTGTTGTAGACAGAGCTGTTTTATCAACATTCCCGCAGATATCTGGTGCTGACCCTTTGGAGGTAACACTTACTATGGGAGACCCATCAGGCGACGATACTGAAGTCGGCGCCTATATTGTTGATTTGGAGGGCCTTACTACTGAAAAGGGACAAGAGTTTGTGGTAATAGAAAATGTTTATTCTACCTCTACACCTTAGATAACAAAGGTAGAACTTAAACAACTCCCTTACCACTCGAAATATGCTTTTCTGGATGATAAGGAACAATGTCCTGCGATTATTAGTACTAAACGCACAGATGGCCAATTGGAACAATTGCTTACAGTGCTTCGTATGCACAAGAAGGCTATAGGGTATAGTATCTTAAGGGCATTAGTCCTGAGTTTTGTATGCATCATATAAATTTTGAGGAAAATCACCGCCCTTGTATTCAACCTCAAAGGCGTTTAAATCCTAACATGCAAGAGGTAGTGAAGTAAGAAATCATGAAATTGTTAGATGCAGGCATTATTTATCCTATTGCTGATTCTAAGTGGGTTAGTTCTGTGCAAGTATAACCTAAGAAAGGGGGGACAACTGTTGTGAAAAATGATAAGGATGATCTAATCCCTACTCGGACAGTCACAGGGTGGCGAATGTGCATTGATTATCGTAGACTTAAGAATGCCACCTTGAAGGACCATTTCCCCCTTTCCTTTATTGATCAGATGTTAGAAAGGTTAGCTAAGCATAGCTTTTTCTGTTATCTGGATGGATATTATGGCTTTTCCAAATTCCTATCCACCTAGATGATCAGGAAAAGACTACTTTTACATGTTCTTATGGTACTTTTGCATATTGTAGAATGCCATTTGGATTGTGTAATGCTCCTGCTACCTTTCAGCCCTGTATGATGGCCATATTATCTGATTTCATCGAAAATGTCATGGAAGTTTATATGGATTTAGTGTTTATGGGTCTGACTTTGATGTTTGCCTGTATATCTTATCCAAGTTATTGAAAAGATGTGCTGAAGTGAACCTTGTTTTAAATTGGGAAAAATGTCATTTTATGGTTAATGAAGGTGTTGTGTTTGGTCATATGATTTCTGAGCGTGGTGATAAGAGGTTTTTAGTGTGTCGTTAAGGCACCAGGAATCGCTTAGCAAACAATATTTATAATCCTAATGAGCAACTACTATGAACGTAGTAATGGCAAGTCAAGGGTCGAACCATAAGGAAAATGGGATTGACTAAGGTCTACTAAGTCCAAAACTACCTGAGTGAACGGTTTTTGGGGTGTAAGATTGAATTAAATAACAACTAACAACTAGTTATCGAATACCAACTAATAATCAAGTAAGAGAATTGATATAATAAGGAAAACACTAGAGTTCGGGCTACTCGTATAAACTTGGGCTAGACAACGATAATCAACACTATGGTGATTCACAACGATGACTGTACAAGGTTAAGTTTCCCTCTAATTTACTTGAGTCCTCTCTCGAATGGTCCTCAAGAGTAATTGATTAATCAACCAACAAAATCCTCTTTCGAATGGTCTTTGGTCAATTGATTAATAGATACAATAAGATCGGAAAACCCCTAATTAAAGGATCCCCTTAATTCCTACCCAATCCCTTGGTCTAGAAATCAAGTCGAAACATGGGAATGACAAAAGGGATTAAAGTTCGATTAAGAACAATAGAAACCCTAAGTGCCCTAACATAGCGTGATCAAGATCTATCCTAGGGTGTCAAAACACCACATTCAATGCATAGTCATTCAATTGAATCATAAAAAGCATTAACTCTAGATAATGAACTACTCACTAATCAAGGATTCTAAGCAATAGAAATTAAATAAATTAAACATGATAAATAAAGCAATAGAAATAAAGAAAAGACATTGAAAGAAAATTACTTGAATTGAATTAAGGATTCGATCCTCAAAGTTGGACAATTGAGAAAACTAAGAGTTTTAGGGAGAGTTTAGGCCTAAGCAAAAGTAATTAAAGTCTAAATTATGAGATAATAATCAATAAAAATCGCGAAAAACTAAATATAAGGTTCATTAAACTAAGACGGAAAAACGGGGTCAAAACCCGAAGTCAGGTCGCCACGGTCGTGGTGAAATCACCACGGTCGTGGCGCCTTAAAATTGTCTAGGCAGCAGCTAATCTCCAAACGGACTGACTCGACGAAGTCAGGTCACCACGGCCGTGGTGATTTTGCCACGACCGTGGCCCCTGACTTTCATAGGATCAGTTCCAAATCTTCAACAGTCTGTCTTGCTTGCTACAGGTCCCCACGACCGTGGTGAGTCCACCACGACCGTGGTGACCTACTGGTCAGCGGACAGCTAAACTTCGAACGATCATATCTCACTCGGCTCTTATCGGAATTGGGCTCATGACCAGTCGTTGGAAAGCTATCAAAACGAGCTAACAGCTCCCACTAGAATCACCTTAATCCAATTTATAGATCAAATGTTATGTCTATTTGATGTTCAATAGTCCACATCTAGTCTTCTAATGATCATATGACTTCAAAAACCTGCTAGTTAGCCTGGAAATCATCCAAAAACTACTAAACAGATAATGAAGCGATAGTATAACTCAAAGTTGACAAAAACCATGCAATGCTAGGCTTAAATGCTCTAAACTACATGCAAGGACACTAAAAATGATCTACAATTAAGCACAATAAAGTGCTTATCAAACCCCCCCAAGCTAGTCCAATTGCTTGTCCTCAAGCAATGCAAATCAAATTCAAGGGTAAGAGTTCAATGACTCCTCACAATAATACGCAAGCCAAGATAGAGAATAAAGACCTTTCAAACCTTTTCATCAATAAATGCAAAACACTATCAAATCTCAAAGTTTATAGCACAAGGAAAAGCAACCAATCTTACCACAAGTTCTCCCCCAAGCTTGGCTAAGTCATATGGACAGTAGCTCTAACTTTAGTCGTGCTAAAAGTTTCTCGTGTGTTTATATGGTTACAATGATCGCTCAAGGCTCAATTCCATGGACTATATCCTACCATAGGCTTGCATATCTTCTCACTTTCCATCGCGTGAGACATAAGTTCTTGTCAAGAATCATGAGGACTTTATCGAGGTTTTAATGAAGGCTAAAGGTAAGGGTGTGGATACATTTGGGAATGTGGTGCTAAATAGGTGAAAGTGAAGCTTCCTAAATCAACACCAACTAGACAAACGCTAACCCGAAACCATATAACTTCGTTACAACCACTCAACCAACCAATAGTACCTCCTCCAACAGCATCTCCTAATCTCTCTTTATTAAGCACTAAGAACAAAACCACAATTTTTTGTTGTGATGTTTGATGTTCCCATTTTTTTTTTAAACTAATAAGGGAGAGAGATAGGAGATCAACAAGAAGTAAGGAGGAGGTGAACTCAACACAGAACGTGAATTCAACCAAAACACACATCATACAACCAACTCAAATCACTATCAGAGCACTGAATCACAAGATGTACCACTCACCAATCTAGCTTCACAATCCTCTAGGTTAGGAAATCGGTAATAGGATAAAGATGCGGTTAAACAAGAAAATAGGCTCAGGCTCACGAGGGTGACAAAGTAGATAAGATAATGTGGGTGGCATTTGGCAATGTAGTTCATATATATAATGAACGCCTCAATCATATTCAAGAATCAAACCAGTCAATGCAATTTCAAGGAGAATCAATGCAAGTTCTAGAGAAAATTTGTCAAGGAAGAGCATCACACAACTAGCAGATAAGACTGAAAAGATGTCAGTTTGTAAGGCTATAAAAGCAAACTCTCACAAAGGGTATAGCTACCAACATCGGTCGAGCCGCACATGAGGGAGACCGATCGTACCACAACCCAACAATTCCTTGGCCTACTATATCAAAGCATTTCCCTTTTTTTGTAGTTTTCAGGTTATCAAGAAAAGACACACGCGTACCAAAGGCGGAGTCCAAACCTAAATGCAATCTATATGCACATGCAAGGCTAAATAAATCTACATGCACCCTAAACATGATACTAAATACTAAAATACAACCTAAATATGAAACTATTATGCAGCTAATGCAAACTATATGCAACTAAAGTATACATCCTCCCCCAAGCTAAACCACATAGTGTCCTCACTGTGAAATGTCTAATGATAACAATAGCAAGGGAGGGGAAAAATCCCGCCTCAATGGTCGGGAGGGGGGTCGGGAACCACGTGAGTAGAGCTTTGCCTCTTAAGGTCATCAATCGAACTCCCAATGACATCTTTATATTTTTGCAATACCTTAATCAATTCTGGTATAGAGATGTCATCAAGAGCCGAGTCAACAAAACAGGATAAGTACATGCATTATCAAGGAAGACATACTTAAGGGAGGGGGGAAGGGGTTTGAACTCTACCTTGGGAGGAGGCTTAGTACTCTCCTCCTTAGCAATAGAAGTGGCTAGGACCTCAAATCCCGACCCAAGTATTTCCTCAATGGTAGCACCATCAATAAGCATAGAGAACTCTTTCACCTCTTCCATATCTAAACTAGGCTTCTCAGTGATAGAAGTATAGGGCTCATCATCAGTGTGAGCTTCTCTCTCAAAACTTTCCATTTCACTCTCCACATGACCAACCCGACAAACTCTCTCTATCATGGGTCTCTTCAACGTTTTGGAGAACTCAAACACAACCTTCTCATTGGATACCTCAACCATGATTGTATCATTTCTGCAATTTATTACGGCATCCAATGTCTTAAGAGCTTCTCTTCCAAGAATGAGAGGAGTCTCCGAATCTTTCTCCATATCCATCACCACAAAATCACACAGCACAAAGTAATGCCCAACTTGTATCAGAACATCCTCCAACTCACCATGCGGCGCTCTCAAAGATCGATCCACCAATTGAATAGTCTTCCTTGTAGGAAGAAGAGGGAAGTTTAGGTGTTTAGCTATGGATAGAGGCATCAAACTCAAACTCGCACCCAAATCGGCCAATGCACCCTTAGGCTCGAGGTCACCTCTCTTCACCGGCAAAGTGAAGCTTCCATGGTCTCTTTGCTTCTTAGGCATATCTCGTTGCACTATAGCACTTACTTGGTTGGCAATTTGATAACCTCGTCTTCAACCTTTCATTTATTGGAGAGGATCTCCTTCATGAACTTGGCATAGGCTGGCATTTGAGACATGGCCTCAAGGAATGGAATGTGAATTTGAAGGCCTTTCATAACTTGGACGAACTTATTGAATTTGTCGCTCAACTTCTTCTCCACCAACCTTTGAGGATATGGGATGGGTGGCACATAGGTCTTAGGTGGAGGAGGTGTTGACAATTGAGCTTTGTCACCAACTTGCTCACGAGTTTCCTTATCTTCTCTTTCTTTCGCAACACCAACCTCCCTTTCATCTTCCTCAACTTGATTGTCCTTCTCAGCCATCTTAACTTCACTTTCTTCACACTCATTAGGCATCTTGGGGCCCTCATAGTTTGTTCCCGAACTCAAATTGATAGCTTTGACTTGATGTAGGTTGGGGTTAGGAATGGGTTGGATTTGAAGTTGATTTGTGGGGTTAGAGGGGTTTTTCTCGGCCACTTGAGCCAATTGGGTTTCAAGCATTTTGGTGTGAGCTTTCAACTCTTGAAACCTTTGGTCATGACATTGAAGAGCTTGGCTTTGAAGATCAAGGGCTTGGGTGATGGTTTGAAGTTGTTGGAGAATTTGAGAGGTAGGATCGGAGGAATGAGTTGGTTCGGGGTTTGGTTTAGGAAATGGTGGGTTTGAAGGGTTTTTTGGAAGTTGGATCTTTGATGATGGGCTTGGTAAGTATTAGAGCTTTGAGAGGAGGATTCACCTTGATTGTAGCTTTGAGTGAACCCTTGTTGAGGTTGATTAAAGTGTTTTTGAGGTGGATTCCAACCTTGTTAAGGTTGGTTGAAGCCTTGGTTATAGCCTTGTTGAGGTTGTCTCCACCTTCCTTGTTGATTGCTCTGATAACCTTGGTTACCTTGATAACCCTCTCCTCTACTATTCATCGCCGCCACATGCTCTGACTGAGATCCTTCACAATAAGAGGTATCATGGTTTGTACCACCACATATGTCACAAGATAAAGCATTCACTTGTGAGGGACTAGATGATGCAAGGGTGATCTTTGAGAGCTTCTTGTCAAGTAGATCCATATTCGCTTGAATTTAATCCATTGGGTCCAACTCAAACTTTCCACCCTTATTAGGTTGAGCACCTCTCCTTCTTCCACCCCATGAGTAGTTCTTGATCACTTCTTCTATGGTGGACTCTAATTGGTCTTGCGGGATCTTCGAAAGTTGACCTCCCACTCCAGCATCAAGGTTAGCACGTGACATAGGATCAAGGCCATCATAGAAGAACCTTATGAGTAGATTTTGATTGAACTCATGGTGAGGGCACGAACGAATCAATTCCCTAAACCGTTCCCAAGCCTCCGCAAGTGTCTCATCACATTCTTGCTCAAAAGAGGAGATCTGCCTCCTAATATCCGCGGTTTTCGACTCTGGGAAATACTTTTTCAGAAAAGCCAATGTAACTTGCTCCCATGTAGTGAGGGAGTTAGCAGGCAAACTCTTGCGCCAAGACTTTGCCTTTCCGGAAAGAGAAGACAGGAAGAGATGCATCTTGGTGTAGTCTGGGGTGACATCATTCGTTGTTATCATAGCAAAAATCTCCAAAAACTGATCAAGATGATCAAGTGGATCCTCATCCGACCCTCCACAAAATTGCTCTGCTTTCACAATCTGTGTGAGCTGAGGGTGAATGCTGAAATTTGTAGTGGTTATGGAGAGTCGAATTCCACCCTGTAAAACATAGGACCCCGGATTTCCGAAATCCCTGAAAAGCTGTGCATTTTCCTCACCCATGTCTGATTCACTTTCACTTGTCGAACTTCAGATTAATAAAGCTGGTGTAGAACTCAAGGTTAACAGTTCCAAACCTCCCGTGAAAGTGAAATGGGTGAACCGTGAGCTCTCGTTCTCATGTAACATAACAAAGCTAACACCACGGCCGTGGTGATTTTTCCACGACCGTGGCCCCTGACTTTCATAGGATCAGTTCCATATCTTCAACGGTCTATCTATCTTGCTTCAGGTCCCCCACGACCGTGGTGACCTACTAGTCAGCGGATAGCTCAACTTCGAACGATCATATCTCTCTCGTCTCTTATCGGAATTGGGGTCATGACCAGTCGCTGGAAAGCTATCGAAACGAGCTAACACCTCCCGCTAGAATCACCTTAATTCGATTTATAGATCAAACGTTATGTCTATTTGAAGTTAAACAGTCCACAACTAGTCTTCCAATGATAATATGACTTCAAAAACCTGCTAGTTAGCCTAGAAATCATCCAAAAAAAACTAAACAGATAATGAAGCGACAATATAACTCAAAGGTGACAAAAACCATGCAATGCTAGGCTTAAATTCTCTAAACTACATGCAAGGACACTAAAAATGACCTACAATTAAGCACAATAAAGTGCTTATCACGTGGCAATCGGGTTGATAGAGCAAAAATTGAAGTGATAGAGAAACTTCCCCCTCCATTGAACATCAAAGGAGTGAGAAGTTTCCTTAGTCATGCGGGGTTTTATCGCAGGTTTATAAAAGATTTTTCCAAAATTGCGAAACCCCTTACTCAATTGTTGCTTAAGGAAGCCACATTTGTATTCACCGATGCTTGTTTGGAGTCTTTTGACAGGATTAAGACGGCATTGATCACTACCCCTATTATACAGCCACCCAATTAAGATTTGCCTTTCGAGATAATGTGTGATGCTAGTGATTACGATGTTGGAGCAGTGATTGGTCAGAGGAAAGATAAAGTGCTCCATGCTATATACTACGCCAACAAAACCTTGGACCCGGCCCAGGTTAATTATGCTACGACAGAGAAGGAATTGTTGGCCATAGTTTATGCTTTAGACAAGTTTTGAACCTATCTGATAGGTTTGAAGGTGATTGTACATACTGACCATGCAGCATTGAAGTATTTGTTGGCCAAGAAGGAAGCTAAACCCAGATTGATTCGATGGATATTGCTGTTGCAGGAGTTTGATCTTGAGATTAGAGATAAGAAAGGTGCAGAGAATGTAGTTGTTGACCACCTCTCCTGGTTGAGGTTTGAGTCTGATTTCGATTCTCCTATTGATGACTCGTTTCCTGATGATCATTTGTTTGTTGTCTCTTCCAAATCCCCCTCGCATGCTGATTTTGCCAATTACTGTGCTGGTGGGTCTCATCCTCCCAATCTTACCTATCAGCAAAGAAAAAAGATTTATCATGATGCTAAAAGGTACTTTTAGGAGGATCTCCTTTTCTATAAGCAATGCTCTGAGTCCTCTGACGGAATGTACCATCGTTGTATTCCTGATTGGGAGATGGAGGGGGTTTTGAAACATTGTCATAGTATGCCCTCTAGATGACCTAGTGGTCATATAGGTTCCCAAACCACTAGTCATAGAGTTTTTACATAGTGGTTTTTATTGGCCTACAATTTTTAGGGATGTCTGTGCCTTTTGTTTGTCTTGTGATGCTTGTCAAAGGTCGGGTAATATATCTAAGAGGCAAGAAATGCCATAGAGTGGAATTCTAGAAGTTGAACCTTTTGATGTCTGGGGAATTGATTTTATGGGTTCTTTTCCTACTTCGTGTAGGAATAAGTACATTTTTGTTGCTGTCGATTATATAACAAAATGGGTGGAAGCTATTGCATCACCAACCAATGATTCAAAGGTTGTGATGACATGGTTTAAAAAGATCATATTCCCTCGTTTTGGTGTGCCTAGAGTTGTTATTAACGATGGAGGTTCTCATTTTCACAAGAGCACCTTCAAAGCCCTTCTTAAAAAAATTGGGGTCACACACAAAGTTGGTCTTGCCTATCATTCCCAGACTAGTGGTCAGGTAGAGGTCTCTAATAGGCAAATAAAAAGGATTTTAGAGAAAGTTGTCACAAAAGGTAGGAAGGATTGGCATTTAAAGCTTGATGATACTCTTTAGGCGCGCCGCACCGCTTTTAAGACTCCATTGGGCACCACCCCTTATCGATTGGTATATGGCAAGGCTTGCCATTTGCCAGTTGAAATGGAGTATTTATCGGCGTGGGCGGTCAAAGAGATTAACCTTGATTTGGCAGCTGCAGGCGAGGCGCGACTACTTCAACTGAATGAATTGGATGAGCTTCGTTTAGAAGCTTACGAGAATCATAGGTTCTACAAAGAGCAAACGAAAAAGTTGCATGACAAAATGATCCAAAAACGCGAGATTCAGATTGGTGATAAAGTGATCCTGTTCAATTCAAGGTTTAGATTATTTCCTAGCAAGTTAAAGTCTAGATGGTCTGGACCTTTTGAGGTGACTGAAGTGAAGTCACATGGAGCTATTGAGGTCGTCAGTCAGAAAGGTGAGAAATTCAAGGTTAATGGGCAGCGTCTGAAGCTGTACCATGAGGGTGCATTCATTGGTTGTGTGAAGGAAAATCATTTCGGATCTCCTTCATTAGATAATGTTAGACTGAGCAGGTAATATGATCGTACGGGACCTTTATAAACCAGCGTTACGAGGGAGGCAACCTGTAACTTTTTCCTTTAGATTCTTTTTGATAGTTTTGTACTTAGTGAGAGAGTGAGAGGGTACTAATAGCAGTGTTGAGTGCAGTTTGTGCAGGAACTTGGCCATTGGTAGGTGTCCTTGAGCAAAAAAAGTGAAAACAGGCTGAAAAGAACACCGCCCGAAGCCATCGGGCGACACCGCCCGATTGGGCTGATGTTACGTCTTTCTTTCAATGTCAACATATCAATATAGTTAAGAACGCCCGATGGCATCGGGCTGATGTTACGTCTTTCTTTCAATGTCAACAAATCAATAAAGTTAAGAACGCCCAATCAGGCCGCTGCACTTCAAAGAAGGAATTTTCGCCTGATGTTACCGGGCAACTCAGCCCGATCGGGCCCGCAACTAAGGCTGTTTGAGCATGAAAAAATTCCCGATCATGCAGTTGTTAGCCTGATCGAGCGGTTTCATAAAACTGAGCATTGAACTTTCGCTCGATGCAATCGGGCCGTGCCGCCCCATCAGGCCGATTCAATTTTTGACGGACTAAAATCACGGGGTCCCTATTTTCTCTTTTACTCACAACCTCACAGTCACTCATCCCTCACTCACAAAAATTTCTCCCTCTCTCTCTTCAAACCCTCATCTCCCACCATTAAAACTCCCTTGTTCCTCCTTCAACCTCCATTAAATCTTCCTTCCTTCTGCTTCAAACTCCATTAAAGCTTCCATCAAGCTTTTTCTTCCACCTTCTCCATCTTTCATCACCAATTTTCGATTTTTCCCCACATTCCACACAAATTCTCTATTTCTCCATCTAAGTTTGTGAGTAAAGGTTTGATTTGGACTACATGGAAAGTTTAGGACAGCTATTGCGCGGTCAAGGTTCCAGATCTAGGAGACAGCAACGATCTCCTTCACCACAACCACCACCACCGCCGCCACCAATTGAGCCAGACGAGCGGTATCCTCAGGTCATCTTTCAAGATGAAGAACAGAAAGCTAAATTTCGTCTCCTTCGGGAGCGTAAGGTAGTCTCAACTGGTTTCCTCGATCTCCCTTTTCTTACTAGTCTAGGGTTATATGATGATTTTAAGGAATTAGTGAGTGTTATTGGCATGGAATCTTTGTTTATTGTTCAGGTTCGGACCTACCTTTGCTTGTCTATGAGTTTTATAGTAATTTACAGGTAGTCAAACCTAGGTCTGGCCCTGTCACCCACATTCGATTTAGACTTTGCAATAGTGAACAGGAATATACACTATCTGAATTTGCCCGAGTCCTTAGATTGTCCAACAAGGGGCCAATTCGACGACCCGTCGATTGGCAACCTCTTCTGATCTATTATGGTTTGACTAGGGACGAGGGGCCATTCACATTTCAGCACTATCCGGCCAAGTTGATTCATCATACTATTTTTGCCATTTGGGTTCGATATGTGGCTTGGATCGTATTTGCTCGGGTTGAGGGGCAATTGATTAGAAAAGATGACTTTACCTTGTTGGGGATGTATATGTTTAAGGGCACAGATTTACATTAAGAATACAACATTCCTCACTAGGTTGCCATACAGTTGGAGCGTGTCTCCAACAACCTTCCCACCCGTCGTGATGACGGCACCTATGCCTCCCCCCGTATTGTTAACGGGGGGTTAGTCACCCTTTTTGCTAGGCGGATCCCTGGGTTAGATGAAGCCAATTACGGTCCTGCCTCGACCCTTGAGCTATTGGATGCCACATACCTAAAGACCATCCACCTCCTCAAAAGAAAAGCCAACGGAAAATATTGTGTCCTCATTAATGAGACCCTCGTGTCTATACATCTCCCTGACCCTAGACCACGTATTCGCCCTGACCTTCAGAACTATCACCTCCCTATAGCAGGGGAAGACATCCCGCAGCCCTGCACTGAGATTCCACAGAATACCTATATGCGGAGGCAACACACCTTAGATTACCCTGACGCCTCTACTTCCTCACACCCTCCTCCCCCTCCCCCGCCCAATGATTTTGACTATGCAGGTATGATGGGGATGTTGCAGAGCTTGCAGGTTGGCATGACAGCCAACACTGCCACCTTACAGGAGCTGTATTAGGGGATGACAGCCAACACCTTGGCCATTGAACGGCTTGGCCAACGTGTTGATACTATTGTTAATATGGTTCCACGGTTTAACTTTTTGGAACGACATACACATTTGGCTCTTTACCCTGTGTATGACGACTATTGTGCGCGTCATCACATTGCTGAGAATGTAGAGCACCCATCGTGGTACACTTGGAACCCTAACTATAGTGTGCCGGATGATGAGGAGGATGGTAGAGATGAGGATGTAGGTGATGAGATGGCGATAGACCTCGAGCCTCTATCTCTTTAGGGGACTTTGGTGCTGACGGTAGTGGTTTTCCTGGGGACATGGGCGACTGATGCCCTTGTCATAGTCCTTTCCCTCGCTGCAATGAGGACATTGCCGAAGTCAGCTTGGGGGAGGATTCTCATCTTTGTATGTATCTCTTTTATTGCTTTCTAGTGTAGTTTTACTGCTTTCTTAGATTAGTTTTACTGCTTTAAAAAATGCTGGAAAAAAAAATATGATTGATTATGACTGATTTGGTCGCCTCCCTGTGCCCCTTGTGTGACTTAATTGAAAATGATTCGACTTAGTTTTCTGGATAGCTGGACATTTGTGATTTTGAGGCTTTGATTTGATGTCTGATTGCTATGATTTCGAGCAAATTTTGATTATTATACGCTACATTGTGCTGCATGCCTGAACTGGTTAGACTGTGAGGCCTTTTCTAGCCTATTGGTTTCATATTACTATCCAGCCTGTTTTTGGTGTGTTAGTTCCTCTTCAGTAGATTGATCTTGACTTTGACTCCGCACTTATCGGATATCCGGTGACTTGTACATTTGCTGTGATAGAGGCGTTCTTTTGTCTGATTCTTGAGCCTCAGAGTAAAAGTTTTGTTATACTTTTATCCTCCTTAGTCCCGCTGAGCCAAATGACCTGTTTCTTGTTACTAGACCCTTATTACATGCCAATAGCCTTCATATATATTTATATATATATATATATATATATATATATATATATATATATATATATATATATATTATTCCCAAGCCTAGCTTGGGGGAGCATTGGTATGGATTAAGTTTGAGATTAGTCTTTATGGTTTGCGTAGTTTGGGGAGTAAAAGTATATTTTTACGTGGTTCAAGAGTGAGAAAAAGAAAGGAAAAGGCAAGTTTTGAGTTATGTGAATGTTTGGTTCGAAAAAGAAATAGAAAAAAATATAAGAGAAATCAAGGTTTCAAAGTCTTCAAAGTTCCTTCATTCACGTTGTCTACAAAGGAAAATGTGCTACATTACTTGAAACTTGGGTTTGTTGTGAGTTTTCATTGTTTCATAAGAGTTCGGATGTATCTTGTGGTTACTTGATGTTGTTGGGAGTTGTTTCGGCCATCTTCGGCCTTGTTATGAGTTACTTATGCTCCCTCATGCTCGGTTTTTCCACCACATTTCCTAGAATTATTCTCTACCCTTACCTAAGCCCCATTAAGACCCTGAAACGTCCTCTTGAGCTTGTGTCTAAAATGTTTTTTGGATTGATTTTCAGTCAGTTTGTCAAAGTTAAAGAGTGAGAGTGGGAAGGGACATTTATGGTCGGGTTTATGAGTGTTCGGGCATATTCTTTGCCTGCGAAAAAATTGAGAGGAGTGACACCTTGGTGATCACCTTTTCAGGACATGTATGTCATGTAGATGTTGCATTTGATGTTTTGCTTGGATGATTAGTAGTTGGATGGATCTGAACTGTTGATTTTGAATTTTGCCTACTTGAACGATTCTTAGTCTTGAAAATATTTTGAGCTTTGAATGCTTTATTCTCTTGGGATGAGGCAATTTATTCCATTGGTCATGATTTATTTGCATGAGGACAAGCAAAGGTATAGCTTAGAAAATTTGATATCATGTTATTTTGTATAGTTTTTCCCCCTACTTTTGAGCTAAATTGTGCTTCAAATTATGCTCTTAGGAGCTATTTTATGCTAACTCCTCTATCTAGTTATGCTTTGCGTGTTTTAGGTTGAATTACAGGTTTTGGGGAGTTTTCTCCCTATTATCTACTATTTTGAGCATCAACATATGATAAGCGGAGTTATGAGGCAGATATGCTGAGTTGCGGAGCTCTAAGGCCACACTCCATAGGCTTAGAGGCATCCTTGGTTCGAAGTCAAAGAGCCAAAGGAAGAGAACTGCAGTTCACCCGATACCATCGGGCTGAATGGCCCGATGGGGCAGAATTAGTGCTTCTGGAAGATCGTCAAAACGCCCGATCGGGCAACCTCGCCCGAAGTCATCGGGCGGAATTAGTGCTGCTGGAAGATCGTCAAAACACCTGATCGGGCGGCCCAGCCCGATATCATCGGGCGGATTTTCTACTATGCCCAGTTGCCTTGTTGTGCTTTCTGGCTGATTTCGAAGAAGACGTAAGACCCGCCCGATCGGGCGGATTTGCTCGGACCCATCTGGCAGATTGTTGAATGTTGCGAGGTCATGCTTTGAAGACGGATGTCTCGCCCGACTCCATCGGGCGGATTGACTTTTTGGTTAAATGACGCGCGTTTTGTTTCCCGTTTTTAATCCTTTTTCTATTCTTTTTAGACTTATTATAGATACAACACTAAGTTTATTTTTAGAGACATCTTATATTCATTGTTATTTCATTAAGTCCTAGTCTTAGAACTCTAGTTTTTCTCTCCATTGTTGAAGCTTCGATCATTGCTTTAGTTTTCAATATAGTTCGTATTTCAGACTCAATTTCGGTAATCTCTTTATTTTCGTTCGTTCTTATTGATTCATATTTACATTGTTTGTGATTGATTATTACTTTCATTGTCAATTATGAATCTTTACTTTGAATTGGTTTTTGTCTTTCGTAGCCATGAGTGAGTAATTCCCTTTTCTAGGGTTTTAGGGAGGAAAACCATGTTTATGCCATGATTGCTATTTGAATTGCTATAGTTTCTAGGTTTTGATTAGAGCAATTGTAATGTGATTTGTTCGTGAATTCATAATTTATGTTAGTGGCCAATTTCATGAGTTATGTCTAGCTAATAATCGTTCGTACAGATCAGTCTTACTTTTAGAGGCTTAGAACAGAATAGTGATTCTAATTATTTTTGTGACCATACTGCATATGTTGAATCACGAGCATTGAGTCCTGACCATAAGCTTGACACTTGCTCTAATCGTTCGACTCAAAACCTAGGTAATATTAGTTATTTGAACCTCTTGAATGGTATAAGCATGGTGGACCAAACTATTGCCTTAGACTTTTAATTCATAGATAAATCTTCCGTTTAATCCTGTTTTCCTTAGTTTAATTAGTAGTTCAGTCTTTTCTCCCTGATTTCATCAGAAGTAGTTATTTGATTGAATATTAACATAGAAATTTTGTCTCCCTGTGGACTCGACCCTAGCTACTTCCCTTAACTATTGTTGTTAGAGGACTTTAGGAATTATATTTGATTAGATGATACGACTTTAGCCTGTCAATCGATCATCCACCTCATGAATTAATAAGCATCACTATTTTCAGCATGAGCAATGAGCACAACATCAAAGGTCTTAGTACCTATAATTTTCCTCTTGAAAAAAGGCAAACCCACCTTAGCTAGACACCCGCAAACTTTCGTAAATTTCAGATTTGGGGCAACTCCTCTCCACAGCTGAAATGGAGTTTTATCTAACATCTTGTGAGATACTAGGTTCAGAATGTGATTTGTAGATAGAACGGGTCCTCCCCCTCATATTAGCAGACATATCAGAACTTAGCAGCATTGCATTCATCATCTCTTTAAGAGTCTTATTCTTCCACTCTACTATACCATTCTGCCGAGGAGTATATATCTACCACGAATTGTCTCTTTAGTGTTAGCTGATTTTGGAGGAACAGGCTCCGATACCATTTGTTAGTCTAGTATGAATACTAGATCAACTACAAGAGGGGGTGAATTATAGTTGTGGGAAATTTTGAAACTTTTTGCGGAATATTAAAACTTAAAGCTAATAAAGAGAGTAAGAAATAAGAAGGAACACAAAGAGATACCTTAACAAGGTTCTCTTCCAAAATTCCCAAGGAAGAAACCTTACCTTTTATTTATAATAGTAATTACAACCTATTCAAAATCACTCCTCACTCTTTTCCTCTAGGACCTTGTCCCGGTTCCCAGTCACCCTGCTCCCCTTAAACACGCGACTTTCCTCATTTGACTTGTCTCGAAGTCTTCTCTTTCTCTTTGTCTTTCTCTCTTTCACTCTTGATTGCAGAAATTTTTATTCTCTAAAATTTCACTCACCCAACACTCAAAATAAATACAATAATAATGCTTTGAAGAAATAAAAACCAAATAAACTTTCTAAGATAATTGGCGTGGAAATCTGGAAAGTTCTTCTTGTCTAAATCTGATTATCTTGTGCTATATATAGGAAAATTCAGCAGCTCCTATTTTTACTCCACTAGGTAGTTATGAGTCCTTAAAATTAGCCCATTATCTACCCTTAGGGGACGCTTGGATAGGGGACTTTAGGAAAGGGAAAGGGAATGTGATTTTGGGTTTCCCTTACTTGTTGTTTGTTTGATGTTTTTTCCTTTCCCTTTACCCAATTTCTGTTTTAGTTTACCCCTAAACCCCTCTATATTGATTCCCCTACCCCCCTAAGGTTTTGAATTTCCCCAAATCCCTCTACAAATCTGCCACCATTGACCAAACTTGACCACTATCTCACCACCATTAACCACTACCTCAACACCATTGACCATCGTTAACCAACACCTCACCGTTCTTGACCACCCTTAATCGCCACAACAACCACCTGACCACTCTCAACCAACCACAACAACCAATTGACCACCCCAAAACCACCGCCAAACTTACCGACACCACCCCCTCAAACCACCTCTCCTTCAACCTCGACAACCTAGGCATCCAAAACCCTCGAATACCACTCCCACCGAACCCATAGCCACCCCAGCACCACCACTAAAAGACACCGCCGTCCACGAAAATTAACTTACCCAGATCTGCCCTTCACTGCCGGAGAGAGAGGGGAGACGAAAGGACGCCGCAAAGAGGGGGAGACGAAAGGACACCGTGAAGAGGGGGAGAGAAGAGACCGCTAGTGAGAAAGGAAAAGGAGATCGCCGTCAACGCCACCTGTAAAAGAACCAGACATTGCTGGCGAGTGAAAAGGCAAAACAGGCATGAAATTACCGGCGAAAGAGAAAGGGAAGGTCGCAGCGCCGATAAGAGATAACGGGAAGGTCGTCGGCGTCATTAAGGAGAGAGGGAGAGCCAACGGTTGTTTACAACACCACTAAGGAAGGAGGGTGAAGGGTGAAGGATTGAAGCCCTTTCCTTCCCTAACCAAAAATGTTGGGGAATGAAGGGGTTTTAGATTCCTTTCCTTCCCTAACCCTTACCTGCGTCCTTTCCCTTTCCCCCTTCTTAACCAAACGCCCCCTTAATGTAGCCGTTATGCACATGTATATCTCCCACTAAGTCCACGCCACCAGCCGGTCATAATCTCCACCAAATCAGTATATAGTTAGTTGTTGAGGGTGAAAGACTAGGTACTTAGTTTGACTTCCTAGATTCCAAGAACTGACTAACTGCCAGTCAGTTTCTAGTCCTCCTGAAATGTAGGGACTGTAGTTTTGAGTTTGTTTCCTCTTTTATAGCATACAGTTACTTTCTTGTTTGTTGCACACTTATGGACTCGTTCAATTCTGTACAACATTAACAAACTAACACTACGAATATCATGAAATTAAATTTTGTTCAAATTAATATTTCATTACATTAGGGTTATTCAAAGAAAAACTAATAAGTATACTATTCGAGTGCTTAATAATTAATTTAAAATAACTTGACTAGGTTAAACTTATAACCTTTTCTCCACAAGTCATAATTAAATTAATTATTTTCATAAGTCACAAAATAAATTAATAAATAACAGATAAATATAAAAATCAATCCTAAATAAATTCAAAGCCTACGAAATAAACCTAAGTCTAAAGATATAAATCTAACTTAAATAAATTCTAAGTTAAATAATTCAAAACTAGATTCAAAATACATTATCAGTCATCATCAAAATAGTCAATACAACATTTAGTATACCTCAACTCTCTTTATTTATTTAGATATAGAGATTTTCAAGACAGGTAAAAAAATAGAATAAATAAATTACCACATTCTACTATATTATACACCGAGTTATTTTTCCTTTCATAAAAATTTGTCAACAAAACTATCGAATTATATTCCAGCAGCTTACAATTTACAACTAACTGCATAAAATTATAGAATAAGCAATCCGATTTGTCCCAATCAAATCACTTAGGGCTCCTTTGGTATCATTGTCAGTTTCCTATATTTTGTTTTTATAATTTCGGATTTTATAATATAAGTTAGAAAAGAAAAATTACAACTAACCATACAGATAGTAATTATGTTTTATTTTGAAAACTGACAATAAAAAACTGAAAACATATTTTGGTTTTTATATTATGGTTTTTGGTTTATAAAAAACTAAAAATTGAAAACAAAAAATGATAATAAATGTTGGCTTCTTTGGGTTTTCCCAAAGATCCCATATTGCCTATGGAATGGAGTTTTCCTTTGTTTATTAACTCCCTTAATCTACTTGTTGATAAGCAATTTATTATGCTTAATTGTAGGTCATTTTTAGTGTCCTTGCATGTAGTTTAGAGCATTTAGGTCTAGCATTGCATGGTTTTTGTCACCTTTGAGTTATATTATCGCTTCATTATCTTTTTAGTTGTTTTTGGATGATTTTCAGGCTAACTAGCAGGTTTTTGAAGTCATTTGATCATTAGAAGACTAGTTGTGGACTTTTGAACTTCAAATGGACATATATTTTGATTCATAAATTGGATTAAGGTAATTCGAGAGGGAGGTGTTAGCTCGTTTGGATAGCTTTCCAACGACTGGTCATAAATCCAATTCCGATAAGAAACGAGAGGGATATGATTGTTTGAAGTTGAGCTGTCCGCTGACCAGAAGACATTCCTATTCTGCTTGCCCACTGATTTGAGAAGTTCAAGACAACACGCCCATGTCCATTTCAACAATCTCTTTTACTTAGAATCCATGAATAGTGAGTAGTTCATTCTATAGGGTTTGGGCGAAAGTATGAATTAAGGGCTTTATGTAGATTGTTAATGTAATTATGATTTAATTTGTTGTTTATGCATTGAACTTGGTGCTTTTACATCGTATGATAGATCTTGATCACATTCATGCTAGGACACTTTGGGTTCTATTGTTCTTCATTGAATTTTGATCCCTTTTGTCATTCCCATGTTTCGACTTAGTCTTTAGGACAAGGGATTGGGTAGAAATTAAAGAGATCCTTTAATTAGGGGTTTTCCGATATCATTGAATCTTTTAATAAATTGACCAAAGACCATTCGAGAGAGGATTTGGTTGATTGATTAATCGATTACTCTAGAGGAACATTCGAGAGAGGACTCAAGTAATTTAGAGGGAGACTTAATCTTGTATATTCATCGTTCTTGAATCGTTATTGCGTTCTAGTGTTTTCCTTATTATATTTAGATCTCTTACTTGATTATTAGTTGGTATTCTTTAGCTAGTTGTTAGTCGTTAGTTAATCAATCCTTCACACCCCCAAATACCCTTCACTTAGGTAGTTTTAGACTTAATAGACCTTAATCGATCCCTATTTCCTTGTGGTTCGAACCTTGACTTGCCATTGCTACGTTTATAGTAGTTGCTCATTAGGATTATAAATATTGTTTGTTAAGCGGTTGTTAGTGCCTTAACGACACACTAAAAACCTCTTATCAAAATGGCGTCGTTGCCGAGGAAATTGTGTTATCGATTGAAGTTTACTTGAGTTTAGTATTGCTTAAGTAATTTTTTCTTTTACTTTTTTTATCGTGTTGTTATTCGCTAATCCTCTGCTTAGCTTCGTTTTGGTACATGAGAAGGAGAGCTCACGGCTTACTCATCTTGCCTTTAAACCCTGAAATCAATCGCACTTTGCGAAAGCTTCGGGAAGGTTTGGAATGGTTGACCTTGGGTTCTGAGTTAGCTTCACCAATCTCAAGTACAACAAGTAAAAGTGAATCATACATGGGTGACGATAATGCACAGCTTTTCAAGGATTTCGGAATTCCAGGGTCCTATGTTTTACAAGGTAGAATTCGACTCCCCACAACCACTACAATTTCAGCATTCACAGTCAATTCACACGGATGGTGAAAGCAGAGCAATTTTGTGGAGGGTCGGATGAGAATCCACTTGATCATCTTGATCGGTTTTTGGAGATTTGTATTATGATAACAACAAATGATGTATCTCCAGACTATATCAAGATGCATCTCTTCCGGTCTTCTCTTTCCGGAAAGGCAATATCTTGGCTCAAGAGCTTTCCTGCTAACTCCCTCAGTACTTGGGAGCAAGTTACATTGGCTTATCTGAAGAAGTATTTTCCAGAGTCGAAAAGCGCAAATATTTGGAGGAAGATCTCCTCATTATAGCAAGAATGTGATGAGACACTTGCGGAGGCTTGGGAATGGTTTAGGGAGTTTATTCCTTCATGCCCTCACCATGAGTTCAATAAAAATCTACTCATGAGGTTCTTCTATGATGGTCTTGACCCTATGTCACGTGCAAACCTTGATGCTGGAGCGGGAGGTCAACTTTATAAGATCCCGCAAGAACAACTTGAGTCCACCGTAGAAGAAGTGATAAGGATCTACTCATGGGATGGAAGAAGGAGAGGTGCTCAACCTAAGAAGGGTGGCAAGTTTGAGTTGGACCCTTTGGATCAAATTCAAGCGAAGATGGATCAACTTGACAAGAAGCTCTCTAAGATCACCCTTGCATCATCATATCCTTCACAAGTGAATGCTTTCTCTTGTGACATATGTGGTGGTACAAACCACAATACCTCTTATTGTGGAGGATCTCAGTCGGAGCATTTAGCGGCAATGAACTCTAGAGGAGAGGGTTATCAACGTAACCAAGGGTATAGAAGAAATCAACAATAAGGTTGGAAACAACCTCAACAAGGTTACAATCAAGGTTTCAACCAACCTCAACAAGGTTGGAATGCACCTTAACAAAGCTATAATCAACCACACCAAGGGTACAATCAAAGCTGCAATCAAGGTGGGCCCTCCTCTCAAAGTTCCAATGTCTATCAAGCTCCTCACCAACAATCCAACTTTCAAAAAGCCCCTCTGAATCCCCCATTTCCTAAACCAAACCCCGAACCTACTCATTCCTCCGATCCTACCTCCCAAATTCTCCAAAAAATTCAAACCATCACCCAAACCCTTGCCCTTCAAAGCCAAGCTCTTCAAAGTCACGACCAAAGGTTCCAAGAGTTACAAGCTCACACCAAAATGCTTGAAACCCAATTAGCTCAAGTAGCCGAGAAAAACCCCTCTAACCCCACAAATCAACTTCAAAGCCAACTCATTCCTAACCCCAAACTACATCAAGTCAAAGCAATCCATTTTAGGTCAGGAACAAACTATGAGGGCCCCAAGATGCCTAATGAGTGTGAAGAAAGTGAAGTTGAGGTGGTTGAGAAGGACACTTAAGTTAAGGAAGATGAAAGGGAGGTTGATGTTGAGAAAGGAAGATAAGGAAACTCATGAGTAAGTTGCTGACAAAGCTCCATTGTCAACACCACCTCCACCTAAGACCTATGTGCCACCGATCCCATATCCTCAAAGGTTGATGTAGAGGAAATTAAACGACAAATTCATTAAGTTCCTCCAAGTTATGAAAGGCATTCAAATAAACATTCCATTCCTTGAGGCCATGTCTCAAATGCCGTCCTATGCCATTCTTGAAGGAGATCCCCTCCAACAAACAGAAGGTTGAAGACGAGGTTATCAAATTTCCATACCAAGTAAGTGCTCTAGTACAACGAGATATGCCTAAGAAGCAAAGAGACCCCGGAAGCTTCACTTTGCCGGTGAAGATATGTGACCTCGAGCCTAAGGGTGCATTTGCCGATTTGGGTGCGAGTGTGATTTTGATGCCTCTATCCATATCTAAGCGCCTAAACTTCCCTCTTCTTCCTACGAGGAAGACTATTCAATTGGCGGATCGATCTTTGAGAGCGCCGTATGGTGAGTTGGAGGATGTTCCAATACAAGTTGGGCATGTCTTGGTGCCGTGTGATTTTGTAGTGATGGATATGGAGGAAGATCCGCAGAGTCCTCTCATTCTTCGAAGAGAAGCTCTTAAGACATTGGGTGCCGTAATAAATTGCAGAAATGATTCAATCACGGTTGAGGTAGCCAATGAGAATGTTGTGTTTGAGTTCTCTAAAACATTGAAGAGAACCATGATAGAGAGATTTTGTCGGGTTGGTCATGCGGAGAGTGAAATGGAAAGTTTTGTGTGATAAGTTCACACTGATGATGAGCCCTATACTTTTATCACTGAAGCACCGTGTTTGAACATTGTTGAGTGAAGAAAATCTCTATGCTTATTGATAAAACTATTGTCAAGGAGACACATGAGGCGGAGTTGAAGGTCCTTGCCGCTTCCAATGATAAAGAGGAGAGTTCTAAGCCTCCTCCTAAGGTAGAGTAAAAATCCCTCCTCCCCCCCCCCTCTTAAGTATGTTTTTCTTGATGATGCATGTACTTATCTTGTTATTGTCAACTCGGCTCTTGATGACATCTCCATACAAGAATTGATTAAGATATTACAAAAATATAAAGATGGCATTAGGAACTCGATTGATGACCTTAAGGGGATAAGCCAGACTCACGTGGTTTCCGACCCCCCTCCCGTCCAGTGAGTCGGGATTTTTCCCTCCCTTGATATTGTTATCATTAGACTTTTCACGGAAAAAATGAAAAATAATAATCCTACCTTTAGGCGGTCTTCTAAAAATAATCTCACATTTATTTAATTTCAAAAAAATCCCACCTTTTACATACGTCTGCTCAGGATAATCCTACTTTTGTCATAATTCTGCTTAAAATGGACAATTACTTGTCAAAAAGACCCATTTTGAGAAGACATATGTCATAGGTGGGATTATTCTGAGATTAAGTGAATGTGGGATTATTTTGAGAAGACCGCCCAAAGGTGGGATTATTATTTTTCACTTTTCACAGTTAGGACACTGTGTGGTTTAGCTTGGGGGAGGATGTATATATTAGTTGCACATAGTTTGCATTAGTTGCATTTAATTTGCATATGCATATAATTTGCATTACACTACAAGAGAAAGCTTCATCTACGACCGGTTTTTCGGTCGTAACTAAGCCATTTCTCATCATAAAAGGTCTGTTACGACGAGAATTTCGTATGGTCGTGAGCCCTTGCTATAGGCTTCGTCGCAAAAGACATGATACTAGTTTACGACCGGGTTATTTGACCCGTCGTAATAAACTATTTACAACGAGATACAATTCTTGTTGTAAATATCTACGACGAGGTTTATGGTCGCAATTCATTGTTTGAATAATTTAAATGTTTCTTTTAGCGACAAGATATTCCGGTCGTAATTCATAGTTTTCAAAAATTCAAATGTTCTTTTACGATCAAATATCCCATTGTAATACATATTTTTCGAAAATGTTTCTATACCTAACTTCGACGAATAATCCGGTCGCAAATTTACACTGTAACTTTTTAGTTCACTAATTACTACCACTTTCCTTGTCGTAATTTATTTACCTAATTTGTTTACCAATATTTACAACCACATGTCACATTATAATTCTTTTTTCTGAAATTTCACAAGTAAGCATCTGTCTTGGCTTTGTTTAATGAAACTGTAGTAGACATACAGTACAAGCACCTTTGCACCATGTTTATACCATATATCAGTCCAAACATCACAAAATCCATGCTTATTTTATAAACAAAAATTGAGTAAATGTCAAAATACGAATATCAACAATAAAAGCACCTATATATTGTAGGTTCATGGTCCAAAATAACAATAAAAAGTCAAACTAATCTCTCATTTTTTTTTCCAATCTAAAACAACCTTAAAAACAAAATACTTTGATCTAATATATCAATCCCAACAGAATGTCTAACACCAAACTTTAGTGCGCATCATACCAACATCCAAATACTTCTTATAACGGTCTCCATGGCATTGTCTGCTACAATTAGTTTGGCCAAAGGATCAATCCTCGCTTCTAACTTGTACCTAGAAACAAAAGAACAAAGGTCAATTAAATTTTCTTCCAACGAAGATGAGCAAAAGAGGTTTGAATATAGTATACGTACCTAAGATAATAATACATATTTTAGGTTATGTAATTTTTTTTTTTGACAAGAACTCGGGCAGTTATATTAAACGTAAAACAAAGTACACTATTACACCACACAAATTTCCGACCAGTGGCCCAGTTGTGGTGAGGACTACATACTTCATTACATTAACAAATCAAAAGCCAACAAACCATGACTACAAATAAACACGCAGGATATGCTTCATTATGGGAGTTGTAGAGATGATGGAATGGGACTGCTTGACGCCAACTTTACTCCATCTGATCCCCAAAACTGCAATGCTTAAGTGAGTGGTTAATTCTCCACTCGTCATCTAACTTCCCAAATGGAAGGGAATAATCCACAAACAAGGAAACCTATTCATTCCTCTTTCCCACACACTGATGAAAAGGAATACAACCAAAGGATCAATCCTCGAACAACATTTAAATTACACAAGTAAACGAACAACACAAACTGATTTAAGCTTAACATGATAGAAGGAAAACAAACCCAAAACAAGAACCAAAAGAAGAGACAATAACTATGAGGAGGGAAAGCAGCCACTAGAACCCGAATCCAAAAAAAGAATCTGGTAGAAGAGGAGGTGTTGCTGCCCTCTTGAATCTGCTACAAAAGCCCTGTTTTGCCATTTCTCAACTCTAATTGGAGTAGGAGATGGCCGGCAAAAGGTACCTAAAGTTAGCTGGCTCGCCGGCAACCTGTTGGAGCACAGGTGAGCAGGCTGCTGGCGAGCCGCGCTGGGGTTGATGTGGTTTGCTAAAGTTTTTTTTGGGAGGGTTTTCGTTTAGAGAAAACCTAGGTAGATGATTGATCCAGGTTGTGTAAATTATATCTAACAAAACTTCAAATCATTATAATCCTAAAAACTTATGCGATCACACTAATTTTACAAAAACAGAAGCAATGTATACAAAAGCACTACAGAAACAGAAGCAATGTATACAGAAGCACTAAATTTACAGAAACAGAAGCAATGTGTACAGAAGCATTGTTACAGAAGCAGTAACACAATAACAGAGCAGACAGTAACACAATAACAGAAGCAGTAACTGAAGCAACCTATTTCCAATTCATCATTACAGGCAGAAAATTCTTAAGTTTCTTAAGATCCTAACATGTGCAGCAATGTTCTAGAAGTAGTAACACAATAACAGAAGCAGACCTATTTCCAATTCATGCGCAGCAAATCGGATCATAAGAATTCATTATACCTTGATTTTCACGTGAATGGTTGTGTATAGCTTGGTCTTGACCGTTAGATTGTTGAGCATGAGCTTCCATGAGCATGTTTAATTTTTCTTCAACAACACTTGCCCGTTTGTTGTGCGTCTCCTTGAATTCATCGAAGTCCTTGCGAATTTCTTCATTTTCTCGTTCTTTTTCTTGAAGACATGCCATAAGTTCAGCTCTACTAGGTAAAGGCCCTTTGACATCTTTAGGACTTACGCCAAACCCAAAACAAATAACATTACCACGATCTTGTTCCCCAAAGCATTTTTCGACAATTTCAAAATGTGAAAGTGACGGGTTATCCTTTTCAACATCAAGTATCTCATTCTAAAATTCATAAACAAAAGAAACATATAAAAAACAAGCGATATTATAGTTTATCTAAATATTTTATAAAATGCATTAGAAAATTACATACATATTTGGCACTCTCAGCTTCATCTAAATTTCCAGATTTCTTTTTCCTTGTCCTCTTAAAAACAGCGGATATTGGAGGTGCATCCTTACCTTCTTTACCTCCCTTCATACAGAACAATCAGATTGTCAAATGAGCTTATTATAAAGTGAAGATTATAAGTGATTGATGTTACCATATCTTCCCAAATGACCTGAATGAATGGCATGCTACCAGTGCGGTGAGGCATTGTTAAACCTCCTCTATTGCCAGAATTTCTAGAACTAACTTTCTGTAAACATAAAGTATTAATGGGTAATTAGATATTGTTATTTCCAAAAGATATAAAAAAATATTTTAAAAAAAATCATACTTTGAAATTATCGCTTGTAAAATGCTCCTTCACCAGCCATTCTCAATCCTCCTTTGTTAAATTGTTAGGTGTTTCCTTTAAAGCCTTTTCTGGACCGCCTTTTTTAATTATTGAATCACGCATCAATATACCTCTCCAATTTTGCCACAATCTTTTCAAATGCCCAAGGATTGTGTTCCGATCCAGTTGATTGCAATCAAATTTGTTCTGTAGGAAAAAAACAGAATACTAGAAACTAGAATACTTAAAATCAGAATACTTAGTCAAAGATATTAATTATTTAAGCAATGAAATCTATAAAAGAATGTTATTTTAACATCACCAACACAGATTGCCACATATGCTCCTTTGTACTTTCTTCTATCTCATCCCAATAATGCACTCTAACCGGACAAATGGAGCGATCTCGAACTATTTTTCCCATGTGCCTTGTCATATCCTTATAATTATCTCCAACCGGACCATTATTGTAAACATTAACCACTAGCTTTTCACCTTGTTCGAGATTTGCCACTTTCTTGCACTTGTTGACACCTCTCGGCTTTGCATCTGGTCTTTTAGTTCTCTTCCCAACCATAGGGGTGGATATTACTTCATGTAAAGAAAGCAAAGAAGATCATCAATGAAACATGAAGTATTAAAGATTAGATAATGAAAATTAAAAGTCAATATCGTACCTTCCTCTTGGATCCTTGAAGCATCTTGTGCAGAACTTTGTTCAAGAAAGTTACTAATTGCGGCATTATTAATATATCTTTGCATAAAATCATCTTGATCAATATCATGATCAACTTCCTCACCAAGAGATTGTATGAAAGTTGAATATCCGGCAGTATTTTCCTTTTCCATAATTGTCTCACTAGTAGCTCCTTGGTTTGTTTCACCTAGAGGGGACGAAGAGGGTGGTTTTTCATTCACGCCTAAAAAAAAGTCGATTTGAATCCTTTACCACGACTTCGACCAAGTATCCCAGGTGGGACAAATGTAGCTTTCTTCCTAATTGGTGCCATTCTTTATGTATACGTCAACTCAAACCTGTGAAAAATAATATGCATGAAGCACATGAATGAAAAGAGCATATAACAATTAGATTCTTGTTTTCTTCTGCATTTTTTGTCAAGTTTGGCAACCAAGTGTAACAATCACATTCAACAAGTAAAGCACTAATGAGCAATGTAACAGGAATACTGAAATGTAAGTGAATCCTTTGCTTAGTATAATCATGTATTAGAAGGGAATACATAAGATTTCGATTCGATTGCAACATAATCATGTATATAAAGAATGCAATCATATACTATTAGAGTATTAGAAGGGAATACCATTCATACTACTTCTACTACTTTTTTGTTATGGCTTTCCTAGTTTTGATTTTATACTTCCATTGGTGTTACTCACTCTTGTTTCCTCTCTGTAGGAAACTCATGCCCGTGGCAGTGAACTCCAACTTCGAGATTGTGCTAATATTTTTATGGAACACCTGAAAAGGCTTTCTGATATAAATTATATTGTGATTCAAACTTGGCAACTTGAAGGTTGCGAAATCTTCGTCAGTTAAAATGTTTTTTTCTCTCTTAATTTTAGTCTAAATTTCTCTCAATTACTAGACTTTTTGTTCAAGTTATTGCATTACTTTATATCGAAGTAGGACAGAGTTCAAGTTTTCAGGAAATAGATGTAAACAAGTTTGGTGGACAAATTAATCTTTTAGCGTATTAATACTAGACCTTTTGCATTTATCCTATGAGTAAGATTTTTTTTCTTTCTCCAGTAGTCCAGTAAATATTTTGCAGTATTTGAATTTTATTTGATAAAGAAAAAAGAAGGACTGGAACGACATTCTACAGAGGTTTGTTTGAAGAAGTTGGAAAAGGCATTGTAGCTTTCTATGGCGGTTGTGCTAAACCACCATTGTAAATAGCACCTTTTTTGGCGCCATATATGGGTTCTTTAAGTAGACAAGTGATTGCGGTTCTAAGTAAACCGCAATAGAAAGAGTATCAATTTATTGGGGGCCGCAACCGCCTTAGAAAGTGTAAGTGTATATAGCTTTTTATAGCGGTATGCATCTATTGCGGGCCACAACCGCAATAGATTAAGCTTTTCAACTGCAATAAAAGGCTATTTTTGTGGTAGTGAAAGGACATATCCTATTTCAATTACTCCACTGCCACCTACATCATTAGCTTACATATTCAAACAACTAAATGGGCATTTTATTCACACCAATTATTCAACAAGATCAATCGACTAACTGACCTGAGATCTGCTGATAGTAATTGGATTCTTCGCAAATTTGGTCACTCCATAAGAAAATATGTGCCTGTTACTAAAATAGAACAACGAAACAATTAATTCCATAGTCCTAGTAATCACCTTGATACTCATGTAAGTAGTCCAAGACCAAACTATAAAAAAGCGAGGAGTTTGCATGTACTTTATATAAATCAACAAAATCAACGTATACGAAAGTGAGCTTCAAGTACAAGTCATTGTATATGGAAATCTATAATGAAATCAAACTAATAAAGGAAAACCAATAATATAACTAAGAGTTATCCAAAACTCATCCAAATTATTGAGGGTGACAAAGCACAATACAAGAACAGATCAACGACAAAAGAAGTCTAACTAAACCATCAATAAACTACATAGACAATATCCAGCATTAACGATGTCAGGTTCCACGCCAACTCTGACTTCATTACTCATTTCGCTATGTGTGTATGTAGATGTAGATGCAGTAAAGCCAAATGAAATATGTTCCTGATACGCATCCTCGACATCATCCAAGATCTCCATGCTTTGAGAATCCTTGTCTTTCTCCACTGGCATCCCATGTGTAACTCAAGGTTTTGTCTTAACCGTAACACGCCAACTACCTTTCTTTACAACATTTGTTGCATAGAATACTTGTGAAGCTTGGCTAGCAAGTGCAAATGGTTCATCAGTTTTAAGGTTTCGTTGGATATCAACACTAACATACCCAAATTTGTCAACATTATTTCCTCTTTTAGGATCAAGCACATCGTACCAATCGCACCGAAAAAACACAATATAGTTGCCTCCCAAATACTCCAATCTGATTACTTCTGTCAACACCCCATAGAAGTCTAAAGTCTTGTGCTTATCACCGGTATCACCCAACACCACCACTCCATTATTTTGTGTTCATAAGTTTCTATCACGACGTGATGTGTGAAACCTAAAACCATTAGTTATATAACCAGAATAAGACCTAGTATATTGAATGGGACCGCGTGATAAAGACAAAAATTCTTCCCCATGAGGACATTTGTTAACTTCGTTCAACTTTTCAACCTGCGAGAAAATATATATAATGCATGATTAAAACGAAAAGATCTTGAATTATCAAAGTAACCAATGAATCTAGTATGAATATATGAAAACTTACTCTTTTTTTATACCATTGCATAAAGTTCACATCTTGTTCACTAGGGGAGAGTTCAACTCCTTCATGCTCTATCATTTCAGCATATTCTCTATTTTGAAAGTAAACAAGTCATAAAACAAAAATAAAAAAATAAAAAAGAGTTTTTATTATGCACAAAAGAGTTGGTCTCAACTTACATATAGAATGGTTCAGCTTCGGTACAATTCTTTAAAGCATAGATATAGGCTAGCTCTCTTTCATACACATCCAGCTCATTGACCTTTCCACGCCCTATAGGTCTTTCTCGATGAGAAAATATGGATAGCTTTTTGGAAGGATCGTCAACACCATCATAATTACGCTCAAGACGGTTAAATTTTGTTTCATCATCATCTAAGTACCTTGAGCATTAAGTCATACACTCATCCACAATATAACCCTCTGCTATGGAACCTTCCGAACGAGCTTTATTACGCACATATAACTTGAGTGTATGAAGATATTTTTCCCCGGGATACATCCAACGAAAATGGACCGGCCCACCAAGCATTACCTCATCAGCTAGGTGGACACTCAAATGAAGCATGACACCAAAACAAGAAGGAGGCATCCATGCTTCTAGCTTCGAGAGAGTTAAAGGAATTTGTGTTTTGATTTGACCCAGATGTTTAACTTTCACAGATTTAGCACACAACACACTAAAAAATTGACACAACTCAATCAAAGGCTCAGAAACATCTTTCACCAGAAGTCCACGAATCACAAAAGGAAGTATGCTTTGTAACGAAATGTGGCAATCATGCCTCTTTAATCCCGAAATCCTACAATATTTTACATTAACACATCGAGATATATTAGAAGAAAAACCATCAGGAACTTTCAACTCTTTTAGAAATCGACACAATATTTCTTTTTGACTCTTAGATAGAGTGTATGGTGCAGGAGGTAATTCAATTTTGTCACCTTTCGAAACAGTATGTAGCTTAGAAATTATACCCAGTGCCTCCATATCAAGACGAGAATTAATTGTGTCTTTAGTCTGTCCTTTAATGTTCATGATGGTTCCTAAGATAATATCACATATATTTTTTTCGGTGTGCATTACATCTAAATTGTGTCGTAACAATAGGGTCTTCCAGTAAGGTAACTGGAAAAAGATGCTTTTTTATTCCAAATATCCTCTCTAACCTTATGTGACACTTTCATCCTTTTCGTAGGATCTTTAGACAAACAAAACCATCAAGATCTGCCACTTGTTCAAGAATTTCCTCCCCAGATAATGGCTTTGGTGACTCTCCTTTTTCTTTCTTTCCAAAAATATCTTTCTTCCAACGCCATGGGTGATTTATAGGAAGAAAACGTCGATGAAGCATATACACATGCTTTGAACAATTACTCAACCACAAATAAGAAGTTTGTTTGTGACAACAAGGACATGCCTTCTTCCCCTTAGTGCTCCATCCAGATAACATTCCATATGCAGGAAAATCGTTAATAGTTGAAAGCAAAGCTGCATGCATTTTGAAATTTTCTTTTTTTGATGCATCATAAGTTTCAACCCCTACTTCCCATAGCTCTATCAGCTCTTCTATCAAAGGTTGCAAATATACATCAATAGCATCACTTGGACCTTTTGGACCAGGTATAAGCATTGATAAAAACATGGTAGATTGTTTCATGCACATCTCAGGAGGCAAATTATAGGGAACAAGCATAACAGGTCAAATACTATATGGTTTTGCAACATTCGAAAAGGGGTTAAATCCATCACTTATAAGCCCTAATCTAACATTGCGAGGTTCAGAAGCAAAAGGCTTATGTTGTTTATCAAACTCCTGCCATGCTTTTCCCTCTTCGGGGTGCTCAAGAACCCCATCTTCGACGGTCCTTTCATGATGCCATCTCATATGATTAGCGGTTTTGGACCACATGAATAAACGTTGAAGTCTTGGCTTAAGGGGGAAATATCGGAGCACCTTTTCGGGTATTTCTTTACCATTTTCTTTTGTTCTACTTTCCCCACTATGCTTACCTTGCTTCCACATAGAAGCATTGCAAATTTTACAATAGTCTAGTTGTTTATCATCTTTCCAGAACAACATACAATCATTAATACATGCATCAATCTTTTCATAAGAGAGACCTAAATCTTTAGGGGGTTTTTTGCTTCATAATAGCAATCAGGAAGGATAGAATCTTGTGGTAACAAGTGAGATTTCATATATTTCAACAACATAGTAAATGACTCATTACTCCACCTCCCAAGAGATTTGATGTGAAGCAAGTTAACGATTGTTGATATCTAGAGGAGTTAGCCTTCATATAATGGCTTTTGAAAATCATCAAATAATCTATAGAATTTCTTAGCATCATCATTCGGATCATTAAGCGCTAAATCACCATGCCGGTCATTTTCACCAAAACTATTATAATTAGGAAAAAGATCCTCAATTATTGCGTCGATCTCATTCTCTCCATCATTCTCTAGTAACTCGATATCTCCTTCTAATTCTTCTGAAGCATCAGATTCAAAGGTATTATCCCCTACTCTTTTCCCATGGTGGTACCAAAAGGTATAGCTTTGAATGATTCCATAGGCTAATAAGTGATCTTTAACTATATTTGAAGGTTCCCATGATGAATTTTTGCATTTTACACATGGACATCTAATTTCCTCTTTTTCCCCAGTCCGTTCAAATGCATATATTATAAATTTATCAACACCTATTTCATACTCATCATTTAGACGATCATCTAGGGAAAGTTTCATCCACTGCTTACAAGGCACCATTATATTATGAACAAACAGATGAAAAGTTTATCTAAAATCTATAAGTGAAATAGAAGAGGAAAAATAAGCAAGGCTACAAGTGCATTGTAATCAAACCTAATCCACACATATGATAGTATGAGGCAAGCTTATCTTCGATTCTAACAGCACATACAATATTTTATAAGAAATCCAACAAAAAAACAACTCATACTATTTTATCCAATTACCTGAATAGTACACCCAAGCTTCAATCCTTTACACAAAAATCAATGTTGACGTCAAAAACTTGGGTCCCTACATAGAAAACACAAAAGAGTAAAACTTCATGACCCATTCTTATTTTGTATGATAGATTTACTTTATGAAAAATTACAAACATAACTTATGACAAGACATATTATAAAGCACGGGAAAATAAAATGAGTTCATACTTAGAATCAATAAGATGAGATTGAAAACAACATTAAAACTAATTCACACACACACACTAACCCACACACCATTACCCAACATACAAAGGCAAAGCAAGAAATATCAAACATTAAGGGCCAGTACTTTCACTACAAGAAAAACTGGTTTGGGCAACCAAAAAAATAGTCGCACAAAAGCTATATTTCGCCGCACAAATGAATGGGCGACAAATCATATTTCTTCGCGGAGGCATCGCACAAAGCGCGTTGCACAAAGGGTTTTGTGCGACTTTTATCCAGAAACATCAAGTAATAGGCACGACGTTTTAACAAATATATCTAGCAATCTAATAATGACAAAGTATGCGTTTAGGTGGGCATGATCAGCTGCTTAAAACAATTTATAAATTAGAATAATAGTCATACATATCACAAATGCGAATGAATGTTCTACTTGAACTGAAGAACACGTCTAATCATATTCCTGTAACAATTGGCAAGTGGTTAATTCATGTTCACATTTGTTAACCAAATTGTATTCTAATTCTATTAACTACTCCTAGATACATAGTTCAGGTATTATTCTAGTCAAATAGAAACAAAAGTTTATTAAATTGTTAGGCCTAGTAGATCAATCAACTTACACTCCTAACCATAGTGTGGGGGTCAAAGAGTTACCTAAATACTAATGAAATGGATCATTTCAATCAAGCTTCCTAGAAAATCAATAGCTGTAGGAATTATACAGCTCATGCTCACAACTCCATTTATTTCAAAATTTGTCAATTCCAATCTTAGCACAATTGACAACGAGGTGCAGTGCGCCAGTGCATAGTCTATAGTTCAGAGAGGTTCACACAAAGGCAGATGCAAACGATAGAGGGGAAGATAAAAATGGGCAGCCATTAATGCATATGCACAATACTCAGACATGGGGTAGGAGACTGCTGCGGGGCACACTTAAGATGTAGAAGATGCCAACAAAACAAGGGGCACAATAGGGAGTTGTTTCAAGAAAAAAGTACAACCAAGTTGAACAAGTAGATAGAAGACACAATCCACAAAAACAAAAAAAAAATTAGCTACGAAATATTATAGGCAATATAAGGAAGGTTAGTTTTAATTCAATTCAACCAAGTTACACTCGACCAAAGAAAAAGCACAATACCGCAGTAGTTTTACTTTCTGAAGAGGCCCACTTTTCAAATACTAGTATAAAAAAACAATCTACTTAAGAAGTTTGAACAATTTAGCTTAAGGGACCAGCCAATCCTAGTTCCTATTTCCTACATGGTCAACAACAAGGAAGTTGAAGCATAGATAATTTCAGTTAGCTAAACTCTAACCATTTGCAGGACACCTAAGAAGATCAAGACTATTGACGACAGTATTAACATATACATGCACTTATGCAGGTTAGGAACTAAAGCTAGAAAATCATGCATGAAAACAAAAACAAACAAAATAGCAGAATGATCATGGTCCATGATATCAGGTGATTAGCAAGAAGCTACAAGACTCATTATGAAATATGGCCAATTGAAAGCATGATACAAAGTATGCAACTTCCAATAATCAAACAGACTATTAAGAC
The DNA here is from genome assembly GCA_947645195.1 of Patellifolia procumbens. Lineage (NCBI taxonomy): Eukaryota > Viridiplantae > Streptophyta > Magnoliopsida > Caryophyllales > Amaranthaceae > Patellifolia > Patellifolia procumbens. The sequence continues at coordinate 225,667 of CANSGD010001393.1, read as the reverse complement.
CACAGAAAAACACTACAGATGATAAGTAATATGCATGAAAGCGGTTACAACTTATATTGTTCAATGATTTTAATGGCTATTTGAGACACACATATGGAATACGGTTTAGAGAAAAGATCTTAAATTCACATCAACAACTTGCTGTATAAAGAAAACCAAAATTGCAAAATTAACACAATCTAGGTAACTATCAATTCATCAATACAGAGGTTGGAAATGGTATAGCTTGGGTATAATGATAATTCAAATAGAAAATTTTACAAAAAATGACAAACATTTGATCTTAACTGCTAATACCAGCAAAAGTGATAAATTCATTCCCTTCATGAAAAAATCGACAAACTGTATTTAAAAAGATGTGGAATTTCTGACTTTATTCCAGTACTTAGATTCTTGGTGGAAGCGGTATCCAAAAAATAGACATATTGTATTCCATCTCTAAAAGCGGAATTCTCCAAAGCAGTTACGTATCCATTTTTGTTAAAGGTGAGTAGCAGAATTTCATGAAAGTGTCCCTTTTTTTCTCATCTAGGTTGGTCCATTTTCGTTTTTGGGAACGAAAAGATGATTTTGGAAATGAAATTCATCCTAAACATTCAATTAAACCAGAATATTGAAGAACAAAATCGAAATTGAAGATTTTTGGAACGAAATTCAACCTAATAATCGATCAAAGAACATTATTGAAACACAAAATTGAAGATTTTGGGAACGAAATTCAACCTAATAATCACTTAAAGCAGATTCTTGAAGAACAAAATTGAAATTGATAATTTTGGGAAAATAAAACAAAAAACTTACCAGTCAAGATTTCCTTTCCTCAATTCGCGAACGAAGTACTTGAATAGAGTGGTATTTTGCGTTCAATTTCTGGCGTTCAGTTTTGTTCGAGCCTTCAAGTTGTTGAGGGGAGTGAGGAAGAGATGAATTGCACGATCAGGGGGGTGGGAATAGGGTTTTTTTTTAAGGTAATTTTTTATATTTTCATAATTTATTGCCTTTTAGCGCCTAAGAATGTTCCCGCTCAGTTTTTGCTAGTATTTCAAGCGATTTTGCGATCGAATTTCTACTTCTACCACAAGAATCAAGACTCTTCGCAGAAAACTGACACTATTTACGACCACTTTTTGAGACGAACGTAAATTCTAACCATTTACGACCATATTCGCGCACGGTCGTAATTTTTCGTCGTAGATGAACACTATTCTTGTAGTGTTAGTTGCATATTAGTGTCATGTTTAGATTGCATATTAGCATTTAGTATCATGTTTAGGGTGCATGTAGAATCCTTTATTCATGCATGCATATAGATTGCATTTAGGTTAGAACTCCGCCATTGGTACGCATGTGTTCTTCTTAATGACCTGAAACTAGAAAAAGAAAATGCTTTGATAGTCTCTAGTAAGCCAAGGAATCGATTGGTTGTGGTATGATTGGTCTCCCTCTTATGCGGCTCAAACGATGTTGGTAGCTATACCCTTTGTGAGAGCATGTTTATAGCCTTATAGACTGACATCTTTTCAGTCTTATGTGTTTGTTGTATGATGCTCTTCCTTGACGGATTTTCTCTAGAACTTACATTGATTCTCCTTGAAATTGCATTGACTGGATTGATTCTTGAATATCATTGAGGCGTTCGACATATATTTGAACTACATTGCCAAATGTCACCCACATTATCTTATCTCCTTTGTCACCCTCGTGAGCCTGAGCCTGTTTTCTTATTTAACCGCATCAGATTTCCTAACCTAGGGGATTGTGAAGCTAGATTGGTGAGGGGTATGTCTTGTGATTGAGTGCTCTGATAGAGATTTGAGTTGGTTGTATGATGTGTGTTTTGGTTAAACTCACGTTCTGTGTTGAGTTCACCTCCTCCCCACTTCTTGTTGGTCTCCTATCTCTCTCCCTTATTAGTTATAAAAAAGGGGGAAAACCAAGAGAAAAACATTAGAAAAGAAAACAAATGGGAACATCAAACATCCCAACAAAAAAATTGTGATTTTGTTCTCAGTTCTTAATAATGAGAGATTAGGAGATGCTATTGGAGGAGGTATTATTGGTTGTTTGAGTGGTTGTAACAAAATTAGATGGTCTCGGGTTCGCGTTTGTGAAGATGGTGTTGATTTATGAAGCTTCACTTTCCCTATTTAGCACCAAATTCCCAAATGTCTCCACACCCTTACCTTTAGCCTTCATTACAACCTTGATAAAGTCCTCATGATTCTTGAAAATAACCAATGTCTCAAGCGATGGATAATGAGAATATATGCAAGCCTATGGTGGGATATAGCTAACGAAATTGTGCCTTGAGCGATCATTGTAACCATATAAACACACGAGAAACTTTTATCACGACTAAAGTGAGAGCTACCGTCTATATGACTGAGCCAAGCTTGGGGGAGAACTTGTGGTAAGATTGGTTGCTTTTCCTTGTTCTACAAACTTTGAGACTTGATAGTGTTTTGCTTTTATTGATGAAAAGGTTTGAAAGGTCTTTATTCTCTATCTTAGCATGGGTATTATTGTGAGGAGTCATTGAACTCTTGCCCTTGTATTTGATTTGCATTTCTTCAGGACAAGCAATTGGACTAGCTTGGGGGAGTTTGATAAACACTTTATTATGCTTAATTGTAGGTCATTTTTAGTGTCCTTGCATGTAGTTTAGAGCATTTAAGCCTAGCATTGCATGGTTTTGTCACCTTTGAGTTATATTTTCGCTTCATTATCTGTTTAGTTGTTTTTGGATGATTTCCAGGCTAACTAGCAGGTTTTCGAAGTCATTTGATCATTGGAAGACTAGTTGTGGACTTTTGAACTTCAAATGGACATAAATTTTGATCCATAAATTGGATTAAGGTAATTCGAGTGGGGGGTGTTATCACGTTTCGATAGCTTTCCAACAACTGGTCATAAGCCCAATTCCGACAAGAGACGAGAGAGATATGATCGTTTGAAGTTAAGTTGTTCGCTGACCAAAAGTCAACATGGCCGTGTTGATTTCAACACGCCCGTGTTGGTCTTTTTTCACGAAGAAAGTCCTGTTCTGGTTGCCCGCTGATTTGAGAAGTTCAGGCCAACACGCCCGTGTCCATTTCGACTCGCCCGTGTTGGATAATTTCTAAGGAGGCAGTAACTTTTTGTGAAGACTTGAGATTTTAGAGTAGCAGGTCTACACGGCCGTTTCGTTTTGGACACGCCCGTGTAAACCTATATTCGAGTTTTTTCCCGATTTTCCATATTCATTTATAGGATATTATAAATAGGTCTTTTTGTTTTTGCTTTGTATTAACTCTACACTTAGACTCTAATACTCAGTTTATTCTCTCTAAACATTCAAAAAACTCTTAGTTTCTCATATTGCTACATTCATTGAAGACTCAATTGCTCAATCAATCCAAGTAATTTTCTTTCAATCTATTTTCTCTATTTTCATTGCTTTGTTAATCATGTTTAATTTTATTAATCTCTTTTGCTTAGAATCCATGAATAGTGAGTAGTTCATTATCTAGGGTTTGGGCGAAAGTATGAATTAAGGGCTTAATGTAGATTGTTAATGTAATTATGATTTAATTTGTTGTTTATGCATTGAACTTGGTGTTTTGACACCCTAGGATAGATCTTGATCACATTCATGCTAGGGCACTTAGTGTTTTATTGTTCTTCATTGAATTTTGATCCCTTTTATCATTCCCATGTTTCGACTTAGTCTCTAGGCCAAGGGATTGGGTAGGAATTAAGGGGATCCTTTAATTAGGGGTTTTTCGATCTCATTTAATCTTTTAATCAATTGACCAAAGACCATTCGAGAGAGGATTTGGTTGATTGATTAATCGATTACTCTTGAGGACCATTCGAGAGAGGACTCAAGTAATTTAGAGGGAGACTTAATCCTGTATATTCCTCGTTCTTGAATCGTTATTGCGTTAATTATCATTGTCCAGCCCGAGTTCATACGAGTAGCCCAAACTCTAGTGTTTTCCTTATTATATTTACATCTCTTACTCGATTATTAGTTGGTATTATTTAGCTAGTTGTTAGTCATTAGTTAATCAATCCTTCACACCCCCCAAATACAATTCACTTAGGTAGTTTTAAACTTAATAGACCTTAATCGATCCATATTTCCTTGTGGTTCGACCCTTGACTTGCCATTGCTACGTTTATAGTAGTTGCTCGTTAGGATTATAAATATTGTTTGTTAAGCGGTTGTTAGTGCCTTAACGACACACTGACAACCTCTTATCACTTGTCTATTGAGTTGGTTACATTGTTGGCTTTTATGGTTGCAGGTCATGGTAGCGCTTGGGCTTGGGCTTGCTACACACACGCGCGCGCGTGCCGCCCACTCGGGCTGGGTCTCGGCCTGGGTTCTGGGTTCTGGGAAGAGCTGAGGTGGAGCTTATCTTTTTGGACCCGGGCTTGAGTATGTGTAACGGTAACTACACTAAAACGTTTGTAACGTTACAATGTTTATGGCCATTGATTACGTCCCTTGATTCCTTCTGCTATTGATTACCTTCCATTTTTGTGGTGTGATTTTTTCTACATAAACAGACCTTCTGCTGTTGTTTCAATCGCACAAAAATAATCCTTTTCTCTTCTCTTATGCCTTCTCCTGGGTACGTGTTATACAATCTCCAAACCTTTTCTCTGTTAGTGGTGACTTAGAAAGGATGCTGTGTCAACCTTGGGAGGTTTCTGGCAGTTGCGATTACCACCATAGTCGGGCCGTAATTGTTTTCAAGTCAATGGTCTTCAACCGCGGCACAGCCTTGAAATCGTTCTTCTATCCGCCTTTGCACACTCAATTCCAACAATTTGGAAGCAATTATATTATTTGCAATGGTTGACGGTTCAAACAAATCCATGTATCATTTGTCCAAGCTCGACTCCCTTAACGGAAACAACTACAAACATTGGTCTTCTAAACTGCTGATGTTTTTTAAGCAATTGGACATTAACTACGTCCTTTTCGAGGAATGTCCTGCTGCTCTAACTGCTACAGGTGATTCATTCTCTTCTCCTTCTGCTACTGAAATTAAGAAGAATGAGGACGAAATTGCAAAATATATAAAAGACAATAAAATTGTCCGTTTCTACCTCATTTTACTGATGATCAATAATTTGTATGATTTATTTATGGTTCATAAGAGTTCAAAACTGATTTGGGAGGCACCTGAGAAAAAATATGGGCCTGATGATGCTGGAAAACAGATTTATGTTGTTGGAAAGTGGTTGGCTTTCCGTATGGTTGATGACAAGCCAGTCATGTGACAGGCTAAGGTCGTATCGCCTAATCAAAAGTAATCATACAGTCCTCTAACAAATAGTAGTCAGGGAACTAGGGTCGAATCCACAGAGAAATAGTGTTCCTTTCCTAATTGTCAGTCAAATCTAGATTATAGGGAACGAGTGTTGTGGATAATTATACTAAACTAGACTATAACTAAATCAAGAATATCAATAATAAAGAGTCTAGGGCATAGGTTCACCAATGAACAATATTTCGGGATGAAATAAAACAATCAATAATTAATAATGCAGTTAAATAGATTGATTTGCTCTCTCAAATCGAAATCAACCATAGAATGGTATTAACAGGCTCTCGCAAATTATTAATACCAACTCTACCTATTGAAACTAGCCTTAATATCAAGTTTATACCTCTCGGCGCATAACCTAATATTACAACACTATAACAATCAAATCTGGCCAAATTGGATTGAATAGATATAAAAACATTCAATAGAAATCAACATACATCAATAAAAATCAATACATTATAAACATCCCTTCATAATTGATCATGGATCCCCTTAAACTCTAGAGATAGACTACTCAATCATAATTGGGGAAAATATATTCATAATTAAATAAGCAGACATGAATTAATAATCAAGGATTGAATAGAAATAAGAAGAGAAAAGAAATAATACCAATTGCAGAACCAATCTTGCAAAATCAAAGCTTCTATTGAAAATTCAATGTAAATTGGGGAAAAAGCTAAACTAGGGTTCTTGAATAGTTGAGAGAAAAAGAGTTCTAATCTAAAATGAATTAATGATTGAAAAATAAAAAAGAAAATAAGATATGAAATAATAATATTCCCTTGAGTCCTTATACCTTTCTACTGTATTTCCTAAAACAACTAGAATAATAGAGCTAAAATCGTCAGAAGATAAAGCCTAAATCGACTAATGGTACACGGAATAACCCACGGGCGCGGAATATCATCCTGCAAAACACCGTCAACTTGCAAAGATCATATCTCGCAAACTAGAAGTCGTATTGGGGCGTGTGATATATCGTGGGAAATATTTTCAAGTCTAGTTTCGAACCCCACTGGAATCAATCAATTCCGATCTTTTGATAATGATTTATGATCAAAAGAGTGCACATGACTCGATTTCCATACTTCTTTTAACATGTTTCCGTTTTGTTTTGGGTTGCAATCTAACTCGAAGATGCCCTTTGGACTTCTCATTTGATGTAACTCCTTCCTAGATGCTTCTCATACTTAAGCTTGTCCAATAATACTCCAATTATGTTCTTAGTACCTGAAAACTATCAAAAACACCAAAAACACGCACAAGAGTAATATTTTCTCAACTTAAGTAACTATATGCAATTATGGACTAAAAATGCAACTAAAGGATCCTAAAATGAAACCTAAATGCATCATGAAAGACCTCTATCAATATAACTCATCAATTTCCCCCAAGCTAAACTGTTGCTTATCACCAAGAAATCAGACAATAGGCACGGGAAGAATATGATAACCTACAATATGGGACTAAAACACGGCTAAGCACACAATCTAAAACACGAGAGATATCAACACTAGATGAACCAAGCATCGAGTATCTACGAAACAAAGCCGCATAGCACGTCATGTGACCAATCAACTCAACAATCTTACCACAAACCCTTTCCCCCAAGCTGTACTTAACAAAACTTGACCGACCTCACTATAGATATGTGCACTCATACCCTCATGTGTTTAGGGAAGAAATCAATGACACTCAACCTATATATATCAACTTAGAAGAAGCAATACTCTTTAACTTTGACCTTTTGACTAACCTTCAACACGAAAAAGCAACACACAAAGATCAAGAGGACTATCAAGGGTTGTAATAAGGCTAGGGTTAAGGGTATGGATAATATTTTGGGAAATATGGTGGAAAAGCCAAGAAGCGGGAGCATATGTCAATGTAAATACGGCCTAACAAGGCATTCACAACTCCATATAACACCATCATTATCAAAATATCGCCAGAATATCTTTCATGCATAATAACCCAAATATAACCTTTTCACTTTTCTTTCAAATATATGTTCACTTCTTTTGTTTATTCCATTTTTTTTTCTTCATTGTTTTCCTTTCTCTCTTTTTTTTTCGATATTGCCAAAATCTCTTTGAAATATATTTGAATTCAATGATAAAGCTCATTAATAACATTTTCCTTCAACAAAACCACGCATCAACTACATCCATGTTATACAATCTGACCAAAACTAACACTCGCTCCACTAAGCTAGGCTTGGGACAATAATCAAATGAGGTCAAGGCTTGTAATATGGGTGAAAGTATCAAACACGAGTCAGAATAGCTCAGCGGGACTAAAGAGGGAAAATTTATAGATCAAGAAACTCTAGAGCTAAAATCATGAAATGAACGCCTCAATCATATCAAATAGTGTACATAATCAATTATCAAGGAGTACCAGGTCAAAATCAAGATCAATACATAAACTGAGGAACTAATCACACATCAAAGAGCAGAACTGACATAGATTCGTCAGTTTATTAGGCACTGAAGCTCATATGGGTCAATTTATCTGCACAGTAAAGTTAAAGCTAGCCAGAGAGAGAGATCAAATAGTCTTACCAAGGCTGATCAATCGTATCATAATTATGCTATGAAGAATCATGAAACAACTGTACAACAAAGCTGAAGAGCTGTAGTAGAGATATCAACAAAGTTCTCAAAGGTGTGCCAACAATAGTCCCATAGATGAAACTAATATGAGATGAGCTAACTAAAATGCAACTGTGATGCAACTAAGAAAGCAGTATATTTTTTGGTTACACGTAAAATCTCGTTCCTAATGAACATGCAAATGCGTGTAACAACTACAAAGCGATAAAAACTATACTAGAAAACAATAAAGGATAGAATATCCCTCCCCCAAGCTAAATACATCACAATGTCCCACTGTGTAAAAAGTAAGGGAAGGGAAGAAGAAAGCTCACGCAACGGAAGCCTCGTCCATCGAGAATTCAACGTGAAATTCACGATTGATCACAATATCAATTCAATCAATTCCAATGTCAAATTCACCGCAATGTAGGCACCAATACCAATTTCTCAACAATAGGCAAGCACAAATCAGCCAATTATTTTCAATATTTGAACAAATTTGAAAAATATGAAGATTGAATACCGTCCGAATGCAAGATTAATGCAAGAAGAGAAAGGCGAACGATGTGTCCTAGAGCGCCGATTGAATAATTGCGAAGTGCATTCCCCAATTCAATTTTAGGAATTAAGATTTTTTTTTCTTTTTATTTTTCAAGTGTGGGAATTGAAAGGGTGGGGTTTCTTGGATGGCAGTAGTGGTGTGGGCTGGTGGCAGTGGGGTGGTTTGGTGATGCCGGCGAATTCAGATGGTGTCGACGGTGGCTTCACCGTCGTCAGTGATAATGGCGATGGCTAAAACCGACGGTGGTGTTTGGGCGTTGAGAAAGATGGGAAGTGAGGTTGGGTTCTTGCGATGGGGGTTGTAGGTGTGAGCGTGGTAGTTTTTGGCGGCAGGGGATGGGGAAGAGATTCGATGGGGGATATCGAGGTCGCTGGTTTTGGTTTCACCGGCGTGAGAGAGGGTGAAACTTTGGTTTGGGGGTCGAAATTATGGTTGAGTGCTGGGCGGGGGATTTCTGTTCTTCGGGTTGATGTCGCAGTGTGGGTCGGTGGTAGAGCAAGGTGTTCCGGTGGTGAGTGGTGGGAGGATGAAGGAGAGTCGAAGTTTTGGGGTGGGGGTCTGGTGTTGGTTCGCTGAGTGCTGCAAATCTCTGGGTTGATTTTCAATTTCTTTTTCTTTTTGTTGAACAGCACTCGAAAATCCGCGGGCGTAGGATCGACCCCACGGGTGGGCAAAAAATTTGAGGCCTGGATGGATTAGAGAGCTGTGAGCGCGGGCTAAATCCCGCGGATAGGCAGTGATTTTCACTGTGGAGGGCCGAAATTCCGCGGGCGCGGGTTTTTGTGACCATAAAATTGTTGTGAGACCCCGCGGACGAATGTTTGTACTCGCGCTTTCACCTAAGAACAATATTAGCACACCAAAACCACTAAACAACTCTTGTTAGCATGGTTAGTGTATAAAATTATAAAAATTGAATTCATAGAACTAAAATAAATTACGAAAAAAAATTAACTAAACTATAAAAACGATTCAAGTGAATTCAAAAACTAAAATAAAATACGAAGGGAAACTAACTAAACTATATAAAAAAAATGAATTCAAGTGAATTCAAAACTAAAATAAGAAAGTAAATAAAACAAAATGAATTCAAGTGAATTCAAAATCTAAAACAAAATACGAAAAGAAACTAACTAAACTAAAAATAACAAATTCAAATGAATTCAAAATAAAAAATTGAAAGAAAAAAAAATAGTTAGAAATTCGGGTTGCTTCCCGAAAAGCGCTGGTTTATAAAGGTCCCGCACGAGCGTTTACCTCTCTCTTAAACATTTCCTGCATGTTTGGACCTAGTCCCCTTGGCGGTTGGATGCAAGACTTATGATCAACCTCAAGGTGTATCCTATGCATACAAAAAGTCGGGGCTAATATCCTTGAAATCATTAATACGATAATGTATAGCCTTCTTATGATTTTTCAAAACAACCAAAGGTTGGAAGAGTTTGCTATCATCGAGTGCATCGTTAACAATCACAGGTTTTAACTCATATTCATCTAAAAAGACATCCTTCAAGTTAGAGGGAAGAGCTTTAACTTCGGGTTTCTTTACCTCAATATAGCACGGAGATCGAACTAACCTCTTTACCTTTTGGCGTTCATCAAAGTCAAACTCTTCCTTAGCCAGAGCCTTCTCAATAGCATCCACTTCATTTTTCCAAGTATTGTCATCACCTGTGGAAGAATCAAGACAAAGTACCGCCTCCAAGGGATCTCCATAGAGAGCTTGGGGCATGTTATCATGGCAAATCACGTCAACAACATCAATACTATAACACTTTTCCTCTGGCATAGAACTTTTCAAACCGGTGCTCAGATTAAAAGTGACATCATCATCTCCTATAGACAGTGTAAGCTTACCATTTTTCACATCAATTATTGCACCTGTAGTATGAAGGAACGGCCAACCCAAAATGATTGGAATTTGCCTATCTTCCTCCATATCGAGTACAACAAAATCCACGGGAATAAAAAAATTTACCTACTCTAACAGGCACATCCTCTAGAATACCTAGGGGGTATTTAACAGAACGGTCATCCATTTGCAGAGTAATATTGGTAACTTTCAAACTTCCCATATTCAATTTTGACGAAACAGAGAATGGCATAACACTCACACTAGCACCCAGATCACATAAAGCTTTATCAATGAATAAACTACCAATGTGACAAGGTATAGGGAAACTACCAGGATCTTTTAATTTTGGTGGAGATTTATTTTGTAAAAGGGAACTACATTCTTCAGTAAAAGCAATTGTCTCCATCTCATTAAAAGCCCTTTTCCTAGTCAAGATATCTTTCATGAATTTTGCATAAGCAGGCACTTGAGTAATTAATTCCGTGAAAGGAATTGTTACCTGAAGATTCTTGACGACTTCCAAAAACTTACCAAATTGTTTGTCTAGCTTACTCTTGAGGTGACGATTGGGAAAAGGAAGTTTGATAGAAGGAACCTCAATAGCAGGCTTTTTGGCTTCATTGGTCTCTTCATGTTCAGTTGCTTGCTTAGAGTTCTCCTTGTCAGTTTTAGCTTCATCTTGGACCTGTTCCTCATCGTTTCTTACACTCAAAGTATCATAAATAGGCATGGGTGGTCCATTATAGTGAAAAATACTTCGGAGAGTGATCATAGCATTTGCCGAATCTGTTGGCTGAACAGGTTGTGCTGGAAGAGCACCTTGTTGTCGAGTAGAGTTCAAAGTAGCCAATAGTGCCAACTGATTCTCCAACATCTTATTGTGACCTAGAATGGATTCAATTTGTGCCTTGTCAGCTTTTCTATCTTTTTGCATCTGTAGCATCATATTTCTCATCTCAACCATCATTGGATTGGTAGGAGGTGCTTTGTGAGATGGATTGAAAGGTGGTCTAGAGAAACCAGGAGGGTGTTCTGAAGGTTGTTGGTAGTACCTCTGGTTCAATTGTTGTGCCTATGGTTGTGGTGTAGGAGGATTTAGGACATTAGTGCTCTTGTAAGACATATTAGGATGATTTCTCAACCCTGGATTGTATGTGTTGGAGTATGGGTTGTTCTGCCGATATGATTGAAAAGCATTAACTTGTTTGAGAGAACTCCGACACTCCTGTGCCCAATGTCCAACTATACCACAATTATCACACAAAATCTCAGATGTAGTACCCAAAGCAGCAACACTTGCAGGAGAGGAGAGTTGCATATTGTATAGCTTATTGCTGATGGCATTCATCTCTGCATCTAATAGGGATATAGAATCTATCTCATGCTTGCCACCCTTGTTAGCTAGTCCTCGAGGGTTGCCATATTGAGAGTTGTGAATAGCCATCTCCTCGATCAAATCATGTGCAGCATCAATTTCTAGTATCGTGAATCTCCCATTTGCTGTAGAGTCAAGGATAAGTCTCAAGTTGTTCCCCAAACCATTATAAAATCCCTGAACTAGGAACCATTTTTGAAGACCATGATGGGGACATTCTCTCTGAAGATTTTTGAATCTTTCCCATGCCTCATGTAAAGACTCATCATTACCTTAGGTGAAATTTTGTGATTTGACTACGTAACCTAGCAGTCTTCTCTAGAGGGTAGTAATTTTTGTAGAAAGCTAGGGCCAAGGTATTCCAATCTGTGATCCCGAGAGTGGCTCGATTAATCCCATTGTACCACATCTTTGCCTTGTCTCGAAGTGAAAATGGGAAAAGAATCTCCCGAATCTAATCTTGTGTCACTCCTTGCTGCTTAATAGTAGAACAATATTGGCAGAATTCCTGATAATGGAGATTAGGGTCTTCATTAGGTCCACCACCAAATTGTTTTCTTTCGATCATGTTCAACAATGCAGGTTTGATCTCGAAATAAACAACTTTGATTTCAGGCATTTGATTGCTCTTGGGAAGTTCAGCCAAGGAGGGCTGGGAAAAGTCAGTAAGTCTCCGAGCCATCTCTGATTCTTGTGGAGTAATAGAAATAATGCTGCTAGAATCAGAGTCAGAATCCAAGGGATTATCTTCCCCTGAATTATCTCGCAACTGTCTGAAGAAGTTCTTCTGTCTATGGAAGGATTTTTCAATTTCAGGTTCAAATGGCAGGCAATCTGAACTCAAACTCCTACGCATAAAAGAACTAAAGAACAAACAATTAAGAGATTTTTTCCCAAAGAACAAGTGTTATCTAAAACGAGAGTATATAATCTAGACGCTAAAATAATCAAAGAAAATGGAACAAAACCGTTTCCCCGGCAACGGTATTTGACAAGATAAAGTCGTATCACCTAATCAAAAGTAATCCTAAAGTCTTCTAACAAATAGTAGTCAGGGAAGTAGGGTCGAATCCACAGAGAAACGGTGTTCCTTTCCTAATTATCAGTCAAATTTAGATTATAGGGAACGAGTGTTGTGGGTAATTATACTAAACTAGACTATAACTAAATCAAGAATATCAATAATAAAGAGTCTAGGAAATAGGTTCACCAATGAATAATATTTCGGGATGAAACACAACAATCAATAATTAATAATGCAGTTAAATAGGTTGATTTGCTCTCTCGAATAGAAATCAACCATAGAATTGTATTAACAGGCTCTCGCAATTTATTATTACCAACTCTACCTATTGAAACTAGCCTTAATATCAAGTTTATACCTCCCGGCGCATAACTTAATATTGCAATACTATAACAATCAAATCTGGCCAAATTGGATTAAATAGATATAAAAACATTCAATAGCTAGGAATCAACATACATCAATAAAAATCAATACTTTATAAACATCCCTTCATAATTGATCATGGATCCCCTTAAACCCTAGAGATAGACTACTCAATCATAATTGGGGAAATCATATTCATAATTAAATAAGTAGACATGAATTAATAATCAAGGATTGAATAGAAATAAGAAGAGAAAAGAACTAATACCAATTGTAGAACCAATCTTGCAAAATCAAAGATTCTATTGAAAATTCAATGTAAATTGGGGAAAAAGCAAAACTAGGGTCCTTGAATAGTTGAGAGAAAAATAGTTCTAATCTAAAATGAATTAATAAGGAAAAATTGTTTCCAAATGCAATCTTTTGGCGATTCGCAAATAATAATGCAACCTTAAGATTATTCTGGAATAATGCAACATTTATACCCCATTTATTTTAAATGAGATAAATTACCTGTGACCTGAAGAAAAGATAATTTTTAAATTAAAACTTTTAATTCTAATTAATATATTAAATAACCTTTAAAAAATTAAATAATCCCCCACCCCTGCTATCAACCGACCACCCCAAACCCTCCTACGCCGCCACCTCCTCCCTCCTCTTCCCTGGAACTACCATCACCACCAACCCATCACACCTCTCCTACCCCTTTTCCGGAACACCAACACTACACCTTCTTGCAAAAATTTTATCGAGCGTTTCCTAGTCCCTGTCTTTGGTTTCTTCCTGCCTTAACGTAACTGCATAGCAACAGTTCAAATTTAGTAGCAGATTCAATTGAACTACCATAATCTACATCTTCCTTTTCTTGTAAGCAATATTCGATTTGGTTATGCATTTTCAGAAGATGACGAACCAGCAGGAAGAAGATCTTGCTCACGACAGAGAAAATGGTGTCTTGAATTCGAAGAAGCGAAAAATTGATGCTAAAAAGGTGTTAATTGGAGCTGGTGCTCGTGTCCTCTTTTACCTTACTCTTGTATACAATGTTCTTTGCTTCAACACTGATTCTGATTTCAGATGGTGGGACCAAATTGATTAGGTTTTACTTTATATTCACTACTTTCTTTAATTGCAAATTGGTGTAGAAACTCCAGCGTGGATTTCTGGGTGGGGTTAGGGGAGGGGAGGGGATTTCTGGGAGGGTAGGGGCGGGGATCTGGGTGGGAGAAGGTGGGTGGAGGAATTATGGGTAAGGGTTTAGGGGAGAGGAGAGGTATTTTTTTGTTTTATCTTTTTTTTTCTATTTTTTAATAAAATTTTTTATTAGATCCAATTATTAGCTGACACGTGTCCCACTAAACCTATTATTCAGGTTATATTAAGTTTTATCCGGTTTTGTCCTATTTAAAATAAATGGAGTATAAAGGTTGCATTATTCCAGAATAATCGAAAGGTTGCATTATTATTTGCAAATGGCCAAAAGATTGCATTATTCCAGGCAATTTTTCCTTTAATATTCCCTTGAGTCCTTATACCTTTCTACTGTATTTCTTAAAACAACTAGAATAATAGAGCTAAAATCGTCAAAAGATAAGGCCTAAATCAACTAATGGTACACGAAATAACTCGCGGGCGTATTGGGGCCTAAATCTCATCCTGCAAAACACCGTCAACTTGCAAAGAGCATATCTCACAAACTAGAAGTCGTATTGGGGCGTGTGATATACCGTTGGAAAGATTTTCAAGTCTAATTTGGAACCCCACTGGAATAACTCAATTCCTATATTTTCATAATGATCTATGATCAAAATAGTGCACATGACTCGATTTCCATACTTCTTTTAACATGTTTCCGTTCTGTTTTTGGTTGCAATCTAACTCGAAGATGCCCTTTGGACTTCTCATTTGACGTAGCTCCTTTCTAGATGCTTCTCATACTTAAACTTGTTCAACAATACTCCAATTGTGTTCTTAGTACCTCAAAACTATAAAAAAAAACACTGAAATCACGCACAAGAGTAATATTTTCTCAACTTAAGTAACTATATGCAATTATGAACTGAAAATGCAACTAAATGATCCTAAAATAAAACCTAAATGCATCATGAAAGACCTATATTAATATGAGCATCATCATGGACCAAGTTCATGAGTTCGAAAATCTTTGTGCTGATGTTCTTAATGAGGACATGAAAATCTGTGAAGTTTTTCCTGTAGAGAGTTCCGCAATCATCTGAAACACAAGAAGAGTTCCTTTCACTTCAGGAGCTGATTAGTCATATGAGAATTGAAGAGGCAAACCACCTCAAATACAATCAGGACTCAGTTATTGTTAATATTACTAAAGCTAACCTGGTGGAATCTATTGCTCCATCAGGCTATGATAAGTTTAAGGGTAAAGAGAAAAAGGGTAATAACAAGGGAAAGAAGCAAGAAAAATTCAACAAACCTGATAGCAAGAGTCAGGAGAAGTATGTCCTTTGTTATGTCTGTGTCAAGCCTAATCATAAGGCTTACCAATGTCCTCAACGCCAAGGTTCTGTCGAAAAATAAGGACCTCAGGCCAACCTTGTTGAATCGAATGACATTGCAGCTGATGTGGTTGTTGAAGCAAATCTGATTGAGAACAGTACTGATTGGATTTTGGACACTGGGGCTTCGAGGCATTTCTGTGCAAACAAGGAGCTGCTCCATGATTTCCGAGATGCTACTGAAGGCGAGTGTGTCTATATGGGCGATGCTGCAACTGCTGGAGTACTTGGGAGAGGAAAGGTCACTCTTAAACTTACCTTTGGAAAAACCCTCTCCCTTTCAAATGTATTGTATGTTCCTACTATGTATCGCAACTTAGTGTTTGGTGCCTTGTTAAACAAAGCTGGTTTGAAAATTGTGTTTGAGGCTGACAAAGTTATAATGACTCGTGGTGGGGAATTTGTTGGGAAGGGGTATTTAAGTGGGGTTTTATTTATTCTGAATGTTTTTTCTTCTGTTTCTGCTGTTATTAATAAAACCGTTTTCGGTTCTACTTATATTGTTGAGTCTTTAACTTTGTGGCGTGGTAGATTAGGGCATGTGAATGTTGCTTCTATTAAGAGACTAAGGACCTTAGCATTAATACCTAATTTGTCCCCTACTGAGTTTTCAAAGTGTCCAGTTTGTGTTGAAGCAAAATTCACTTAGCAAACCTTGAAAAATTGTGACTCAAAGGACCACACAACTTCTAGAGTTGATTCATACGGACTTAGCAGATTTCCAGAACACTAGAAGTAGAGGAGGAAAATTTTGGTACATTTCCTTTGTTGATGATTTTTCAAGGTACACTAAGATTTACCTTCTCGAGGCCAAAAGTGAGGCAGGAGAAGCTTTTATTAAATATAAGGCTGAAGTAGAAAACCAACTTTATACGAAAATCAAGAGGGTTATATCTGATAGAGGTAGAGAGTATGAGAACATCTCTTTGAATGACCATTGTGAGAAATTGGGAATCATTCATGAACTTAGCGTACCCTATGTACCCCAACAGAATGGTATGGCTGAACGGAAGAATAGATCTTTGAAAAATATGATAAATGTTATGCTTGTAAGTTCTGGGTTGCCTCATGAAATGTGGGGGAAGCAGTCCTTTCAGCCTGTCATGATCTCAATTGTGTACCTCACAGAAAGTTAGATAAGACTCCTTATGAATTATGGAAGGGTAATTCTCCAAACTTGAGCTTCTTGAGAGTGTGGGGGTGTCTAGCTAAGGTTGGGTTACCTAACTATAAAAGGTCAAACATTGGACCCAAGACCTTTGATGCAGTATTTATTAGTTATGCTCATTCTGCCTATAGGTTCATGACTTTGAGTGATAGGTCTATTTGTGAGTACAAAGACGCTGAGTTCTTTGAACATGTTTTTCCCATGAAAAAGGGCGATGATGCTTCCATGCCTTCATGTTCTTCTCCTCCTGTTGCTTTACCTACTTGTTCTACGCATGATGTTGACTTACCTACTAGAGATATTCTTGTTGATTTAACTTTAAGTAGTACTTCAGTTGATTTGCATACTATTAGTTCTTGTGCTATAGATGAACCTAGGAGAAGTAAAAGACCTAGAGTAGCAAAAGACTATGGTTCTGATTTTGTTACTGCTTTTCTGTCTGAGAGCTCTTGCATTGACCTGTCGAGTGATGAACTAGTCTATGCTTTCATGATTGAAGAGGACCCTAAGACTTTTGAGGAGGCAATGTGATCTGTGGATGCTAGCTTTTGGAAAGAGGCCATTAAGAGCGAGTTAGATTCCATTGTGTCTAACTCCACTTGGGAGTTAACTGACTTACCTAAGGGATCAAAGACCACAGATAACAAATGGATCTTTAAAAAGAAGTTGAGACCTGATGGGACTATTGAGAGGTTTAAAGCCAGAATTGTGATTAGGGGCTTTACTCAAAGGAAGGGACTAGATTACTTTGACACTTATTCTCTTGTGACTAAGATAGCCACCATTAGGAACCTATTAGCTCTTGCTGCTATTCATGACTTAGTCATACATCAGATGGATATGATGGCTGCTTTCCTGAATGGTGACTTAGAGGAGGAGATTTATATGTCTCAACCTGAGGGTTTCGTGGTACAAGGTCAAGAAGATAAAGTGTGTAAGTTGAGGAAGCTAAGTCCCTATATGGTCTCAAACAAGCACCAAAATAGTGGTATAAAAAAATTGACACTACTGTTGTGTCAAATGGCTTCATTGTTAACAACTCTGACTTTTGCGTTTATTCAAAACTGATAGGATCAAATTGTGTAATCATATGTCTTTATGTGGATGACTTGTTGATCTTTGATAACAATTTAAAGGTGGTTAATGATACTAAACTTTTCTTGGCATCGAAATTTGAGATGAAGGATTTGGGAGAAGCTGATGTGATTTTAGGAGTAAGACTTAAGAAAACCTCCGGTTGCATTTCCCTTAGTCAGTCTCATTATGTGGAAAAGGTGATTAAAAAGTTTAAATCCTTTGATGTTGCTCCAGTGAGTACACCTTATGACCATAGTATTCATTTGACTAAGAATTTAGGAGAAAGTGTTTCTCAAAGTGAATATGCGAAAGTCATAGGTAGTTTGATGTACCTCATGAACTGTACTCGACCTGACATAGCTTATGCAGTGAGTAGCCTGAGTCGGTATACTCAAAACCCTAGTAATGAACATTAGAATGCTCTTCATCATCTTCTTAGATACCTGAAAGGAACTGTTGATCTATATTTGCATTATTCTAAAATTCATGCTGTACTTGAAGGATTTTGTGATGCAAACTGGATTTCAGGTAATGATGAGATTAGTTCAACTAGTGGTTACGTGTTTACCCTTGGCGGTGGTGCTATGTCATGGAAGTCTTCGAAACATTCTTGTATAGCACGATCCACCATGGAGTCTGAATTCATTGCCCTTGAGTAGGCAGGGCAAGCTGAGTGGTTGAGAAACCTTTTGTCTGATGTTCCGTTATGGGAAGGGCAGGATGCTCTTGTCTCCCTTCATTGTGATTCTCAAGCAGCCATTGGCGTTGCAAAGAACAGTGTCTACAATGGTAAGAAAAGACACATACGGATCAGACATGGAGTCGTGAAACAACTCCTAAAAATTGGGGTGATTTCTTTGGACTATGTGAGGTCCGAAAGAAATCTTGTTGATCCCTTTTACTAAGGGATTATCTAGGAGAGTTGTCCTAGATTCGTCGAGGGGGATGGGGCTAAGGCCCATTAGTTGAGAGTTTATGGTGGATACCCGTTTGTTGGTCAAACGAAGCCATAGAATCTTAATTTGCACTACATTTCTCATCCCTATGGTGTGCTGGTAGTGCTTTCTAAATCCATAGCCTATTTGGTGGTGCTATTGAGACGCACTTGATGGATTTATATAGTGAGGTTGAGATTTTTCTCTTAATAGTTCCATATCCCTTCGGGGTGGTTTTATTGAGGAACACTTGATGGACTACCTACGTAAGTGTGAAGGTTAAGCCGCCTTCTATGAAAGACTGGGTTGTCTTTCTAGAGCACTTATGAGACCCAAGGTTTGTGCATGTCTATAAAGCGCTTGTGTTGTATCGCGGATACTGCACGTTCTTAAGGTAGGTTTGTGTTGTGAGGGTCTCAACGGAACTTTGCTGAGTTCAAGAGAAATTTACTCACTAGAAAGTAAGTTGTTGCCTCACTTCACTATGTATCAATTCAAATCGAAAGATATTGATGCTTAAGTACTTCCCTTTATTTACCCAAGAATTTCTTTTGCTTTCCAGAGCCTTTTTGGGGGATTGTTGGAGTTAAGGCTTGTAAAGCCTTCTTTGGGTTTTCCCAAAGATCTCATATCGTCTATGGAAGGGAGCTAGTTTTCCTTTGTTTATTAACTTCCTTCCTCTACTTGTCTATTGAGTTGATTACATGGTTGGCTTTTATGGTTGGAGGTCATGCTTGGAGCTTATCTTTTTGGACCCGGGCTTGGGTGTGTGTAACGGTAACTACACTGAAACGTTTTCAACGTTACCGTGTTTATGGCCATTGATTACGTCCCTTGATTCCCTCTGCTATTGATTACCTTCCGTTTTTGTGGTCTGATTTTTTCTATAAGTAGACCTTCTGCTGTTGTTTCTATCACGGTCTTCTCCTGGGTACGTGTTATAAAATCTCCAAAACTTTTCTCTGTTAGTGGTGACTTAGAAGGGTGTTGTGGTAACCTTGGGGAGCTTTCCGACCAGTTGCGATTACCACCATAGTTGGGCCGTAATTGCTTTCAAGTCAGTGGTTTTCAATCGCAGCACAACCTTGAAATCGTTCTTTTATCCGACATTGCAAATAGTCAGTTTCTAACAATAAACATGCCCTTACTCTTAATTACTTTATTTGATTGTTAGTTGCCAAACTTTATGCTTAATTTTGACCGAATCTAAATAAAAGTCTAATTTCAAAATACAATCAACTAAATTTAATAACAAACTATAGAATAAATTGATGGTTCACTTAATTTAACTAAAAATTTGTATTATAGTATTACATAAAATGATCCGTGCCATCCACCGGACCAGCAAGTTATATTACAAGCGAAAAGATCAAGGAAAGGTTTCACATTAACATTGGGTTTCCCTTTTTCTCAGTTTGATACTCTCCTCTCCATGCTAAGAAAATCTAACCATCACAGCTTGAGGGAAGGTGTTAAGGACTCCATCTTGGATCCTGGCCTAAGTCACTCGTTTTGATCCAATACCTCCTCCAACTCAGGGCCTGTTCATTTCAGCTTAATTTCAATTCAGTTCAGTTCAGTTCAGCTCTAATCAGTTCAGTTCAGTTCAGTTTAGCTCCAATCAGTTCAGTTTAGTTCAGTTCAGTTTAGTTCAGTTCAGCTCCATTCTTTTATAACCATTTTGTTAAATATTATTATGTTGGTATAATTTATTTTACTAATTACTCTTATTATTAGTATTATTATTATTATTATTATTATTATTATTTATTTTTATATAATTTTTATTAAGTATTATTATTATTATCTGTATATTATTTGTTTATTATAACTTTATTCATTATTATTATTATCATTAGGGAGGAACATGGTTTAGGTTAAAGGCACAAATAAACCAACGTTTTCAGCCCATAATTCAATCAAATCACGTCAAAACGATTTATGATGTAATTTTGCACGGTCCGACTTAATTATTATTTTATTACTAAATATTAATATATAATTAAATATAATTATTAAAATATTAATATTAATTTAATTCTTAGATATTATTGCTATTATATAATCATCATCAGGTATTAATATATTAATACAAAGACTATAAAATAATTGTTATTAATTATCATTATAATCATTAATCATTATTATTATTAATTTATGATTATTAATATTATTTATTTATATTTATCATTTAAAAATATTCAAAATACAATTATTATTATTCATTAATAATTATTCATTATTATTACCTATCATCATAATTATTATATAATATTCATATTATTATTGTTTAAATATTATTTATATATTTATTAAATTCAATTAAATTCAATTCAGTTCAGTTCAGTTCATTTCAGTTCAGTTCAGTTCAGTTCAGCACCAATCAGTTCAGTTCAGTTCAGTTCAGCTCCAATCAGTTCAGTTCAGTTCAATTCAATTCAGTTCAGTTCAGTTCAGCTGTTTTCAGTAAATCTAAACAGGCTCTCACTTCTTTTAATTATCATTATTTGTATAACAAAAGTATGACAATAAATTGTGCCACATTCACAATGGTAGTCATATTTCCTTCTCTAACATTTCTGATTTCATTTATGACCGGTATCTATTTTGACACCCTCTTTTAAATATCTATTTTGACACCCTCTTCTAAATATGCTTTTATGATCAAGTAATTAAGAGGTCGGACGATTCAAAATTAATTTCTAGATTTATAGCCGATTTGAAATAATTTAATATTCCTAACCATATCTTTGTAATGTTGGTTGGCTATATCTGATAAGCTCAGTCAAGAGATTTTTGGTCTATAATAATGATATGTGTCCTCTATGTGGACAACTCTCGGAATCTTAGCTTCTTCCCATATTTTTTTCCAATATTCGTGTAGTTTTCTCACTTGGAAGATAATCAAAAATTATTGACTCAATTTCAACCATCATTCTACTTCCTTGCAAGAAGTTTATAGGTGGGATGGATCGCTATAAGGGTTCCAAGTTCAAACATATGTGCTTATATACAGGGTTGACTGCTTTGGCTTATTATATTTGGCTCAAAAGGAATTTTGTTGTGCGGAACCAATATATGCAACACCCTACTATTATTGTTCAACACTTGCAGTGTCAAGTATTGAATTAAATTCAGCAATGTCTTCCCAAGAAGATGAGTAGTAAAAATAGGAGATAGCTTGATACTCTATGATCATACTGTTTGTTTTGGTTCCCCATTTGACAATTTTTGTTTTGGTTCCCCATTTGACAATTTTTGTTTTGGTTCCCCATTTGACAATTTTTGTTTTATATCTCCCACTTTGGTAATTTGTTGGTAGTAATTGTATTTTTGGTTTGGAGTTTCCGCTTTTGGGCATCGAGAAAGCATTTCCTAGAACGTAAGTCTCTCCCTAAAAGGTCTGTATTTTGTCTGTCCCTTTAAGGGTTAAGTTATTATATCTATTAATTATCAATGAAAGGATCAGATACTTATCAAAAAAATATTAGTGATGAAATCATATGCATTTTCTAAGAAAAGTTCCTTACTACCATCGCAATGGAAACTCATCCTTAAACATGTGATCTTATTCTCAACTTTTCATTCTCACTCAATACTACCTTATGATAGTCGATGATAATGAGATTGTATGAAAAGATCACAAATTCGAAGATAAACGGGCATTACCATGGAAATTGATACAGTACTAACTATACAAAATTACATATAATTTGTCACTATTAGTCTATTACCATTACTTGTTACCATCTACTTGTTATATCTAACTAAACAAAAATTCAAATTATGATAATAAAATCAAACCAATTTGAAGTTTCAACAATCCAGCATGATATCCAAATGTTTACAAAGGATTAATGTAACACAAAGAAAGAACAAATACATGAATCTCGATCTCCCCAAAAAAGAAAACACAAGAGAAAGAAAATGTGGACAACCAACCCCCCAAAATATATATATTCCCAAATAAACTAATCCTCAATCAACAAATAATCCTACCCAATCACAAACTTATTATGACCTTTTTTTTCATTGTGGATTTATCTTACTTTTTTTTTGGGATAACAACTCTTAGAATGAACATTAGACATTACTATCTTCACTTAGCCTCAGGCTTCTTCTCCTCCACTTTCTTCTCAGCTGTGACAGGAGCCACGGCTGGAGTAGTCTCAGCTGGCTTACTTACTTCTTTCTTCGGCTCAGAGGCCTCGGGCTTCGCCGGCTCGGCAGCCGCTGCCTTTGGAGCTTCTTCTTTCTTGGTCTCAACCACCACTTCTTTGGCTACTACTACTTCACTCTTTCCTGCTGGCTCTGCTGGCTTCTCCTCAGCTGGCTTTTCAGCTCCCTCAACTTCCGGCTTCTTTCCTTCATCCTGTTAACAAACATATAAAGTATTATTATTATTTTCTAGGAGTATCTCACAAAATCAAATTGGACTAGGACTACAATAACACTAATTGAATAACAAGGAATAATAATGTAAATTATGATGAATGTTGGAATATCATGCATGTATGTCTCTAAAACTTGATGCATTGACTTTAGGACTACTTATCATTAGTACTATTCAACATACAGTTTTAATTATACTTATTTCTAACAGCTTATTAAACCATTAACAGATCATACGAAGCATTATCATCAAGCATCTTATAATAGTAATGTATTTGCGTGTAAATTTACAGGATAATTTTTTACACTAGTGTTCATTATCATTTATTAATCATATTATACATTAAGTATAAGATGAGACTTTTCTTTTATATTACCCGTAATATAATTATTACGGTTATTATCAGTTACTAACGCTTACTAAACAAACTATAAAATAGTTGATAGTTGACGCAATTGTGTTAACTTCTATATGGGATATATATTTTCTAAAAATGTACACTTCAGAATTGTTATAAATCCGGCAAAACTCGTGCATCTCTAAATGTTTTACTATAGAACCAACCATAAAAATCCCAAAGGTACAAAAGCAACAATTTGACAAATTAAAAGGACAAAAAAAAGAGGGGGGGGAAACACTTTAAAAGACACTATTATTATTACAAGTAAGAATAGATGGAAGGTGAGGGAAATGAAGAGGAGACAACATGGAACAAATAATCAAATATGGGTGATTATTGGAACAACATGAACTAAGAATGACCACATAAGGAAAAGAAGCAAGACACATGCTCAACGATTGGGTCCCAAAAACAGCTGTCAAAGGAAAGGACTACAATTACGATGGACAAAACTCATTCTATATCAAATAGAGTATTGTATAATGGAACTTAAGGACAAGATTCCTCGTTATGAACCCTACCCTCTTGTTATAGTTATTCTACCAAGAAACGAAATATTCTCTTAAGAAAAGAAAATTCTCCAAGAAAATAGCACAGATTATCCTTAGACAACATAAATAGTCGGAGCTTTTAACGGCACTTTATAAGGCATACATAACGTGCTCATTAGTAATGCCAAATGTGTCACTAAATGAGATGATATGTCATCTTATTACACACAAGAACTAAAATACATGTTAAGAAGACTTTATATAAATAAATAGGTGTTGTTTCCTTATAAGAAATTTTACTTTTCGCCAAATAGGAGGAGTTTCTTACAAGATATACTACTTCCTCTGATCAATCAAATAGTTTTTTTAACAATATTATGCGTACAACATTTGAATTGCAAACAAAAAAAATAGGAGTTTCTCTCAAAAGGTGTATGTGTTTATGTATTTGATAGAGATAGGAGTAAAAGAAACATAAATTTGTTGTATTGTTACATGGTTAAACTGACGATAGGCAAAGCTAATTCTTAATACGATTTCCTAGTTTAAAACCTTAATAAAACTCAATAGCGGAACTTCATGGGGACCGGCAAAAGTTTGTATTTTTCTAAACTTAGGTAAAAATGTTGTTTTTTTATTCAAGATAGATTAAATTGATACCTTGACCATTCTAAATTAAAAAGTTAGTTGAAATATGAACTGACCCCTTCAACAACCAAAGTTCTGATTCTGCCCCAGATAAAATTCACTCATACAACATAGTAAGGAAAACTTGTTTTATAAGAGCTTGTCAAACTTAATACAATATTATTATTATTCTAGAGTGGTTTTATAAGAAGCCGCCTAATTATAGAAGATAATGAGCTTTTTGAATAACGTGATGGACTTTTTGAATAAAATGATGGGTTTAAATTAGTTTAATTATAATATAAAATTAGATGCACTCATAATAATATTTTGTTCTAACTTGACTTTAACCTTTTCATTTTTTTTCTAATAAAAAACAGGATTGAACATGTATAGCCATGATAAGATTTGATAGGGTGAAGATATAGAAAAGATAAAATTGAGCTAACAGTAACAGATTGATAATGTAGATACTACAAAGCTGAAGGTGAGAACTGATGATAACATTTTATCGTCATATAAGATATAGTCATCTATCCATATAAGATAAGATGGTACGTCAAGCTACTGCTTTTCTAAAATTGCGTCTCCGAATTGTAAACTGATAAGAGTTTAAAATGTCAATTGTAAAATCTGAAAATGAACAACAGTACAAGACTTGTCAAATGTGTTGATCAGGTTAATTCTTGATTTGAGGTTTTAGTTAGGCTTTCTTCTGCAGAACCAAAACAAACAAACAAAAAAAAGTAGAAATAATTTCTATCAAAATCCAAAGATTAGGGTCAAAATTATGTTTGTTCAATCAATTTTACAAAGCTTCAAAACAAAATTTTCACTTGATTTAGTTGATTAACATATTTGCCAAAGTATCTCTTAAATAATCGACAAAATAAACCAATCGGTAGCTACCCCGGTCTTGTTTTTTAGAAGAGCTCTAAACTCTAAAAAAGAGTAATAGTGATGAATTTAAATTAATTTGTAGCAAAAAATATCTCAAAGGTATGTGCTCCGAATTTAATTATGAAATTATACAAAGATTTGTTATTATCATGTATCACCACTTAACAAATAAGTCATTAGACACTAATCTTACCTTTTCCAACTATTAGAGATAAACAATATATATAGTCAATAACAATTTAGCATTATAAAACATTTCAAAACAAAATCTCGAATAAGTATAGATTACCATTAATCCTATTGTCCTAATTATTTTTTGGATGCTGACGACCTAACATATTGAACATTATGAGAGTAGATACACATTTTATTTCTCTTTTACATTTGTTAGTTATTTTCTCTTGTATTAGCCTACTATATAAAGGCTCCTTCTCATTTGTCATAACTAACTGATTGTATTTGGACTTTAGTTTACTTTTCTCCAATAACAGAATTCTGTTTCATTCTCAATTCTCTTTCAATAAGAAATTAGCTCAGCTAATTCTACATGGTATATTTCATATATTTTAAATAATAAAAGAAAAATAATAAATATAGCATTAAGCTTAATATAAAAACGTAGAACTTAAAATTTAAGTAATTAACTTTTGAACATTGATAACGATCACTTTCCATTGCAATAGGATTTTGGGCAAAAGCAACACACAAAAAATCTCTCCGAAACACAATCACAAGCATTAGAAAAAAAAAATTAAGTTCTAAAATGGAACTAATGTAATCAAATAAGCCCAATTAAAATGATGAAAAAGGCATGTGAGACACGGGATTATCATTATAAATATTCTTTTAGTAACACAATCTTACACTATTAATTATGGCTTGTTGGGACTCTTGGACTCTTGGGAGTTTAAGGCTTCGCATAGTTCATACACACACTCATTTAGCATTAGTAAACACCACCTTTTTGCCCCAATACGGCCTAAGAATTGTTTCTAAAATACTAACCAATTGAGTTATTCATTTCTCTATCAATGAATACCATCGTATGAGATTATTCATCATACGTCCAAATGAACGTGATAAACCCAACACTATTTTTTTTCCTCATTGCTCAATTAGACATTTTTAAAAAAACAAAAATTAGACGTTCAAATAAACAATGATTAAAAATAGTTTTAGATAGTTGAATGTAACATATTCATAGTACCCCAAACGTACAATAAAAGTTGTACTAGTACATTGCATCGGTGCTATATTACCATATTCAACTTTAACCAATAATTTCTCTCAAAATATAGCAATTTAGATTATTATGTAAATTATCTTTTCATATATTTCTTCTTATAGAAATTTTTATATCTTATACTTCCTCCGCTTTTTAATACTCACATTTTACGCTTCTCAATGCACAATTTGAACGTTAAATATCTTTTGTTATACATAAGAAAAAATTAAGCAATAACTAGATCCCACATGACGATAGTTTTCCTTATATATAAGTCACAACTTTGATTATAAGAGACATGTGTGAATAGTATCACAATGAGAAATGATGCGAATATAAAAAAACGGATGAAGTAGTTAATAATCTCATACAATGATATTCCATCCCTTTTTAATATTTAACGTATAGTAGTAACTTTAGAAAAAATATTAGTTATAAAAGGAAAATTGTAAAAAAAAAAAACAAATAGTTAATAATGATAATAATATTAATAATAGTAATTAATAATAATTGACCTCCAACATTTGAGCGAGAGATGGAGCCTTGGATTGATCAGCATCAGCAATTACCTTGTTTAGGTCCACTTCAATTTCCCTCTCTTGCATGACCGTGCTCTTCTCCTCTGGTGCCGGGGCTTCTCCTTCTGTTGTCAACGGCTTGTTTGCACAGTTTCCCATTATTATTATTATTATTAACTATGAAATGACTCTTTTATCCCTTTCTCTTCCCCACAAAAAGCTTTGATGAAAAACCCTTGGTAAGAGAAGAGAGCGAGCTAGAAGGGTTTAATGGGAAAACGCCAAAAAATATAGGGGAAACAAAGAGAGTGCAATGGAAAAAAGAGAAAAGAAAGGAAGTTATATAGAGAAAATAAAAGAGAGAGAAGAAGTTTGAATGTTTATATTTTGAGTTATGATTTGCTGGTCCGACAATCATTCTGCGGAGTATATAGACAACTTACACAACTAGCCAGCTATCCTGCCTTTTTTCTTTCTTTTTTTATATTTTCTTTGTTTTTTGAATTTTTCTTTTTCATTTGATTTTTTTGGTATTTAAATTTTAATTTGGAATGTTATAAATTGGACAGGTTGTATTAACCAAGGACACAGCCTGTTGGAAATTTTCTTGATTCTTGTTTACTAAAATGGCCACCATTATATTTTGCATTGTAAATTCTTGTTTTAGTTTTTGATTGCATAATCTCATAATCTCAAACATATTACTGTAGTATAAAGTTTTGATTGTATATAAGGGTTAAATTATTATTAGCACTCCTGCGATTGAAAGGAATCAACCAAATAAAAATATTATAGTATATTTTTTCTAACATGTTTGTAAAAATCAGTAATCAACGTTGTAGGTCCGGCAATGAGATAACTTTTATGAGAAGAAAATTATGGTCTAAAAAAATGTGTAATAATTTAAACTAAACATGCATGAAAATGATAAATTGATTTTTATAGAAAAATATACATTTGTAACCTCACAAATTCACCTATATGTTATTTTCTTAAAGATAAAAAAAGGTACTTCAAATTCAGAAGTCAACTTTTTTACTACCAACATTCCCACATCTCTTGAGGTACAATTGAAAAACCTAATAATGTTAATGTTTATATGGTTTGCTTACGTCAATAAAAATGAAATATAAAATTATAACTAAAACTAACTTCCTTAGTTTTGTTTCCATATTTTGAATGAGTGACTTTGTTCAATCGATGCATATATTAGATATTTGAAAATTATATAGAGAATATAACAAGACAATCAAAAATATTCCAGTAATGATTTGAACTAGCACGTCATTAAAATTGATCAAAAATGTTTTTCAATAGGTACATATAAAGTCAACATTGGGACATGTATTTCAGATAATACCTAACCGAATCGGCGTTTCCTTCATCCCCATCCCACCCCACAAATGATGCTCCCCAAATTCAAACTATGATGTATTATTGGAAGATAACAACACACCACCACTATAATGGGTCTGTTTTCTTCACCATAAACAGCTGAACTGAACTGAACTGAATTGAACTGAACTGAACTGAAATGAACTGAATTGAAATGAACTGAACTGAACTGAATTGAACTGAACTAAATGAATAGTGATATGTGAGAGTAAAAGTATTGTTCAGTGCTGAATTCAACTGAACGGAATTGAACTGAAAATAAGCTGGGGAGAACAGGCTCAATAAGGGCCTTTGCGTAAGGCGATTACATATATTTACACTAACCATATATGCACGTGATGCATGCCTCGTGTAAAAGATTAATATGTAAGGATCTGGGAGAAACTACATTGTGATTTCTCCATAAAAATGCAAACATATCGGTTATAGAACTAATTCCTATAATTATGAAACCCATGTGAGATACAGAGGAATAAGCTATTCTTTTTTTTAAATTAAGTTGTCCGGGATATTTTTCATAGTTTTAAAAATAATCGTTAAGTTTTCGTCATTTTGTTTTGTTAGTGGGTGTAAGTGTAATCTCAAAATAGTTTAAAACGTGATACAATTTAGATAAATAGAAAAAAGTAGTAAATATCCAAGAGTAGATTAGCAATAGTGATTTAAAAACAAAACGCCAAAAAAGAGAAAAATCTTACAAAAGATTAATGAAAGGTGTCATTAGCATCATCACTCATGAGTAACATCACTCTCCCTCTACCACTTTCTCACTCATCCTGAAATACTTTATCATGTTTCATGATCAATTATATGAAATGCACCTTCACTCATGAGCAATCAATTACTCTTGTATTTGAAAATTTAAAAAATTCAAATGTATATAGAAATATAGCGAAGTGGATGTCTATTTATAAATCTCAAGAAATATAATCATTGATGTTTTTTAATATTGTTTTTACTTTGTAGATTTTTAGATATTTTAGTTTGAAGTTTTAAACATCTTTTGCTAAATATCTGATGGCAAAGTCTTATAAAAGACTGTCTTACATTAAGCTTAATGTAAGACCAGTCATATAGACCCAGTATACATCTTCCCCAACCAGCCTTCTTCCCACCACTGACATTCTCTTCACTCCACTTACATATGATATTAGTTATGGATTTTATGCAAAAGTTAAACTTTTAGGTTGAAAAGTTAAAAAAAAAGCAAAAGATAAGTTTGTAAATAAAACTTAATTAATAACTTCCTTGATTTATTTATTTTTTCTTTTCTTAATTTTGGTGTCCAAACCCCATCCCCCTCTTCCCTTATAGTATAGAGATCATCGTAACTAGTCAGTAGTCATAAGACTTAATTTTTTTGTTGTAGACTAGACAATTGGGCTTGTTCTCCCCAGCTTATTTTCAGTTCAGTTAAGATCTAGTCAGTTCAGTTCACTTCACTTCATTCAGTTCAGTTCAATTCAATTCAGTTCAGCTCCATTCTTTTATAACCATTTTGTTAAATAATATTATTATGTTGGTCTAATTTATTTTACTAATTACTCTTATTATTATTATTATTATTATTATTTAGTTTATATCATTATTATATCTATATATTTTTTGTTTATTATAGCTTTACTCATTATTATTACTATTATCATTAGGGAGGAACATGGTTTAGGTCAAAAGTATAAACCAATCAAATCGCGTCAAAACGGTTTATGATGCAATTTTACATTGTCCGGCCTAATCATTATTTTATTACTAAATATTATTAGATTATTAAATCTAATTATTGAAATAGAAATATCAATTTACTTCTTAGATATTATTATTATTATATAATCATCATCAAGTATTAATATATTAATACAAAGACTATAAAATAATTATTATTAATTATCATTATAATCATTAATCATTATTATTATTATTATTAATTTATGATTATTAATATTATTTATTTATAACTATCATTTAAAAATATCCAAAATACTATTATTATTATTATTATTATTCATTATTATTACTTATCATTATAATTTTTATTTAATATTTATATTATTATTGTTTAAATATTATTTACATATATATTTAATTCAATTCAATTCAATTTACTTCAATTCAGTTCAGTTCAGTTCAGTTCAGCTGAATTATGCCGAAAAGAACAGACCCTATGTTGGTTAGTAAAGAGCCACATTATTAGAATTGCATATGTCGTTCTCCAACTGGTGATACGAGTACTAACATCTACTCCCTCCGTTTCTATTGGTTGTTCCATTTGGAATCTTGGTATTATTCACAATTAGAGGGAATCTTCTAAATTATTCAATATATATAAGAAAAAATATAGTCATGTAGGGTCTTATTTGATTCGTCTCAATGAGCACATTATTATTATTCAATCGTTGTAATTTTTACTAATATGCAATTGAAGATAATGATGGTCAAAGAAGTAGATTGGCAAACGTGCAAAGTCAAAGCAGGAACAAAAATGGAAACGGAGGGAGTATTAACTTTGAGTGATTCTACAATTCGTGGAAGAAGCACATTTTCTATTTGCCAAAAAAATAGTTGAAGTAACTTAAACTGAACTAAATGGAGTTGAATTGAACATAATTGAATAGAACTAAATTATTAAATGGAACAAAACTACACTAAAATGAACTGAATGGAGCTGAACATAGTTGAATTGAATGTAGTTGAACTGAGGTAAAATTATCTGAAGAACTAAACTGAATTGTAAGAAATAACAGTAATAGATAAAACAATAAAAAAATTATAATGATAAATTATCAAATGATAACAATAAATTAGTAAATAATAATCAATAATCAATAATAATTCATAATTATAATAATGATGATTATAATTGATGAATAACTTTAACACTATAATATATTATTAAAAAAATTAAAAATAAGTAATGACTATAATAATAATTAATTACTATCAATTATATAATTAATATTAATTATAATATCTTAATACATGTTGATGATTATAATAAAAACAATACTAAATACTATTACTACAGTAATAATAACTAATAATATAATATAGTAGTAATAACTAGCGATAATAATAATACTATAATATAAAAATAGTAATAATGATCAGTAAAGGATATATTTCAAAAAAATAATATATAACAAATAGTAAAAATTAAGTTAAATGAATTGAACCAAAGCGGACCTAGGTTCTGTTCGACAATAATAGTTGTGGAGGTACTGCCACCTGTAGGGGTAGTTGTCAGCTGTCTGGGTAGTTGTTAGCTGTAGTAGTAGCTGTGAGTTGTGACCTGTCAAAGTAATTGCGTAAAATATTAGTTTTTGGTAAAAGTAGCGGTTGGAGTAGCTCTTCATAAATATTTGCTTCATTATATATCTAAAACTTTATTACTTCCTCTGTATCTTTTTAGTTGCTACACTTTCTAAAAAAGAAATTTTCTTTTTAGTTGCTACGCTTTCTTTAATTTGTTTTTCTTCTCTCTATGTCTCTCCTACCACATGGGTCCCCATCTCTTTTCCCTCTCTATCTCTCTCACATAAAAAAAATGCATTGAAAACCGGGAAAAAAGTGTACCAACTAAATTGATATAGAGGAAGTATATTTTTTACAACCTCTATCTTCAATCCCTACTTTTTTAGCTTTTCACAACCGCTACCTAAACTCTACCTCTACCTCTATCTCTAACAGCTACTTTAACCACTACTTTGCCAACTATTTAAATTTATAAATTAAAATTTTGACATCTATCTTAACCATTACCTCTACCTCTACCTCTACCTCTACCTCTACTTAGCGAACACGCGCTTAACTAATAACAAGTTAGGGGAGAATATGCAAATATTCATGGCTTAATTGGCTGAAGTAATGGTCCTAAATGGAGCCCGAGTTTACACGTGCGGTGCCAGATTATTCGCCATCCTTGATTGACAGTAGCTCTTTCAATTTAATTTCTTGATTGATGATCATATATGACACTCCACTTTTCCTTGATTGACAATATCCCTTTCGTCTTTCTTTCTGTTTTACCATCTTATCGTTCGTTTCTGATGTTGGTAATTTGGTAAAGGTGTACTAATCAATGTCTGGTCTAGTGAAAATGAAAAAACGCTTTTAATTTTAAGATTGGGATTTAATTTTCACTAGGGATACTCCGAGGATAGGAATTTTCTTACAATTTCCCTCTACTCTTAAATGTCTGATCTGCTTATTCGACTTGGATACCCCGTACAGGATTCCGACCTGGTAGGACAATCACATTACCTACTTTTTTTTTGGTATTGGCATAAAATGTACATATATATTATATAAATGTGTGGGTATATATTGCATGCCATTATGTATCACCTATATGAATATTACATATATATTTAATAATAGGTAAAAAGAGATGTGACGTGGCATCGCTATGTCTCCACGCTAAAAATTTACATAAATAAAGAGGTATTGAATATGTGATCTCTTTTTTAGTAATTTCATGATCTTACCACCAAAATATCAATAGGTAGACCTTACACTCGAGTGTATGATGAGCATCATACTCTCGAATGTACATTAGTAGCGTTTAAATGTACATTAGTTCAAATTCAAAAAACACCCAATATTCAAGATGTTCATTTATTTCATGTTATTGTTCATTCACAAACTTAATATGTTCATTTACGGATATTAAATGTACATCACAAAACTAACTTAATTTTTCCCAAAAATCACTTATACTCACCTTTTACATTCAAAAATTTTCAAATTCAAATTGTTGCCAAAAAGGCGGGAATGTACATCAAAAGCATTTAAATGTACATCAGTTCAAATACTAATGTACATTTAAATGTTTTTGATGTACATTCCCGCTTTTTTGGCAACAATTTGAATTTTGAATGTACATGGTGATTATAAGTGATTTTTGAGTGGGAATGAACTGATGTACATTTAAATGCTTCCAATGTACAATCCCGCCTTTTGTCAAAATTTTGAATTTGAAAATTTTTGAATGAAAATGGTGAGTACATGTGATTTTTAAGCGGGAATGTACATTGGAAGCATTTAAATGTACATCAGTTCAAATTCAAAAATCACTTCAAATTCAAAAATTGATTTTTGAACTGATGTACATTTAAATGTTTCTAATGTACATTCCCGCCTTTTGTCAAATTTTTGAATTTGAAAATTTTTGAATGAAAATGATGAGTACAAGTGATTTTTGAAAAAAATTAAGTTCGTTTTGTAATGTACATTTGATATCCGTGAATGAACATATTAAGTTTGTAAATGAACAATAACATCAAATGAATGAACATCTTAAATACTGGGGACAGTTTTTTTTTGAATTTGAACTGATGTACATTTAAATGCTCCTAATGTACATTCAAGAGTACCATGCGCATCGTACACTCGAGTGTAGTTACGCTTGTGACAATGATATCAAAACAAAACCATGTATTCATTTTATCTTATTAAACTATCGGTGCATCTACCGGATCCAACAACTAGCTCAATAGGTAGAACGCTAAAAGAAAGTAAATCCTATATGCATTCTTAAAATTTTTGTAAATCTTTTTTTCGCAAAAGAAATCTTATTCATCGATTTGAAGTCATACGACATCTACAATAGAAGTCAAAACCGTACTAATTCTATTATGGCAAATCCGTACTAACATATTAAACAGATTAAACACGTCTAAAAACCCTCATCTTTCACATTGTTGTATGTTGCAGCCTTCTATAAGGGGTTCTATCGATCTGTTGTACTCCCTCCGTCCTCCAAACGATTTCCAATTTTTCCATTTTTCTTTGTCCCAATTATATTTCTCATTTCCTTATTTTAATATGGTCCACCAAGTATAATATTATTTTCCTTACCAAGAGAGCTTAATAAACAATTCTAAAATATACCTACTACCTTACTTTTCGATAATAAAATGAAAATTTAGGCGCACACCAATCTCCCTCCTTAAACTTCGTACCCAAAAGAAATGGGAAATACTCGGGGGACAGAGGGAGTAGTTTTGAAGTAGAATTAGATTCAAATAAACTAATTGTAAATGAAGTATTCCTTAAAAAAACATACTTCCTCCATTTCTTTTTAATTGCAACAAACTCAATTGGGTGGACTCCTAGTCAAAATTTTGGTCTGAGTGTGAAAGGGATGGAGAGAGAAAGTGGGGCATATGATAAAGAGAGAGATAGAAAGAAATGACTTGTACAAAAGGAAAGAAAACACTTGTTGCAACTAATTTGATATTTCCATTTTTGGCAATTGTTGCAATTAAAAATGAAACGGATGAAGTAATTGAGTTTTGATGGTTTTAGCTAATTAAAACTAATTTTCATATATCAAATCTAATAACTGACTCATCTATCTATACTAGATAATATAACCTCCCGAAAGGAGGTACCACATCGCTCCACGTCATTATATATAATTAATTAATTATTTTAATTTTCAATAGACAATAATTAAAGAAAATAATTACATCTTAAATAAAAATTACATTCCTTATCTAAAGCGATAACTAATCCTTAACTAAAACTACAACTGATATAAATTATAAAATAAGCCATAATTTTCATTTCAAATGTTAGAAAATTTTAATTTTTGCACCGTTAGATTCGTCTCAAAAAATACTTTAAATCAAGATCCACTTATAATATGTTTTATTATACATAATTAATTAATTTATTTAATTTTCAATAGACAATAATTTTAAAAAATGGTTATATCGTAAATAAAAATCACATTCCTTATCTAAAGCTACAACTAATCCTTATCTAAAACTACAACTGATATAAAATTATAAAATAAGCCAAAACTTTCATTTCAAATCTCAAAAAAATTTAATTTTTGCACAGTTAAATTCGTCTCGAAAAATACTCTAAATCAAGATCCACTTATGATATATTTTCTGGAATTGCAAAAAAAAGTTATATTTTACTAAAGGTATCAACTAGACCACTCATTAATTAATAAAATAATTTTTAAAAAAATTAAAAAATTAAACACGTAGTCATAAAAGTATCCAAATTGCGCAGTGATGGATAATATCACTCATATTAATTGTTATGATGGTAATCATGCACATAGGCGGCATAGGGCATTTTCTATTTGGAAGAAAATGCCAAATGATGTTTTAGAATTGAAGAACCTGCATATCTTACGAAATACATGGGGGTAAAAGGTCATTTTTATTTAGGTGCGCCAATTAGGGTTAGGTCAGTTAAAATATTGTTTCAGTTGTTAAATTATAGTTGGTGCATCCTAACACAAAATATACAAAATCATAAGGTCAATTTTGAAAATCTAGATATTTTGTTTTTATCATATGGAAAAAACAATTCCATAGGGTCACTATAGTTACATATACAATATCATAGGGACATTTTAGAAAGTCAAAATATTTTGTTTCCACCATGTAGAAAAACACAATACTACAGGTTTACCATATCGAATTTCCCAAAAATCTTTTCGGTCACTCATTAATTAATAAAATAAGTTTTACAAAAGTTAAGCTGGTTTCTCAAAAATATTTTGATATAGACCTTACATCTTTTTTCAAAAAAGATATTCCTATCTGGTCAACTATCAACTAGGTGACAGAAGTATGTACTACTCAAAAATAGTCCCAAATAAGAGACTTTCAAGTAAACATGTGTAACGTAATGAATCTTGATGATACATGTAATATCAAACCAATGCATATTATTCTCAAACACGAACCCACAAAAAAAATGTAAATATATTTAAACATGCAATTTAAGCTGGGAATATAGATTTATACATCTCGAAATTAGTATATGCAAATCAGACCCAAAAGGAAACCATGCATTATAATCTCAAACTAAATAATCTCCATGGATGAGAAGCAATTATTTTTTACCTAGATGAATGAATCATGATTTTTCTTCATAAATTTGTTCGAAATCATTCAGACACACCTCATTTCAGACAAGTTTTATTATACGCCTGTGTGTATTAGGAGCATGGTACACCCAAGGCTATATTTTTGCTCATTGCTCATTTGGACGTCTCAACCCATGTTGACCTAATGAGAATAAGCAATCATAGTATAATTATTGTAGCACGAGTTCTTCAACTGAATTGATGAATTTTTAGAAAAAATGAAAGTGAAGATGAGTAATTATGTGACTATATAATGTCGACAATATCAATAATAGTCTAGAGGAAACATATTTGTTGTGTTTTTATTGGAAATATTGCCTAGAATAATGCAACCTTTTGCCCATTCTCAACTAATAATGCAACCTAAAGATTATTCAGAAATAATACAACCTTTATACCCCATTTATTTTAAACAGGTTAAATGACCGGTTACCTGTACCATTGGTAATTTTTATTAAAAACTTTAAATTTTAAATAATATATTAATATAAAAAAATTAAATAAATAAACTCCCCCCATCCCCACCCCATCCCCACCCCTACCGCCAACCCCAGCCCCAACTCCAACCCCATCCACAAAACCCGCCACTGCTATGTTCGCAACCCACCGCACCACCCGCAGCCACCATCGAAACCACCCGGACCACTCACAGTCACCCGCAACCACACGCAGCCACCACATAAACGGGAGGGTTCGAAACAGCGAGGGGGTGTTTTACGGTGGGGAGGGGTGTTTTGCGATGGGGGGTGGTTCGAAACAGCGAGGGGGTGGATAGGGAGGGTTCGAAAGGTGGGTCAGGGTGCGACGGTGGCATGACTGTTTCAAATGGCGAGGTATGGTGGTTTTAGCGTTTGGTGGTCTCAAGTGTGGTGGTATGGTGGTTTCGAGGTTCGGTGGCTTGTAAGGTGGCGTTTTCAGGTGGTGACGGGTGGTTTTAGGGTGGGGGTGGGTGGTTCAGGGTAGGGGATGGTGGCTTGCAAGGCGGGGATGGGTGTTTTGCGGTGGGGGTGGATGGGGTGGGGTGCTGTGCGGTGGGGGTTGGGGTGGGGTGGGAGGTTTTTATGTTTATTTTTTTAGTTTATCTTTTTGATTTAATTTTTTTAAAATTATTTATTGGAACCAATTATTAGATGACACATATCCCACTTTACCCATTTTTCAGGTTGCAACCGGTTTTAGCCTATTTAAAATAAATCGGGTATAAACGTTGCATTATTCTTGAATAATCTTTAGGTTGCATTATTCTAGGCAATTTTTTCCTTTTTTATTTTATTTTGAGAGTTAACTTTACCAAAGTAACATTTGTGTATTATGACAACTTTAACTTCAATTTATTTTATTTTTCAAACCACCAAAACATATAATGACTATTTTAGAATGATACTACTATAACTATAAAAGAAAGTAATTCTAAGTTCGAGATAAAGAAAATTATTAGCTCTTAATATAAGAATCCTTTAAACATTAAACAATTTTTACGTTAGTCGGATGAGAATTATATGTAAATAACTACCGAAATATAATATCTATCAGTTTACTAATTAGTTTATAATATTTTGTTAAAGTGTTTAACACTGAAATCTATACTAATATATAAAACAAGAAAAAAGGCCATGTGGCAGTTATACAATCATTTTGACGACGTGTCAAGCACAGATTAATTAAGGTGATGTGTCATTCTCACAAAAGTTTGACTAATATCTAACTATTTTGGGTTAAAAGAATATAAGATCATCTTTTGTGAAAAGATATATTAAAAAAATTGTTACTTTTTTTGGCTAGATGGTATCATGAAAATAAAAAGATTTATGTTATTTGTAAAAGATCTGATTTTTAGTAATAAAGAATTTCATTACTTTCTTAAACTGTTTTTTTTATTTCAAAAACGTTGTAAAAGATTTGTAAAGTTTTCAATTTTCTCTTTGCAAAACACTTTGTTATTATTTCACAAACGCATATGACAAATATTTTAGGCTAATATTTTTTTATAATAAACTTTCAAGATTTACTAAAATTATATTATATTTATAATATATAAAATTGTGATTCTTAGAAATACAATATGATTATTTTAGAAAAAGTAATCCTTAGCATTTAATATACAAAATAATTTTTGTATTTTTCAAAGCTAGATAAAGCTGGATATGTGCTAAACATGATAGTTCATATTAGTAAAGTAATTGATGGCATATTACTGGGTTGCTACAGCTAAATCATAGATTCATATAGTATGAGTTTATGGAGTTTTATATAGTACTATAATATAATTTTATCACTCAATATTATGTTAATTTATTTTTTTAGCTTAAACTAAGTAATAGACCTTATTTAACCTCCCATATTTACAAATCTGACATGTATAGTCAAGTTAGCTTTTGGATGAGTTAATGTTTACAACCCTGGCATGAAGACATGTTATTTAGCTATAATATATCAATTAAAAGGTATCAACTATCAAATATAGTACTCTCTCATTTACTTATTGTATAATATTGATTATAGCATCTGCCAATAAAAAAAATGAAGGGAGTAGTTAGTAATATATGTCACGAAAATTAATAGTGGGATATATATAAGCATATAGTCTGATTATTGAAATCAAGCAGCTTGATAAAAAAATATGGACAATCAACCTATAGTCTAAACAGAAAAAGCAATTTTATTAATTTTCATAACAATTTAAAAACACCAGTTTACACAAGTATTTGATAATTTTTTTCCCAAGAATAAGAACACTACAAAGACAATTTTTAATTAGTGTATAATATTGTATCTATTAATTAAGGAGTTCACTTTCGCATATGACAAGAAAATTTGTGGTGGAATATAAGCATATAATCTAATCATATATGGAAATCAAACAAGTTGATTAAAATATGGACAATCAAACTATAGTCTAAACAAAGCAATTAATGACATTAACTTCCATAACAGTTCAAAAATGACGATTTACTCAATGTTGTGATATCGATTATATTTTTTCCAAAATCAAAATTTTGGAAAAATATAATTATATAGTACAATAGTGTGTAATATTACTTCTATCTATATCTATATATTTATATAAATCGAGAAAAAAATTCACGTGTCATTCTCTCATTGATAGTGTCATCTGTCATGTGTCATTACCTTAGCCATTATGCAACATATTAGTTGCTGGCGAGTCTAATCAATTAGGAAACCAATATTTATTTACATTTTATAATGATATGAGGCTAGACCCCTAACTACTTTACTTTAATGATATAAAATAATTTTTATCAGTTTTTGGAAATAAAAAAATCACATAGGTATTATTGTTCTATTGAATAAACGAATATGGAACACATATTTTGATTTTCTTATATAAGATTATTTAATTGAAAATTGTATCCAATATAGGGATCATAAGATGAATATCTTTGACACAATATCCCAAAATTATGGCTATTTTAAATGTATGTATCCTTAATTTTTTTTTGAAAATCTTATTACATATATAATCAATTAAAATGTTTGACACGAAAAATTATCATATCAAACGATCAAAAAATAGTTATACCAAACGATCGAAACAACAAAGTTTAGTAATACCTTTTAAAAACTTTCCAATTAATCATAGGCTTGTGCAATTTCCTTCATTTTTTTGTGTAAATTTATCACGCACTGTTGAATTATGTGTACTTTTTCAAATAAAGTCTCATTATTGCAATTGTTTCTCTTCGTGTAATTTATTCATTTAAAAAAAGTGTAAGGGGTTACAACAATGAGTTTGGAAAATTCACGGGTTAGAACACTAGACATATTAGAGTTATCACTTTGACGTTATTAATTACAAGTTCAAGCATTAATCTTGCGAATTTCTACAAATTGGGCTTACCTTGAATAAGAGTCAAAAAATTATTTTGTGATTATATTACTATCAAACCCCCCAATTCATCACACAACTCACTTTTTTCTCATTTTTTATTTTGAAAAAACGTAGATTACAAATTATAATATACACAAATTTATCCTCT
Source organism: Patellifolia procumbens (assembly GCA_947645195.1). Classification (NCBI taxonomy): domain Eukaryota; kingdom Viridiplantae; phylum Streptophyta; class Magnoliopsida; order Caryophyllales; family Amaranthaceae; genus Patellifolia; species Patellifolia procumbens. The sequence goes on along the minus strand of CANSGD010001393.1, from coordinate 185,009 downwards.
TCAATTTGCTTTGGAATTCTCCTGCTTATGAATAGAAACAAAAAAAATAAGGGAGGACTTTATTTATATTTATGATTTTATTGTTTATTTTAAGTCGATTATTTAAAATAATCCATTTACGTATATTGTGTTAGTCAATTTTTTTTAAATAGAACTTTCAATAATGAGATTGAACACTGAATGTGCATGAGGAGGCCCGACTGGGTAGTAATTATTAAATATTATTGGATTGACATTTAAACAAAGTTTTTGTAACTCTAATGTAACTACATTGGCTAAAAACAAGAAATAATAGAGTAAAACAATAAATTTGAATATCACGGGTTAATAACATATAATATGTACTAATATAATGCCACCCCTACATTGTAGACATTCCTTTAACTTAAGACTAAAATTTCTCAAATAACTATAATTTGTTTTACTCTTGATTAAGTTTTATTGGGTTGAATTATTATTAAAATGCCAGTAACTTATATATTAAACCTTTTAGATAGAACCTTTGTTAGCCCGTGCATTTTTTCACGGGTATAAATCTAGTTTAGATATAATGAAAATTATAACTAAATAAAATCCAACCCGGGCATTGCCATGTGTAATGGGTAAGTAAGGGTTGCAGCTTGCCACGTGTCACTCCATGTTAGCGTCATCATTGTACGTGATAATTTGCAATACACAAAATGCAAGTAATGGATTTTGAACATGCGGCCTATTAGTTGTAATGTCATAGGCTCTACCACCAAGTCACATCCCTTTTTGTTATGATCTTATAATTAAAAATTCCTTTTACCTTGATTAAGCTTTGGGAATAAGTGAAGAGACCTCCTTCATTATAATTTTTCATGTTCCTTTTAATTTTTTTATTTGTTTCTTAAATACCATCTTAATTTTAATATTAAAAAAATTAAATCTATGAGAAATATTATTATAACTCAATTAAAAAAAATGAACCCCGAACATCGTCAGGGCCACACACTAGTTAGGATTTATTTTATGTCCAATTAATTTATTGGTTCTTTATTATTTGAGCTGGTGTTAGTGAGAGTTTTCCATTGGTTTTGTTTTTAAAGAAACAGAAGTACAAAACTAGGTGCTGTATTAAACCCAAAGCACGAAAGCACAAGTTCACAACTTCTACTTCTATAATCTAGAAACTAGAAAGATAATAGTCCAGATAATCTATTCCACATAATGTCTCATTTGGTATCCCATTTTCTATTATTTTGTCCCATAACTTACATCAAATAATTTTTTTTTCTTATTTTGTACATTCTTCCTACTAGTAAAGCCTCCTCAAACATAAAAATATAGAAAATAAACTTCACTCATTAAAATAAAAAGCGAAAATGAAATAAATGGTTTTCGCTCTTTATTTTACTAAGTGAAGTTAGTTTTTTTTATTTTTTATGTTTGAGGAGGCTAAACTAGTAGGGAGAATGTACAAAGTAAGAATTTTTTTTTAATTTAAGTTATAGCACAAATAATAGAAAATGGGTACTATATTATGTGGGATAAATGACACGGACTCGAAAGATAATGCCTAACACTAATAGAAAAAAATAGAAGAAGCAATGAGGGAAAATCCAAGTAGATACTGTGTAATTGGGCAGCCAATTATTCTCACGTTCATCTTTACAACTATTTATTGTGGGCCCACTAATATACCAAAATCAAAGTTTGGTAATTCATTTCTATGGTGATCTGATGCCTGTCATTTCATTGCATCGTGGGGGCATGTCATGTACTATGCGTTATGTACTCCCTCTATTATTATTTTATTATGTAATTAACCACTAATTCATCATTTTTTGCTAATTAGCTTTCATTTAACTTGTTATATGGTAGAGTCGTGAAGAGATGCCAAACTAATTCTATTTCGTTTTGTTTTTATTTTGAAGGAAAAGGTATTTTGATTTGTTGAATATTCTTGATTCTTCCTGGTTTATGACACTTGGCAATTATTAAAACTCAGTGGTAGTTTTCATCTTTGCATAATCTTAATGAAAGATGTGTTTGATGTACAAAATGTATTTCGTTTATTGTTGGAAACTAAGAATCTATCATAATAAAAAGATAAAGGATAAAGAAGTTCATTTCTTAAAACAAATGATCGACTGGATAGAAATGGACGTGAATATGAAAGGAGCATTTGGCCGACACAAGTAGGGCTGAGCAAAACTTGGGTCGGACCGCACCAAACCGCAAACCAAACCGTTTTGGCGAGGTTTGGGTTGGTTTATGGTCTAAAAAAAATGGGTTGGGTTGTTATTTTGGGTAAACCGCGGTTTGCGGTTTAGGGTTGGGTTATTATTTTTTTTAACCCAAACCGCACCGTAAACCGCAAAATACACGGTTTATGGTTCGAACCGTAAACCGCAAATTAAACCAAACCGTAAACCGTTTGATTTTTCATTCTATATTCCTTTTTTTGATAAACTAATCTTGGTTGTTATCAAAACCTGCCTTTAAAATTTTGGTTTCAGGTGTGGAGAGATCTGGGGTTTTTGCCAAACATGCTGATGTAATGACAGTTGGTCATTGTTGATGGTTGGACAATGGATGATAAGGTTGGGTAAATCAAAGAGTATGCACAACGTAGGAAAAAGGAGGAATTCTTGTTCATTGCAATTTTTTGACATTGGATATTTGAATCAAGACTAATATTATGTATTAATTTATTTAGCTACGGTCATATATGTATCCGACATCAACGTAACAAGAATTTCGCACTTTTAAAGGCCTTAATTGTGTAATATTTTTGGAACTTCAAAGTTTTTTTTTTTTGTATAATCTAGCTTTTTTTGAGCTCATTTATATGTTTTTAATAGCGAGTTTGTAGTCGATAGATTAATACGACAATTTCAAATTACAAAATACGTTTACAGATAAAAAAGGGGCAAACCGCAAACCGCACCGCACCAAACCGTTTTATGTGGCGCGGTTTGGTTTGGTTTGGCCCAATTTGCGGTTTGGGTTGGTTTGAAAAAAACGCAAACCGTTTTTAGTTGGGTTGGTTTGGTTTACGTCCCAAACCGCACCAACCCAACCCACGCTCAGTCCTAGACACAAGATGACTGCATGGTAAGATAAAAATAAAATTGAGATTTAACAAAAAAAAAAAAAAGACATCAAAAGAACGAAGAAAATTCATAAATATAGACAAAGATTAAAAAATGTATACTTCTTCCGTTTCTTTTTAATTGCAACAAATTCAATTGGGTGGACTTCTAGGCAAAATTTTGGTGTGAGTGTGAAAGGAATGAAGAGAGAAAGTGCGGCATGCGATAAAAAGAGAGATAGAAAGAAATGACTTGTAAAAAAGGAAATTTGTTGCAACTAATTTGATATTTCCATATTTGGCAATTGTTGCAATTAAAAAGAAACGGAGGAAGTATATGATTGAGTTTCATCATCAATTAAAACTAAAGAAAACAAACAAACCGACTTTTTGACAACAACGTCAGAATTGGATATCATGTATCTAATAAAGATAAACCTAATTAATCCTTCCAATAATATAGTAGGGTAAGTTAGGGTCAGTCCCATGGAAAGACAATTGTTCAAAAATTAGCTTTTATGTCTTGTTCAGTTCACCTTAAAATTAATAATATTCAGTAAAAATAAGTTCAGTTCAGCATACATAAGTTTAATTCAGTATAAATAAGTTCAGTTCAATAAAAATAAGTGCAGTTCAATCAAAATAAGTATAATTCAATAGTGCAAAGAAGAAAAAACAACATGAATAGATAAAAATAAGTCCAGTTCAAGAAAAATAAGGTGAACTGAACATGACATTAATTGATTAAGGTAAACCCAAAGACGAATCGATATTTTAGTATAAAATGTTACTAAGAGTGGAGTTAGTGAGGTTTTGGTTCCCAAGTAAATAGAAACATGCAAACATAAAGTTAGTGTCTAATTAGTGGAAGTTATTAAAGGAGTATTCAATACTTAATTGGCTAAAATAGATTGACTAATTTTAAGTATAAAGTTAGGCTCTAGTATTAATTGAGTTTAATTAAGATAGAGTCAACAAAAAAAAACTGTATTTTGCTACGGAAAAATCCTGTAGCAAACGTAAAAAAATCCGTTGCAAAGTGTGTTTTTGCTATGAAATATTCTGTAGCAAAAGTGGGCGTAGCATTTGCAACGGAGGAAAAAGATCCGTAGCAAAAGTTGCTACGGTTTTGTTTCCGTAGCAAATGTTTTTGCTACGGATAGAATCCGTAGCAAACCATATTCCATAGCAAAATTTTGCTACGGTTATTTTTACCCCATCCTGACCCACTCCCCCATAAATCGTATCGAAATGCCATTAGTAAGAATCGAAAGCGAGATAAGGTTGTGGAAAGTGGAGTATTTCCCAACTGAGCTATACATGATGCACATACTCGTAGGTGGCATATGTTCTTTAAATTTCTTCTTAATATTACATTGTCAATCGTATTCCATAGCAAATTTTGCTACGGAATCGTATTTCGTGGCAATTTTTTGCTACAGAATCGTATTTCGTTGCAAATTTATGTTACGGAATCGTATTATGTAGCAAATACTTCTATTTGATACGATTTAGTTATCCGTAGCAAATTTTGGTTCGACGAGGAGGTTTGTGTAGTCGAAGTACAATAGTGAGGAGATTCAAGGATTTCGTCAACAAGTCAATTTCTCTTTTCCGACTACGATTATTGCGTATTTCCTCTTCGTTTGTTATGCTAGGCGTGCTACTTCCTAGTTTAGTTCGTTAATCGCAATTTATTGATAATTAAAGAGCTATGTAATTTGTGTAATTGTATGATGACTCATTAATTTCTAAACTTGAATGTCTGGATGGGTTGAGCTTATTCTAGGGTTTTTTAATACAGAGTGAAGATCATTTGGTTGAAATGGTCTCTATTGATTATAGATTATTCTCTGTTGCCTTCCAATTTCTTCATTCCTGACTCTCCCTCCTCCTCTCACAACTTCATCTATGCTGTGTAATTTTCTCTCTTTCCCAAATCACTAAGATATGTATCCTGTTAATTACTTAAGCTCATTCTGTTTTGTCTGATTAACTAGGGTTTCATCCTCTGCTAATGATGATCTGTTTCATACTTATTGTTGGAGAATGTCAAAGAATCGTAGTATTTGTGTACTCATTAACCTGTCTTTTGGAAATAATGCTGCAAATTTGGGGTGATTTTTCTGAAATTGTTTGAATGTTGATTTCAAAATTCGTAGTTAAAAAAATGAGTGTAAATTGATGAATGATTTTGTTGAATGATGTGGAGTGATGATCTTGCTATGACTTGACATTTGACTGTTAAGCGTCATCTAATGTTTATTTTGCTCAACTCAACTTACAGGAGTGTTTGTGTCTTAGTTTGATGCCCGTTGTTACAACTTAGCCCAAGAAGCACAATTGTTGTGAAGAGTGTTGTACCTGTCCTGTCAAGATGTTTTTTCTTTTGCATATATTTGTGTTTTAAAGGTCTATTTTGACTTGCCATACAAACTCAAACCTGTTTTATAAGTTGAAAATTAAGTATTTCAAACTTATATGTAGACCAAATTACTCGTTTTTGACTTATGAACACTCTGATGCATGGCATTCAGAATTGGCACATGCTGATAAGGATTTTAGTCGCCTCTGTTTCAGTTCTTAGCTCCGTGAAATAATGTTTTATCCACTGTCATTGATGAAAAGCACTAACAATTGCAGCTTATATATTTGCAATGGCAAAAGAAGTAATGACATGTTTGGTCCTATTTTGAATGGCGGACATACAATAGAAGGTAATCTAACATTATTTTCTTGCTATCCTTTCAGTGCCTTCGGTCATGCTTAATGATTTTGCTTCTCTTATATATGTTTGTGTACGGCAAAAGAAAAAAATACCTATGTTATTGTTAGCTCCTGATCTTTAGTATTAAGAAAGCTCAATCTCATGTGAGTGGGCTGCTTCTCTTGCTTAGCTTAACTAGCTATCCTTTGATAAGTATCTCTTGATTTTTTGTGGCATATGCACTTGTTTATGGTTGTTTTGGGTGGTTTGTCTTGCCATATACATAATAAGAAGACCCTTATCTACCCCTTCTTCAAGGTGCCCATTGGTTTTCTCCTTTTGTGTTTTTTCATGATTCTCATTTTGTTTTTTATATATGATAATTGGTCTCATCTTCCACAGGAGCATCTCTCAAAAAAGGTTTCCACCGCGCTATTGGAACTGATGGAGGATTGGCTTTAGGGGTAGCAAAATTAGCAATTCATGCTGCGTCATTGCCTGTAAGAATGATAATATGCTCAGCTCTCTCTCACTCCAAAAGTCATGAAAACGATCCGCTGACACTTATTTTATCGAACCAATTTAAGTGTGCAATAGGCTATAGCTACTCTCGTTTTACTTGGTAGAATATATGGAATGGGAAGTTCATATCTTGAAAATTTTAAATTTCTAACTAATTTGTGCATGATTTGTAACTCTCTTTGGTGGATGCTAGTTTCTAGGTGAGGGTGATCCTTATCCCATCCCTGTCATTTCCCATTTTGGTTATGCTCTGAGCCTCTTTTCGATTTTTCTAGTTTAAGTTTAAATCTTCGGTCAAATTCAATATACACACTCAAAATTTATCTCTTAAGTGAAGTGATAACCCAAAATCGTCATGCGTTCTGTCCATCTCTTTGGTTGATTGTCACATAAACCCAAAACCTCTCTTTCATACACTAGTATCACCCCTTCTTTAAAATAAATATTCTTCGCATGCCTCAGTAAAATGAATATTTTTAAAAATAAAATCTGAAGTATCACCTCCGGATCTTTTATCTTTTTTTGCTCTATATGAGGTTAACTGGTAGCTTCCTGCTTCAATGCTTAATCTAGAGCTGATGCTAGGCTGTTGTTAATCTGTAATAGGTAGTTGTTCAAATATGATGAATAGGTTCTACTTGTGAGTACTTAGCTTTCACCCTTTTGGGCTACCTTAACCTTTATTATTTCCATGTTAATGCTAGCACATTTAGGCTCCAATGAACAAAATTTTCGCTTTTCCTTCTAAGTTTTCCATCTGAAAAGTTCGTTCTCGGTATGAACCTCATATCAACTGTTATTTCTATTTTCCTTTGTTGTCTTATTCTGTTTTGTTTCGTTGATTTTGAAAAATTGTAGTTAAAACTTAAAACAAGCATAAATACTTCTAGGATGGTGATCTTGTTGTTGGAGGTTATGGATCCCACAAATGCAACAACATGGTGGATCCGGTATCCTACAATCTCTTATTTGGATTCTCTTTATTCCATATGGTCCTTGATCGTCTTCAATGTTTAATCTCTTAAACCACACAGTGGCTCTAGTGAAACTACTGCGCTCAATGTTAAACATAGTCTGATACCAGGTAACATATTAAACAATGTATACAACAGTTATAGACTTGGCATATCTCATACTCAGAGACACTTTCCATTTCGTCTCAATAATGATTTGTGTGTCGAATGAATTTTATGAGGCTGAGAGTAATTGCTTTGGTAGAAATAGAGGTGATGCTGATTGAATCTTGTGTAATTCCATATAGACAATTTCCATTTCACCTTAAAGTAATTGCTTTGGCAGTTGTACCTCCAAACCCTTGTTCTTGCTGATTGAATCTTGTTGCAACCAAAATAAAGCTTATTTTGGAGATCCCACAACGATTAAGGTGAAAAAGGTAAATACCTAGTTCATAAATTCACTTTAATTTCTCTGAATTTTGTTGTTGTGTAGAGTTTGTTTCAGTATATTTGTTTCTTTGGTGCAAGGAAGATGGAAATTTTTGTATGATTATGGATTGGCAGTTGGAAAAACCAGTTCTGAAGGATTTAAGGCACTTGAAACGTATCCTAGTGATGATAGTTCCGCTTCAGCATCCGCGTCTGCATCGGTTTCAGCCCATATCACATCACTTGTGAGTTCTGTTCATCTAATCATTGCTTAATTACTTTATAACTCGAGACATTGGAGTTTTTTTTTCCTTTGCATTCTTTTTGAACTCTTGTAATTTTGAGCTGTTACGGATTTGTTGTTGGTTTTGATGTGCATTTTAATTAGCAAATGTTTAGAGGGTTAGCAGCTGATTGGTAACTTATGTTCTGGTCACAGAATTGAAAGTTGATCAGATGTTGTCGTTTCATTCACTTTGGTATAGAGAGAGGCCGGGTAAGTCTAGTGAAGCAGTTTTGGCAATGTTGTTCATCAAACTAAATTACATTATGTGATCAGTTAGTCAAATGAGCATTGAGAGCCTCAAGACATTCTACTTATCTAGGGGAGTCACTGTCTCCTTGTTATTGATGAGTGATATTTATACCAATCTAAACCCCCTATTTTACCCCTTGTTTAGAGTCTTTTATCCTCCTCCTTTTGTATTTTCAAGCTTATTTTGGTTATTTTAGAATAATTGAGTAAATTATAAGTCATTTGTAAATATTAGCATTTTTGATTATCTTTACAGGGTCTATATTGATTCTTGTATATTTGATATTTTAGGATCGACCTTGAAGGTTGGCATCCCACACACCGAGTATAAAAGACTTAATCAAAGCAAAATAACACATTTGGAGGTGTTTGTGCACAAGAGTCAACTTCAAATGGACATATCTCCCAACTCACTCAACATTTTTAGGTGATTCCAATTGGAGATGAAATCTTGTCTCGAGAGCTTTCCAATGACTGGTCATAAGCCTAATTCCGATAAAAGACGAGAGAGATATGATCGTTTGAAGTTGGGCTGTCTGGCCAGTGGGAGCGGGCGCTCCGCTTATGGTTGGAGCGGGCGCTCCGAGTCCGCTGGGAGTTCCTGTTTTGCGGTTTTTAGGCCCGTTTAATGAATGATTTTTGTATCCCCTTAAAAGGGACGAGCCCCAAACTTTTGAGAGGGGGCTTTTGAGAGGATTAGCCTCCATTGAGTGGGGGATAACTTAGTTAGGGTTTCAAAAAGAGGATTAGCCTCCATAAATTAGTTTAGAAAGAAAGTGAGAAAAAAATCAAATAGAGCTTGGATTTGAAGATTCTAACAAGGAGACTTGAAGATTTTGAGCATCCTTGCAATATTAATGAGAATTTCTTACTCTTTCTTATGTTTTATTGCTTTGTTTACTTATTTACATCTATTTTCTCTTTAATTTATTTGTCTACCTTAGATTAGTGTTTGTTTTCATGATATTTAGTTGTTAATGTCTTTATTTTATAGTTTTTCATGATGTGTGAGTAGTTCTTGGAAAAAGGTTGAAGCCATTGATGAGTTCATAAACCTTGAAATTGAACATTGGGCTTTGACTTGGGTTAATTTTGGTTGATTGATTTGGGATTTTTATGTATGTTTGTATGATTGGTCATCATAAAAGCATAATTTGGGCACCCTTAATGAAGGATCGAAAGATGAAATTAAGGGGTTGCCTCAAATCAATTTTTAGGCTTGAAAGACCATGAAAATAGGGACTACCTAGCCTAGGGGATTTGTTTGCTTGTTTTTGTTCATCATGTTTATGGATATGCTTGGTTGAATGCCTTAGCCATGAAAATAGGTCTTTGGTAGGAGATTAAGCCAATCTAACTAGCTCGAAAGAGTGGTTAGAATACCGTTGGATGAACTATTCCCCTCAATTGATCCCTCATTTTGATTGCTCGATTTATGAATGAATCATTTGGTGGATACCCTTTCCCAAGATCCTTTTAATATCGTTTCTTTTTCTTATTTTCATCCATAAATCTTACTCCAAAAAAATGAGACTCGACCTAGCTTATCATAAGTCATTACTTTTCGGTGCTCTCCTTAGTCCTTGTGGGATCGACCCTTACTTGCCCTTTCTACCTAGTTAGAGAGATCGAGTTAGGTTTTTATTTTTGGTAGGCTCGACGACGGCCTATCAGTTATAAATCAAACTGCATAGTTCGCATCTTAATAGAAATTGGCTTTATTCCATCCCTGACTACAGAATGCTATTTGTTATAAATCAACCTGACCCTAGACTATTTTTGGCCTGATAATTAGAATTCATTTCAGATATATACCATGACAATTTGACTGTTATGATCTTTAATATGCTTAATATGTTCAAGGCATATTAGTGACCAACAAATATTTCCATTCTCTTAAATTTATGATGTAGTTTGGTTAGATGTTTAATCATAAGAATGTAGTCGTATTGAGTTAGTTCGCGTATAGATTCTCTTATGATTTTCTTTACAATGACACGCACTGATGTATGTTGTAGGTCGTAGATCCATGGTTGTATAGAGAGCTCGTGGTGACTTGGTGAGTTACAAAGTGTCAGGTTCTCTTCGGTCATTGTGTTGGGGATCTTCAGCATTTGGGGGTATTGTGAGTGCCGATTTTAGTGGCTCTTTGGTGGATTCTTATGGTGTGAGGTTTGTTTCGATGTTTACCTTGGTTTCTTAATTCTTTTCTTTTATTTGCCCTGTCAAACTTCCTTCACATGTAAATTTCAGATTTTTGTTCGGTGTCACCGCATTGCTTCCTTTAACCACGTCTGCAGATGTTGTTCTGGTTGAAGAACAATGCGTCCTTGAGTTAGTGTGGGATAACAATCGTTGGAGGGTTTAAATTACAGGAGATCTTTAACAAGGGCATTCTCTAGTTATGCAAGCAGAGTCTACGAGTTCTAGTAGGAGCTAAAACCTGACATATAGCATTTGAAATCAAGGTTTGATTATAGACCACACATTATGCAACAACATTTTGCAGATCAAGGCCTGTACAATTTTATCATCCTTGTTGCTCCGTTAATATTTTTATCTATTGTTGCTGAACTATTAATGTTTTCTTTTCCCTTCTACAGATTAGATTAGTATGCTATTGTAAAATTTGCAAGTAATCTTAGAAGGAATTGGAGAATGACGACAAGAAGCTTGAAGCATGACGTTCTTGCGGCTTGGAATTTGCTAATTTTAAGTGATGAACATATATGTTAGTAATATAGATCTACGTATAAATTTTTTAACATGTAATATGTCTTACTTTTTCATTTCTCTTTTTATGTAATCTTAATTATAACACTAAGATTGTATTATTAGTTATGATTATTCATAATAAATAAGATTTTAGCCTTTTTGCCTTAACTTTATATTATTATTCGATGTTCATTTGTAGAGGTGCACAATAATGCCGAGAAGCTCGACGCTCTTGAGTGCTGAGAGGTTGGTTGAGGCAAACAAAAGCGCCGAGAATATTCTCGGCGCTTTTAAGTGTCTAGGGTCAGTGTCGGTGCACAAAAGCGCCGAGAATCTCGGCGTTATAAAGCGCCGAGAATTTCTCGACGGCCAAAATCAAAGCGCCGAGAAATAAATTCTCTGCGCTTTACTGCGCCGAGATAAAAGCGTCGAGAAACAACGCGTTTTGTAGTAGTGAAAGTGTGGGTTATTGGGTATTTAATGGGAAAAGAAAAGGACAAATGGGTACTAAAAGTATGGAAAATTGGAATATAAAGATTGAAAGTTTAACAAAAATTATAAAAGTGAAAGTGTAACAATTAAAAAGAAACGTCAAAAAAGAAAAGTGTAACAATTAAAAACAAACGAAGGTAGTATAACAATAAGAGTAACAACTTGTCTTGCAAGAGACCACCTAATTATAATGTTAAAATTAGGCAGGCCCAACAGCCCACCCACTCTCTCCTTTCCAAATCGACGCTTCCATTATTGATGCCTTAGTTTACTTTCTTTTGGCACCAATTTAATTTATTTTGTTGCCATTTTATTTCTTTTGGCACCAATTTATTTTCTTTTGACACAATGGTTATTTTTTTTCTGGCCATTTTATTTTTTGGCACCAGTTTAATTTCTTTTGGCACCAGTTTAATTTATTTTCGCACCACTGAGGAAGATGACGTGTTGGAGGAGAATAAGAGATGATAGTTGGGTTAAAATTTTTTGGGTCTTGTAAATTTATTTGGGCCTAGGCTGACTAATTTTGACATTAAAATTAGACAGCCTTTTTGGATAATTTGTGTAAGAGTAATTAGTTTGATGCAAATGAGGGTAAAAAACACACGAAAACAGAACAAAAACTAGACTACTCGAGGTGTCGTAACACCCATGATATCCTCCCTAAGAAGATTACCAATCTCTTCAAAAGGATTATCAACAAAACTAATTTTATCAACTTGGTCTACTCCTATATTATGTCAGCTACTTTATTTCCTTCGCGATAACAATGGACGAGTCTAATCTGCCATGGGTTTCCAAAGATGTGTTTCCTGCATTGCTTGATGATGTGAACATATTCCCCACCTTGGTTATCTTCTTCATTGAGAGCTTGTATACATGCCGCATTATCCATCTGAATTTCCAGCTTGTTATATCTTCCTTCTTTTGCCATTTCAATGCCCTGAAGAACCGCTAGGAGTTCAGCTCTAAAGGCCGAACAGACTCCAAACTTGGCTGTGAAAGCACTTACAAAACCACCTCTGCAATCCCTTAAGATACCTCCTCCTCCTGCATTACCAGAAACACCCTTTAGTGCCCCATCTGTATTAAGAACGTACCAATCTTGTAAAGGAGCTAACCAACGCACATATATCAGCTCACGTTGGAGACTTGTTTGTTGAATAATCCCTTCTATGTCATTGAAAGCTTGCCATGTTATAGCGGCCTGTTCACGCACGAAATTGCCTGGGTCAATTGGGTTTTCATTCTCACGTCCAAAAGCCACATTATTACGCCATTTCCAAATCCACCATAGAGCAGAAGCGAAGCATGAAGGCCATTTTTCTGAGTGTATAATGTCAACAGCTTGTAAATTGTTCTTTAACCAATGTTCTAAGCCATCTTGGTAGAATGCAATGTAAGCTGCTGATCCTCCTATGCTAGCCCAAATGCCTCTTGATTTGGGACAATCACGCAGAAGATGCAACATTATTTCTTCATGAAAGCCACAACGTGGGCAGCTTGGGTTTGAGGTTAGATTACGCTTGAAGCGATTGGAATTAGTAAGAAGTCTATCATGAAGGATTAACCAAAGAAAAACTCTTATTCTTTGTTGGGCCGATGCTTTCCGAGCTAAATTCCACAAGTTGTTGCCTTGTTCAGTTTCTTCATTGCGGATGAGTTGAAGTGCGTACTTCACAGAGAATCCTCCACTTTTAGCACCCTTCCAATAAATGAGATCACCAAATTCAGGGTCCTCGACAAGGCGCTGAGCCGCAATCTGTTTGAGAACAATTTTGGGAAGGAGATTGGCAAACACATCCCAACGCCATTCACCTCCTAAGTCCCACATTTCACTCACCGTTGCTCCCTCTATCTCTTCGGGGACAGGCTGTATCGCTAAGGTTCGCAAGGGAGCGTCCGTAGCCCATATATGGTCCCAGAAAAGAGTTCTATTACCATTACCTATTGCTACTGCACTACCTTTTTGAATCCAAGTAGCATTCTCAGTGATACCTCGCCAAACATTCGACATACTCGCTGTGGGAGTGAACATGTCAATGTCACAACGGCCCTTGCAATATTTATGGCGTAGTACTCTTGACCATAATGCCGAGGGCTCGGTCAAAACACGCCATCCCATCTTTGTTAAGAAGGTCGAGTTGGCTTGCCGAGAAGATCAAACACCAATACCTCCAAGACTACGGGGTTTTTGAAGTGTAACCCATGACAACAAGTGGATTCTCTTATGCTCCTCATCTCCACCCTATATAAAACGTCTAGCCTTTTTTTCTATTTCATCACATATAGTGCGAGGGATTTTCACAGTTTGCATAGAGTAAAAAGCTAGAGTTGAGATCGTCGACTTGGCCAAGGTGATTCTACCGGCAAGATATAGGTATTTGGTTTTTCATCCCGCTAATTTCCTGTCAACCTTCTCACAAAGGTGTTTAAAGGTTTTTTTTCATAATCCGACTTGTCAAAGTTGGCATTCCAAGGTACAATCCTAGACCATTTGTTTTTTCCATTCCCAAAGCATTACTAATGTTATCTTGGGAATCTATGGACACATTGTGAGAAAAATACACACGAGATTTTGGTTTGCTTACCCGCTGCCCGGAAGCCGAACATAATCTCTGTAGACACTCATCTATCACTTGTGCTTGTTCAATGGTAGCCTCAGCAAATAGCATTATATCGTCGGCAAAGAAAATATTGGACAAGAGAGGACCTCAACGGCTAGCATAGATAGGTTTCCAACGCCCCTTTAACACTTCTTATTCTATGACTTGATTGAGGCGTTCCATACAAAGCACGAACAAATATATGGCGACAAAGGATCACCTTGTCTAATGCCCCGGGTAGGGGCAAAAGGCTCGGTTTGTTCACCATTCCAAAGTATGCTCATAGAGGGAGAAGTAACACATTCCATGATTACATTTATCATGAGAATTGGAAAATTCATTTCATGAAGTGTGTCACGAATGAAGGACCATATTTGAGCCTATCGTAAGCTTTCTCAAAGTCGATTTTAATGGCCATGTAACCTTTTCCACTTTGTTTCCGCCGCATAGTGTGAATAATTTCTTGGACCACTACAATATTGTCTGTGATTTGACGACCCGGAACGAAGCTTGTTTGAGTTTGAGAAGTAATGATGGGGAGCACAATTTTGATCCGATTCACGAGGGCTCTGGTGATCATTTTGTATATGACGTTACACATCCCAATTGGACCGAATTGAGAGGCAAGTTCTGGATTGTCGTTCTTTGGTAGCAGGACTAGGAAAGTATCATTGACTTTAGGGGGGAGACCTTTACCTTCCAAAGTTGCCAGCACTGTTGCCTACACATTAGGAGCTACAACATCCCAATTCTTTTGGTAGAACAACGCTTGAAAACCATCCGGTCCGGGAACCTTGAGTGATCCCATACTCTTAATCACCACATCTATCTCGCACTTAGCATAGGGACGAGTCAAGTTGTTCCAATGCTCCTGTGAGAATTCAGTGCATACCCCAAAAGGGAGGGTGTTGTTTGTAGCCTCGCCATCATCCGTAAATAGAGATGAGAAGTAGTTAACCACAATTTCCTTCACCTTAGTTTTATCATGCACCCATTGATCATTACCATCTTTTATAGCTACAATTTTGTTTCTCCATCTACGTACCACTGTGCTTAGATGAAAAAAAGTCGTGTTCCGATCTCCATCAAGTAGCCATGAAACCCGAGCCTTTTGATACCACAAGAGTTCTTCTTGCTTTAGTACAATGTCCAAATCGCGTCGGAGTTTATTTTTAAGTTTTAGAAGACTTGAATTACGCCCCTTTGCGAGTGTGGATTGAATGCCCCCAATGCGAGCCATTAAAGTTCGTTTCTGCCTGAAAATATTGTGGAAAACTGATTTGTTCCATTCTTTTAATTTGGCAGAGAACGAGTTAAGATGTGGGATTAGTTGGGCTTGGGTGTCCCAATTATCCTCTAGGAAATCTCTGAATTTCTCATGTGAAAGCCACGCCGCTTGAAAACGGAATGGACGATTGATTACTTGTAGAGGAGCAAAACCGTTAGGCGAGATAAGTAGCGGACAATGGTCAGAATGTAGGGCGGGTAAATGTTTAACTGATGATTTGTCATATTTTAAACTCCAAGAAGCATTACACATACTTCTATCAAGTCTAGCACTTTGACGAGTTTTGACATAGTTACCTCAAGCCCATGTATGTGATGGTCCAGAAAATTCTACTTCGATTAATTCAGTGTTTTCCACCCATTGGTTGAACTTGAGTGTTCTTCTTGTAGTTTGTGAGCATCTAGTGTTATGTTCCCAACTGAACCTTGTTTCATTCTTGCCAACATCCACGGCTTATCATTCAACCTTGCAAAATCTGACAGTTCCCTCCATAATTCCTGTCGACGAGAGGGGTCCGGACTGGCATATATAGCTGACAAATACCATGGTTCTTCACCCTTTCGGTTGATAGTCATGGTTATGTATTGGTTACTATACGCAATTGGGTTGATAGTAACCAATTCCTCCTTCCAAAACACCCATATGCCCCCACTAAATCCTTGTGCATCAACTCTTGTGTTGCCCGACAAGTTGATCAAAGATGCAATTTTTTTTGCGTGATCGTCCCCAATGTGAGTTTCCACAAAAGCTACTACCATAGGTTTGTGAGTACGGACTAATTCTTTCAAAACCGCCATGAATTCACGACTGCCGGCACCTTGAACATTCCAAACCATACACGTTATGGGAGGAAGGTCGATATTGAGATGTTGTGTATTATTCATAATACCAAGTGAGTTAGGGAAGACCGAGTTGAACGCATCCGATAGCATACGAAAAGCTTGGGATAACTTATTGGGAAACTTCAGACTGATCACCAATTCCGGTGTCACTTGTTCCGGGGTCATCCATAAATGTATCTCCATCTATATTTGGTGAATAAGGGGGTTTGTGATGTACAAGTAAGGATTGTCCATCGATTCCATGGCACAAAGGATCTTCTCGGGTGGTATCGAGAGTTGTATCATTGAAGGGAGTTGGAGAGACATGGGTGGGTGAACTGGGAATTATGATTGCTTGGGGGTGCTGTTGTGTTCGCGGGATGGGAGTGAAGGTATTCTCTTGGAGTTGACTTGGTTAATGGCCTCAATGTTTTCTTTATTGAAAGAACTTACTGACATGGGATTTGGGGTCATTGAAATTCTGTTAATATTAGAGATATCTTTAAAGATATTTCCTTGATTATCCTTAGAGGCATTTTTTTTTATTTTTCCCTTGAGTAATATTTTTGGGGGGTTGATTGTGATCTTGTGCTGAGGATTTGCCTAAGTTAAAAGATTCTGAAATCTTATCTTTCATGTTAATAGGGGTAGAAATTCCTAATTCCACGGTAGCAAAATCAGCAGAAATCTCAGCCATATCCTGATTTTCATCCTCTAAAATCGCAAATCTCGAACCTCCCAAATTTGTTTGACTGATTGGGGCTTGTTTGGCTGCAGTTGTAGATGGTATTATTGGCAAGTTTTTGTGTTGCTCTGAATGTTTTTTCGGTGGGTTTTGCTGGCGGGTGTTTTGCTTCCGAGTTGGCTTCACCTTGATTGATTTCATTCATCACTACATTTTCATGCTCCTTTGGGTTGCAATCTAAGGAGTTTGGACATTTGTCTTGTGAGTGTCCAATTTTTCCACAGTGAAAACAGATCATTCTAAGCCCTTCATATTGTATCTTCCAAACTTTGCCTTTCAACCAGAATTTCGACAACAAAGGCTTAGTAAGGTCAAGTTCCACACTTAATATTGTAAATTGTCCACGTTCAGCCGTTGCGGTATTTTTATCAATGCGGATGACCTTACCAATTTTTCCTCCTACTTTTGCTAAGAAATCCTTATCAAAATATTCTACTGATAAGTTTGGAATATGTACCCACGCAGATAAGAATCGCAAAGGTTGGTCGTCTGGGATAAAGTTTGGAATCCATTTTCGGATTATGAGGTAGTTATCATCCAGCGTCCAAGGACCTTGAGTGAGTACGTAGTTGTAATCAGCAATGGTTGAAAATCTGGTAATGAAATAATCATGCCCAATGTCAGTGAGAGCAAGACTTCCTTTAAGTTCCCATTTTTTCTTGAGTCTCTTGATCAAAGCCATGTATCCTATCTTATTATCAAACATCTTGATAATAAGTGTGTGTTTCCATGGTTGCCTTAATCTTTGTTTTTCTTCTTTCGATAAGAGGATAATGGGACATCTAGGATCATCTTCCATGTCTGTTGGTGGCTCATCATCATCAGAAATGTTGTCTTCTTCGTCAACAAAGGGATTGACTCCACCTTGGTTCATATCATTTACCATGAGATCTCGAAAGGAAATCCCTTTTGGTGGGATTTCAGTAGTGTGGGGAGGGCTAGCATTTTGTTCCACTACAGGTGGAGAGGGGGGAGATTGATTGAAGATTAGATGAGTGATTTTTCGCTTTGGTTTTTTTGTTGAGCGTGAGATGAGATCATATTCATCGGATGGTCGTTTCGCCATCGAGATGTGGTTCCATTGAGAGAGAATCGAAACTTTTTAGCACTTAGCCAATGAAAACATAAAAAAGACCATATTTGTAAGAGTGATTAGTAATGTAAATTAAAACAATGATCTCTATTATATAAGTGAAGAGGTGGGGGTGGACACCAAAAAGAAAAAAAAGGAAAAATAATTAAAATAAATCAACGAATTTATTAAGTAATCAAGTTTTATTTCCAAATTAAGCCATCAGATTTTTAATAAAAGATATTCATAACTTCTAACTAAAATATCTAAAAACCTACAAAATAAAAAAATTTAAAAAATTATCAACTATTATATTTTCTTGAGATCTACAGATAGACACCCACTTTGCTATACTTTTATATACTTTTGAAATTTCTTATTTTGAAATACATGAGTAATTGATTGTTCATGAGAGAAGGCACATTTGATCAAATTGATCTTGATAAAGTATTTTAGCATGAGTGAGAAATATGATAAAGTATTTTCAAGTACTTTTGAATTTTTTCTCATTTGGACAATGAGCAAAAAATACCTTTCCGGGTACAATATAACAAAAGTTGTAGTTGATGGTGGGGAGTAAGAGATGTTTTCAAAGAAAAATGAGCCAAAATGACTTTAGCTTGAAAATAAAATATGTTGTGTACCTTCATATTTTATCATGTTACAGTAGACAAAACACACATCGTATGCAAATAAAATTAGGATTTTTTTTGTTCAAAACCACCTAAAATTTTCATGTTTTAGAAACTCCCACCTTAATGAATTTTTCTTTTAAATTTCCACCTATCATTCCCAATTTTATTAGAAACTCCCACTACTTAATGATTTCTGTTAAACTCCGTTAACAAAACCGTGAAGTGACCCCCACATATGCATTGTATTATTAGTTTACGCTGAAATTGAAGTCAATTTCATCAATTTAAGGGCAAATCCTCAACAAATGTAGAGCAAATTTGGAATGAATTACAACTATTTGGAAAGAATTGCAACTATTTCAAATTTTATTTTGTTAACAAAATGTATATGTGGGACTAACTTAACGGTTTTTTGTTAATTAAATTTGACAAAAACCGTTAATTAGTGGGAGTTTTTAATAAAATTGTAAATGGTAGGTGGAATCTATAAAAAATCATCAAGATAGGAGTTTCTAAAAGCATGAAAAGTTTAAATGGTAAAATGCGACTATCCATAAAATTATCTATAGTAGATTATAAAATTTCATAATAAAATTGACGCACACATCGCGTATATAGAAATCTAGTAATAATAATATTGATACAATAAAGCTGAGTTGAACTGAAAATAAATAAGAGACAACATAGCATTAATTTGTACGGTAGCTTTCCTACTCTTGCACGTTGCACCACAAAAGATAATTTACCCATTGACTTAATACAACTCATTACAAGAAGTGGAATGAGGCCGAAGGGAGTATCAAAATTGATTGGTGTCACATGAAAAGTCCAATAATGTTCGGACGCTGGCTAACCCAAACCTAAAGTCCCCGAGCTGAAGGCCCAACACAGACTAGAGTCAGAACTCTCTAATTCTGAAAATGGTGGAATTTCTTCTGGAAAAGATTCCAGCAAGACTTCAGAATTGCAATTTTGCAGTTTGCATCCTTTTAGGTTTTCCCAACAATCCCTATTTGTAAAAAAAATAAAAAAAAATAGGAACTTTTTAATACAATATCTCAAGAAGTATCTTTTGAGCCTAGATAATTTTCTCAATTTTGTATTTAATCTCCATCAATAAATCTATTGATAGAAAATGCAGGTGATGATTCCCAGATGCCGCTCCTTATTGATTTCACGGAATGTACATAGATTTTCATCAACTCAATTTGCCTCCTTGCATTCAACTCCTGTTTGCAATGAGAAGTGGAAGAACAAATGGAAATCTGTAAGTTTCCTCCTTATTTTATCTACTATCATTTTATGGGTATTGAAATTTGCTGCAATTACTTGTTTGTTTGTTATTTTTAGTATCTTAGATAAAAATTTGAGGTATTGGGGAACTGGAGTCTGGAGGGAGAAAATTGGGATCTTTATGTTTGTGGGTAATTGTAGAATTTAGAGTTTTGGAAGTTCTGCAATATTGATTTAAGCTAATGTGGTCTTTACTTGTTTTGGGTAAAATAATGAGCTGCTGTTATGGGTAATTATAATTATACTAATTAGTGGATAGATAGGATACCAAAATTTAAGTACCAGCAGCTGCTACAAATAATATTTCTCGGAAACAGATATGAATACAAGTTTTGTTACTAATTCAACAACGACACCAACTAAGTCTTGTTACCACAATGATTTGGGGTCGGCTAACATGAATCGTCATCTAGATAAGTTTTGTTACTAATGGAAATGGAATAATAGTCGAGTGTGTCCAAAGTACCATGAGATGGAATATGCTTTCTTGTAGTGCTTGACTATGCTTCCAAAGCTAGAAGCTTTTGTTAAGTTAACTTTACCTCATCAGAAATGAAAGAACTGTCCTTTTTGTTTAGAGGAGCTTTTTGGATAGGCCTTGGACACTCTATTGGGGTGACTGGAGTTACTTCCGGCATTGGACGGGCAATAGTAATAGTTAACTCTTATGCGTGTCGTGTCAAGATTGGGATGTGGGAGTTCTGCTAGGGATCAATTTCATACAATCTGAAAATGGTAGTTCCTCAACAGGAACAGAAGAGATCCAAGACTTGCACTGTGCAGCGATTTGCTTACTCGCAACTTCAATTGCTCAAGAACAGAAGAGACCTAGGATTTGTTTTTCCGTGCTTTTGGGAGCGATAAGAATAGGGTGTGTGACTCCTAAATGCTGAAGCCAAAGACTTGTACAGAAGTACGGTTGATTTTCTCGTAAAGTTTGAGCCTTGGTGTATTATCCAGTCCATAAGTCTCTTCGTCTCGGCGTACTCCACCATTGTTGCTTGCTATGTTACTCAGACACGGATTAAGTGTCTACTCGGATACGAGTGTCGAAGTATCCGACTCGGCCATTTTGTAGAAAAAAATCAAGTTTTTAGTTAAAAATGAAGTATCCAAGTAGAGTGTCGTGTCGGACACGACACGATACGACACTCAATTTTTAGAGTAAATGAGGGTGTCGAAGTAACAGAGGTTGCTTGACTGTTTCTCCGTTATTTAGCGAAACAGAAGGCTAGGATTGGCCTTCTTGGTAGGAAGCTTACTATTTCTTTTAGTCACGTGGTGTTAGTGTTTTTCATGTGGTGTTCTTCTTAAAGTGCTTTTACTTGAGCTTTTTGTTTCAATTGTTATAGCCTTCACGGTTTGAGGCAATATATCAATGTTAATCAAGTATGTGTAGTTTCTAAGATGCAAAATTGCAATCTTTGTGAAGCATGGAAATGCTTTGATTTTCTTGTCTTAACTCAGGTTTCTCTCCTTTTTTGTTTTTTTAATGAATTTTTCAGCAAATCTCAAAGTAACTATATCTCTTACTGCCCTTCTGGTAGTTGCTAATAAACTGCATTAATGGTAATGAAGTTGTATATAAATTTGTAAGGATTGTCCCATGCCCTTGTCCGTGGTAAATGGATTTCCGTCTTTACCTTCTTTTTCTGTATGAAGTATCATTTTCTCAGTGCCACATTTATACAGGTATGATGGTTATGACCTATGAGGCTATGACTATCTATGCTGAAAATATTGATACTTTTGGGGGACAAGTATTACTGTGGACATTGAAATGATACTTATCTGTCGAAGTTATATGTAAAATCATTACAATTGGGGTCATTTGTGTGGTAAATGTTAGTCTTGACTTATTGAGGTTTTAAATCTGAGTTTGTATGCTGTTTTGGCTCTTTGTTTAAATTATTTAGGAGGTTCTTGTCTATTTAAGACATCGTCTGGATGTCTCTTTAAGGAATCCGATGTATCATGTAATTGTTTATATTTAGGGGTGATAAGGAATCAAGTGGTCCAGCTTACATCAACGTGGTTTGACACTGATTGAGCGAGAAATGAGTCAAGCTTAGTTGGGTTCGGACTTAGACAATCTGGACAGTTAGCAGATTGGTTTGACTTATTATCACCACTAACTTTACCCATTATATGGCTTCAATTAAGGTCTTTAAAGGTACTTACTAATGTCAGAATCTTCCATTAAGTAACAATCATCAGACTAATTGCAATTAGATCCAAGACATTAATCAACTGCTTAGTTTAATGATGGTAGAAGTACTTTTGCACACTTTGTTGTATTAGTTTCCTGGACTCAAGTTGTAATGAGTTGAGCATGAGTCATTTTATATTTTGGCCAATGCGTCAATAGCTTGCTAGTTGTCTCATATTCTGCTTGTAAACTAAAGACTTAGAGGGTCTGTTGAAAGGTAATGTATGATTCGATCCTGGTTTAAGTTCTTGGTGCCTTTTGACACCGTTGTTGAAGTCTATTGAAGGCATATGTTGGTTTTAGAGTATGCATAGGTTTGATTCAAGGTCTAGCTACTAGAGCATCCTCTTCTTTTCGGAAAGCTAATGGTGGAAAATCTTTGGTTGGTAGCACGGTGGAGGAGAGAGGTTTTAGCCTGTTAGTTGGGGCCAGGTTTATGAGCCTGAGAGGCATTAGTATATATCATTATATCTGTATCTGTTCGTCTTCTTATGCCGAAAGATGGTCATTGTTCTGCTTTGGAGTTTCCTACTTTACTTTTTGAGTACCTAATCATTGCTTGTTAGTAAGAAATTCCTACGCGAATGTTTGAACCATGTGTTTTCTAGTCTTAGGGTTCTGTTATCAGTTATCACTGGTGGTGTCTGTGGTTCTTCGCTAGAAGCTAGGCACGTAGTTGAGAATCACACTAATCACCAGACCAAGACTTCTTTATTTTTTTGGTTGGTGATGCTCACTTAGTTTGTCAGAGTCTGCGTAGTAGAGGGCAGGGCATCTGAGCCAAGAGGGGTCAAATATTAGTTTTTAATGTCTTTTTCTGCTACAACTCTTTCTGGTTAAGTAGTTGAGTTTATTAGGTGTTGTAGGAGACGAGCTCTAATTCTAGATAGCACCAATCTAATGGTAGTGAAGATAGAACAAAAAACAGAAACAGGTTGAGAGAAGGAAGGAGATAACGTACATGTGATCCCACATTGAAGAAATAAGATATATAGAGAGGATGGCTAGCATATAAGCTTACTGCCAATTGGTTATCAGATGGAAATTACATAGTATCAATCCAATTAGGGAGCGCCCATTTGTTTGAAGAATGTATCGGAGTCCAACAATATGTGATTGGCCGAAGTAGGGATTATTTGACCTCTATGTTGCCTCGACACCCTCGACCACCCGGAGTATCGCGTGTCGACTCGACACGACGCTCGACACGCCTGGAAAAAGTGTCGAGTCGCGTATCGGAATAAGTGTCGGATCTATTCTTCAAGTGTCGTCGTCGATTAACACAAGAGTACCGAGAGAGAGAAAGGAGGAGAGAAAAGACGATGAAAAATCGCCAATTTAGGTTTGAATCAAAAACCTAGATCTGGAAATTGAAAAGGAAATTGTTGAAACTAGATTAACTTACTATAGGGCTTTTGTTCTAGGAGAAATTCCGAGCCAGCTGGTGGCTTCAGCTCCGATGATGTCACCGGACCTCCGGCTGCCATCTAGCGTCTGTCGTTCAAGTTTCCCTCTCTCATCTGTTAGGCGACAGATGTGGTCCTCCCCCTTCTCTGTTTTTCTTTCTCTTTTTTCTTTTTTACTTTTCTTCTAAAGGTTTTAAACATGGGCTGCTATTGTAAGATTGGGCTAGCCATTATTTGGGCTTCTCTTTTAAAAGAAGCTGCCATTGTGTAAAAATAAGTCACTTTAACACATTTTTATATAATAAGAATATGCTTACTAAACAACAATTTGTTACTCTTATTATTTATTTTATTTTTCAATTTCAAAGTACATGTATTATTAGGACCACATCCCTAAATATCGAACTTATCAGATACCAGTGTCTAGAAAATTAGTCAAGACACTCTTTTGACCGTATCACCGTATCCTTAAAATTTTAGGTCTAGAGTGATGTGAATCTAAAATCACCCTCCAAAGGATTGGATGATGATTCTAAACTTACGAACAATAGAACACTCACTTTAACAAGAAATCACTCGAAACAAGAAATAGTTCCAAAACACAAGAACACACTCAATGTTTTGGGGTTCTAGGTCAGAGTTAAGACTCACTCAATCTCTCCTAGGCTTATCACTCAAGAATCACTCAAAGTAATAAGGGTTAGCAATACTTGAGACAAACTCAAAGTAAAAATTATAACACAAAGGTTTTTTTTATCAAAACTCAAATCTGCTTTCTATTATCATTTTCTCTCCTTATATAGAGATAAGGAGCAGCAAGGAGGAGCTGAAACACCCTAAAAAACGTCCTAAGAGGAATGGCTTTGAGGAGTTACAAAACTCCTTGATTCACTCCCTAATTAAGCCTCATTTAAGGGGCTGCTACAAAGAAGGCAATCAGCAATTATGAGCTGTAAATACCCCTAATTACATGCCTAATCAGTCACAAAACACACGCCTACTTGCCTTAGTGTCTTAAGTAATCACTAGGCTTTATTTTAAGCTTGAAATAAAACAAAAAAAGAAATAGATTAAATAGGAATCCAAACAGAACTTGGGCTTCCTTTACAATCATGCTTGAAACCCAAACAGAACTTGGGCTCTTCAAAATGTGATGCACGCCTCAATCCACCATCCAAGTTAAACAAGTAACAAACTCGGGCTTAAGAACAAATGGAGAAAAGCCAAGAGCTTCTAAAACAAGTGCAACTGGTTCATGAACCAAAGAGCCTTTAAGTGGGCTTGACTTTGGATCATTCTCCCCTTCTTTTGAAGAGTTTTCCCTCAAACTTGAATCATCTAAGTATGGTGACAAATCCCCCACATTGAACGTAGCACTAACACCCATCAACTCATCAGGAAGCTCAATTTTGTAAGCACTATCATTCACCCTTTCAGTCACTCTAAATGGACCATCAGAACGAGGCATGAGTTTGTTTTTGCGAAGTTTGGGAAATCTCTCTTTCCTCAAATGAAGCCAAACCAAATCCCCGGGGTGAAAGATGGGTTGCTTTCGTCGTTTGTTTGCTCTCTCTTGGTATTTCTTATTCATCTCCTCAATTCTTTTCTTCACTTGCTCACAGGTTTTCTGAAAGGCTTCCACCCTCTTTTTAGCATCTTTCTCTACAATATCCCCTTTAACCATAGGAATAAAATCAATAGGCACAAAGGGATTCACTCCATAAACTACTTCAAATGGGGAGCGAGAAGTAGTTAAGGAATGAGCTCGATTGTAAGCAAACTCCGCATGGGCTAGTTTCATGTCCCAATCTTTTTGCGTTTTGCTTACAAGTCCTCTCAACAACGTACCCAAAGTTCTATTTGTCACCTCCGTTTGCCCATCAGTTTGGGGATGATGAGAGGTGCTAAATAGCAACTTGGTACCAACAAGCTTCCATAGGGTCCTCCAAAAGTGACTAAGAAACTTGGAGTCCCTATCCGAAACTATACTTCGAGGAATGCCATGAAGTTTGGCAACTTCCTTAAAGTACATTTCCGCCACTTTTACAGCATCATCAGTTTTATTACAAGCTATGAAGTGAGCCATTTTAGAGAATCTATCTACAACAACCATGATGCTATCCCTTCCCCTTTGAGTTCTTGGTAATCCTACAATGAAGTCCATGCTAACACTCTCCCATGGGGCATCTGGAACTGGAAGAGGAGTGTAGAGACCTTTGGTGAAGTGACCATTTGCTTTTTGACAAGTAGCACATCTCTCCACAACCAAAGTCACATCTTTGATCATTCTTGGCCAATAGAAATGCTCACCAAGAATATCAAGAGTCTTTTGGATGCCAAAGTGACCCGCCAAACCACCACTATGCACTTCCCTCACCAACAACTCCCTCACGCCACTCTTTGGGACACACAACTTGTTACCCTTGAAGAGGTAACCATCTTGCTGCACAAACTCCTTTGATGGACTCTCGAACTCACTTGCAAAATCAGGATCATGTTGATAGCCGTCTTTGAGTTGCTCAAAACCCAAAATCTTAGCATCCACCATAGAAAGCAAGTAGTTCCGACGAGACAAAGCGTCGGCCACTACATTAATCTTTCCATCTTTATATTTAGAACTAAAGGTAAATGTTTGGAGAAACTCCACCCATTTAGCATGCCTTTGGTTCAACTTTTGTTGCCCATGGATGAACTTAAGCGCCTCATGGTCCGAATGAAGGACAAATGGCTTAGGTCTTATGTAATGAGACCAATGATCAAGAGCCCTCACAATGGCATAGAACTCACGATCATAAGTGGAATAGTTAAGCTTAGCCCCATTTAACTTTTCACTAAAGTAGCACACGGGCTTCCTCTCTTGTATCAAAACCGCACCAATCCCAATCCCACTCGCATCACACTCCACCTCAAACACTTTGTTAAAGTCGGGAAGTACAAGTATGAGAGCATTACAAAGCATATGCTTGACCTTCTCAAAGGCCTTTTGCGCACTCTCACCCCACTTAAACTCACCTTTCTTTGTTAACTCGGTGATAGGAGCCATGATAGTAGAGAAGTTCTTGATGAACCGCCTATAGAAGGAGGCTAGTCCATGGAAGCTTCTTACTTCATGCACATTGGTTGGAGCCAACCATGATTGCACGGCTTTTACTTTTTCCGGGTCTACATGCACCCCTCTCCTGTTACAATGTATCCTAAGAATACAACACTAGGAGTCATGAATACACATTTATCAAGCTTGCCATACAACTTCATCTCCCTCAATTTTTCAAACAACCTCCTCAAATGAATTACATGATCTTCATTGTTTTTACTATACACAAGTATGTCATCTAAGTAAACAACAATAAAGTCATTAAGGAAAGGACGGAGGACTTCATTCATCAACCGCATGAAGGAGCTTGGGGCATTGCAAAGCCCAAATGGCATAACTAACCACTCATATAACCCTTGCTTTGTTTTGAAAGCCGTTTTCCACTCATCTCCCTCCCTTACTCTCATTTGATGGTATCCACTCCTTAAGTCTATTTTGGAAAAGACTAAGGAACCACTCAATTCATCTAGCATATCTTGCAAACGAGGCATAGGAAAACGATATTTGATGGTTATGTTGTTAATGGAACGACTATCAACACACATTCTCCAAGTACCATCTTTCTTTGGTACTAAGAGGGCAGGAACCGCGCAAGGACTAAGGCTCTCTCTCACATAGCCTCTTTCAATCAATTCATTCACTTGCATTTCAAGTTCCTTACTCTCTTCCGGATTACACCTATAGGCAGCCTTGTTGGGCAAAGGTGATACTCTAATCAAGTCAATGGCATGCTCAATGCCCCTTATTGGAGGGAGGCCCTTGGGCAAGTCATTGGGGAACACATCTTTGAACTCTTCCAACAACTCATCCAAAAGTGGTGAGTTATTGCAAGTAGTCTCATTCTCGTCTTTGGTCCTTACAACCAAAGCATACCCCCCACCATTTTCTTCCACTATTTTCTCGAACTCATTACAAGATACAAGATAGTTGCTCTTTTCTTTGTCTTTCTTAGCAACTTTAGGGGGTAGGGGAAGCAATTTAACTTTTCTACCATCTTTGGTAGTTACAAGATATACATTAGATTTGCCTTTATGCTCCGAATCATGGTCAAATTGCCATGGCCTTCCAAGTAACAAGTGACAAGCATCCATAGGAAGAATGTCGCACCATCTCTCATCTTCAAACTTGCCAATAGAGTAAGAAACCAAAGCTTGCTTCTTCACCCTAATACCATTGCCATCATTCAACCAATTGAGCTTATAAGGCTCATCATGATCTCTAGTGGTAAGTTTCAACTTACTCACAGCTTCGAATGAAACAACATCCGTTTGAGCTCCACCATCGACTATCACATTGCAAGTCTTCTCTCAAATCTTGCATCTAGTATGAAACAAGTTGTTTCTTTGCTTCTCATCAACTTGAGGCTCACTAATCAATACTTTCCTCACAACCATCATATTATACTCACCCTCGGGTTCTATCTCTTCTTCAAAGTCATCTTCTACATAGCCATTTTCTTCTTGCACTACAAAGTTATACATTTGTTCTTCTTTATCCATTATGGCACATTGAGTGGCGGTCAAAACAGTTTTACTAGGACATTCACTAGCAATATGACCCCTCCCATGGCATTTAAAACATTTTCTCCTAGTTGCAAGCTCACTAGGTGAAATCACTTGTTTTTCTTTCCCCTTATCAAATTTAGAACCGGATGAACTAGATGAAAATGCTTTACTTTGAAAAGTACTCCCTTTAGAGTTGAAAGGAGTAAATTTTGAAGTAACCTTGAAAGAAGAAGTTTTGGGCTTCTATTTCTCCTTTTCCTCCTTAGCTTGTGCCTCATATTTCAAAGCAAGTTTACAAACATCACTAAAAGTGGCATAGTGAGTCACCTCTACTTTCTTACTGATCTCTTTGGACAAACCCTTAACAAATCGAGCAATTTTAAAGGTTTCCTTTTCTTGCAAATCACAAATCAAGCACAATTTTTCAAACTCTTTCATGTACTCTTCCACACTCATGTTATTTTCTTGAGAAAGGTGGGTAAGTTTTAGGTACTGTTCTTGCTCATACTCCTTACTAACCCATTTATCCCTCATCTTTTTTTCAACTTAACCCATGAGTCTATCTTCTCTTTTCCTTCTCTCCTTCTATTTGACTTGAGGTTTTCATACCACAAGGCAGCAAGTTTAGTGAGTTTTAAGACAGCAAGTTTAAACCTTTTCCCATCATTATACCCCTTATAATCAAAAACGGTCTCAATTTGCCTCATCCAATCAAGAAAAGCCTCACTATCATGTCCCCCATCAAATTCAGGCATCTCAATTTTCAAACCCCTATCATCATCAAAGTTTCTAGGTGTATTAACCTCACCATCCTCATTTTCAAGAAAAGTCAGTTTTCTACTTGCTTGCATCAACATTTCGGACATGGCATCTAACCTAGTCTTTTGTTGAGCCTTATCTTCATCATTTGCTTCTGATTTTCTCTCTAAGTTTTCCAACTTCTCAGTAATTACTTGTAACATCCTAGCAAGATCACCTTCAACCATGATTTCACTATTTTTGCTAGACTATTACAAATACAAGATGCAAACTGCCGTAAACTTGAACAACAAAACGAAACTATAAATGGCCTTGAGACTCTCAAAGACTTACAGATTAATAAAACTCAGGAAATTTCAAGCAGAATCAAAAAAAGAAACTCTTGAAAAGCTTTCCGTATGAAGGAGGAATTGTCGTTTGAAGTTCTGTGTGCCAGATTTGCTCCGTTTTTGGCGCAGTTGCGAAAAACGTGCCCAGTTTAATATCAAAAAAATTCACAAAAATATGAAAATTTCTGTGAGTATTCTAGACAAAAAGTTATGCAGAATGGAAAAAAGAATAAACCAATTTGGACTCCTGAAGGTTGAGAAATCGTCCTTCAAAGTCGGATGAAAAACGGGTTGAATTCTGGCAGTTTCATTTCTTCTCCAAAACTCGATTTTTCCGACAAATTTCTTCACCAAATCTCTGATACCAGATGATGTGAATCTAAAATCACCCTCCAAAGGATTGGATGATGATTCTAAACTTACGAACAATAGAACACTCACTTTAACAAGAAATCACTCGAAACAAGAAATAGTTCCAAAACACAAGAACACACTCAATGTTTTGGGGTTCTAGGTCAGAGTTAAGACTCACTCAATCTCTCCTAGGCTTATCACTCAAGAATCACTCAAAGTAATAAGGGTTAGCAATACTTGAGACAAACTCAAAGTAAAAACTATAACACAAAGGTTTTTTTTATCAAAACTCAAATCTGCTTTCTATTATCATTTTCTCTCCTTATATAGAGATAAGGAGCAGCAAGGAGGAGCTGAAACACCCTAAAAAACGTCCTAAGAGGAATGGCTTTGAGGAGTTACAAAACTCCTTGATTCACTCCCTAATTAAGCCTCATTTAAGGGGCTGCTACAAAGAAGGCAATCAGCAATTATGAGCTGTAAATACCCCTAATTACATGCCTAATCAGTCACAAAACACACGCCTACTTGCCTTAGTGTCTTAAGTAATCACTAGGCTTTATTTTAAGCTTGAAATAAAACAAAAAAAGAAATAGATTAAATAGGAATCCAAACAGAACTTGGGCTTCCTTTACAATCATGCTTGAAACCCAAACAGAACTTGGGCTCTTCAAAATGTGATGCACGCCTCAATCCACCATCCAAGTTAAACAAGTAACAAACTCGGGCTTAAGAACAAATGGAGAAAAGCCAAGAGCTTCTAAAACAAGTGCAACTGGTTCATGAACCAAAGAGCCTTTAAGTGGGCTTGACTTTGGATCATAGAGTGTCGGATCCCTACTCGGATACGTCTGAGCAACATAGTTTGACCTTATATTGAAAGTCAATAAAGAAGGCCCTATGAAGATGTTTGACGAATCCGGATTTTAAGTTGAAAGATAGGCTTACATGTGAGGGAGAGTCGTAAAGAGATAACCAACATGTGATCCCTCTATGTGAAGAAATACAGGGAGGATGGCTAGTGTATAAGCTTTGTACTACGAATTGGTTAATGAATAGAACCCATATTGGTTTATTATGGTCACGTTGTATAAGATAAATATGAGAGAAGAATAAGGTTGTAATTTGTATCGACTATCGCCTACTTTTGAATTAAAATTAGTCCACTCAAGCCTAATATTACAAGGAGTATGGAAGACTTTTAATATAGTGACTAGTTTAATCCATTTAGTGGCTAGTTTAATCCATTTAGTGGCTAGTTTAATGTTTTGCAAATCAAAGTTTCCCATAATCCGGAAACTAGTTAAATCCATTTAATAACTATTTTAATCCATTCTGTAAGGGAAACAAAGGAAAGAGAAGAGAAGGGACGATTAGCACGTGTTGGGTTAGAGTGAGATGGAATGGTCTTATTGGGAGAATGTGGGCTTCCGTTGACCGCCTATTCTAGTAATTTCTGCTCAATTAATTGTCTTCCTTTACAATGAGTGTGTGCCTATATATATTGTACCCGGTAAGGTATTTTTTGCTCATTGTCCAAATGAGAAAAAATTCAAAAGTACTTGAAAATACTTTATCATATTTCTCACTCATGCTAAAATACTTTATCAAGATCAATTTGATCAAATGTGCCTTCTCTCATGAACAATCAATTACTTATGTATTTCAAAATAAGAAATTTCAAAAGTATATAAAAGTATAGCAAAGTGGGTGTCTATCTGTAGATCTCAAGAAAATATAATCGTTGATAATTTTTTTAATTTTTTTATTTTGTAGGTTTTTAGATATTTTAGTTAGAAGTTATGAATATCTTTTATTAAAAATCTGATGGCTAAATTTGGAAATAAAACTTGATTACTTAATAAATTCGTTGATTTATTTTAATTATTTTTCCTTTTTTTCTTTTTGGTGTCCACCCCCACCTCTTCACTTGTATAATATATATATATATATCAATCAAGGTATTTCTCATTCTAACTAAGGCTTTTAGAGCTAAAACTTTATCAGTGATTGAATAAGTCTATTAACAGTAGGGTACATTCCTCCGCTGCTATGATTTCTCTCCATGCTTTGTGAAGATTTAAACTGTTGTCACTCTGATATATCTTATTCAACGGAGTTTCAACTCCTTACAATGTTTATATTCATTTTTGTCTCTAAATCAACTAATTATATATGGTTACTTGACATTTACGGATCTCTTAATCAAACTGAGAAAAACATAACAAACACTTATAAGGAAATTGCATGATATAAATATGAGATCACTCTTTATGTGTGTTCTCTTTTTCTGTCTGTGTTCCATACAAATAATTTTACAGCCTTATATTTTCTTGTTGAGGTAGTTGTATTTCAAATAGAACTACTTCCACTGTTCTTGTTTGAATTTTTTATAGTCTTGGAAGGTGTGTGACTAATGTTTCTCCCCCCTTCCTTCATGCCAGGACTTCAAGGGATCCCAGCAACCATCTAAAGTACGTAACTCTTTCTCTTTTTTCGCGGTTTCTTAGTTTCTCCTTTATTGCTCGTATTCACATACCGTTTAATAAAAATTCCAGACTCATGCACGATATGTGACACGTCAGAAACGAGCTGATGCAAAGAAGGCGGTTTGGAGTCTTCTATCTAACTATGGGGACTCGGGAACTCGTTTTCAGGTATTAGCACCCCAACCTATCATGTATTTGGGTGTACTGGTTATCTGGCTACATTTGGGGAATCATTCTGTTCTTTTATCTTGGTTGAGACATTTAGACAGAACTATGGTACTGTTTTATAACCTCCATAGGTCATAGCAAGTCAAAGCTTTGAGGAGGTTGATCCTTCTGTATTCTATTCCGAGGAGGTATCTTGGTGGAATTACTGGAGTACCAAGTATCTCTATTGTGTTCATAGCGTTCTTCAACTGCTCTCTCAGTCTTTCTTCAAAGTGTCATGCAGAAGAGGCAGCAAGGGTACTTGTAGTCTTCACTTGACATTTAAAACCTTGTTGCCATCTTATAGACTAGTTTCTTCAACATGTCATTCCGTGGAGTGATAATATGACTTTTTGGTGTTTTACCAGCAATAAGAATTCAGTAAAGTCTTTACCATCCTTATTCTGTTGCTGTCTTGTAGACTAGCTGTTCAACATGTCAATTTTCTGAAGTGGTAATTTGACTTTCTTCAAATATCAGCAATTAGAGTTAAGTCCTCAACATCTTCAATCAAATACGGAACTCTTGAAATAAATAGTGGGCATGAAATAAGTGCAGATTCTTATACTACCATTATATAGTCCCTAAAATTATAAGTAACCCTTTAACAAGTCACCTCTAATTAATTTGTTAACTAACTCCCAAATTTTAGGGTAAGTAAATTCCAAATAATATGATAATAGCTCATTCACAATGTAGTACTACCTCCGTTCTTTATTAATCACTACATATAGAGTTTTACGCCTCCCAACGCACAACTTTGAATTCTAATAACTCTAATTATGCTCGAGTAAAAATTATATAAAGTTAATTTTAATTAAGTATGTACCGAGACGAATCTAACAAGATCCCACATGACTATGTTTATCCTTGTACATAAATCATTATAGTTGATTAAAGGGAGATGGATGAATAGTGTAAAAAGAGAAATGTAGTGATTAAAAAAGAACAGAGGAAGTATATAAATTGATTTCTTGCAGACACAGTAGTGTGCCTACAGTTTTCAAACTAAATATTAACCTATCTCACTAATTTATGATAAAATTGTATGGATTTTGAATTGATGCAACCAAGGTAAACCTTGTTATGCTGTATAACACTTGTCTGGCAAATTTATATTTCAGAATGATGAACGATCCTGGAAAGTGAATGGAGCAAGCAGCTGTGACACTGACATTGGCTCGAATAGTTCTACAACGAAAGGCCGTTCAAAGTCAGAATCTCGCCATGCTCAAAAGATCCATAATCATAGAATGAGACGTGAGACTATGCTAATTTAAAACTTCTTTTTCCTATTCTACCCATTATGCAGAACAGACTGAGCTGTCTGAATAGTACCCTAGAGATTTTTCTTGCTTTTCTTGGTCTCTACATCATGACGCATCACCTTCTTTATCCCTGAACTCTATTGTTATCTCCTCTTGTACTCCTTTGGACAACTTTTATCTTTTATAGGTCTTTCACAAAAGTTTACTTACCTGATAAACTGATGCTACATCTAGGTAAGTTTCGGAAAGGATATTTGTCAGAAGACGATGAGGATCATCCTGAAAATCTCTTTCATGCAACTTTTGGAAATAAATGGTATACATGGTCTTTTAATTTTGACTCAAGGACCGGAACTTCTCAGAGATCAACTCCTGGATTTGACTGGAGAGAATCTTTTCACCGTACAAGTAGTCATCAAGAAGAATGGGGAACATCGGATGAGCCTGATTCTGAAGACGACGCTTTTAATGTAGGATCACGCACGGACAGAACCATACTTGGCCTCCCGCAAAATGGTCCTCTAAAGTTGAAAGATGTGAAATATGCGTAAGCTTTAGAGATTGGACTATATCAACTGTTATTTAATATTCACTAGTGAATTATGTATGTCTTGTTGTCTTCTATCGTTCCCTAAATGACATTCTAACCTTGCAGTTTTCATTCATCAGCGCTTAAGTGGCACCCTGATAAACATCAAGGCCCTTCACAGGTTAGCATTTAAAAATCTCAAAATCTCTATCCAAAAATATCTCTCTTGAATTGCTCTGCAATGATGCAAGATTTTCTTCTTATATTTGAGGTACACGATTGTGGTTGCTTGAGATTGGTGTTAGTTAAAATAGGAATTCGTTCATTGTGGGTTGTGTTAATTTTTTCACATTTAGTGTAATTAGGAAAGGAGGCTATCTTAAAAAATATTCTAATCGGTTTTCTTTTCCCTTGATTTGATCAACTTTTTTTCAAGTTCTTTGCAAAATAAGGCTATTTCATTCCCACAGTGACTTCCACTTGACTTTGCCTTATAGTTTAGAATCAATCTGTGAAAGGCGTACACTAACAATCAACACTAAGACTTTTTCTTAATACAAGTACAAGGGAAAAAAAGTATTGCCAGGGAAAATTCATAAGAGTGGGGACACAAGGTGTTCATGATCAGCTGTGCTGTGCCAGAAAAGGTCAACCCATGGTATCTGGCCAGGCCACATTTTGGGCAAGAAAATGGCCCAAGTCTGATGAAATGAGGCCACAGCTGAAGACTACTCTCAAATCACTTTTTGGGCCGAGCCAAACCCCCCCAAAAGCCCCAAACAGTCGTGCTGTCGTGCATGATCAACTCTAGATGTCACAGACGATTCTTTCATGTCTTCCTCATTAGCATTCTTGGAAGAACTTGATACAATTATACTCACATACTGAAATACTCCTATCAGTATTAAGTTATCTGTAGATTTTTAGTGGGGTATTCATTATCATAAAACTATCCATTTAATCTCGAACTTGCCTCTGCTACTTCTAAAATGGTGACTAGCTACTTTAATAAATGCAGGCTGCAGCTGAAGAAAAGTTCAAAATGTGTGTGAACGCATACAAATCATTGTGCAGTGCGTTATCGGGTGCTTGAGCTGTTTGTTTTAGTTCTGACTTAAGGTTACAACTGTCGTGGCTGTTATGGCATCCACGGCTTTGTTTCAGGAGAGAAGTGGAGATGTAAGATGTGTGTGTATAGTAGGTCAATAAGAAGCTCCAGTTTTGTTAGGATGCTAAATTATGTCTCATCCTCTTGGTGTCCCCGGATGCTGCATTTCAGAAAAGATGCATTGTTTCATTTGTCTTGGAGCAGCAAGGACACCTCAACATCTCCAACATGTATAGTGTACTTTAGATAATTATTTCTTATATCTAATTTTGTTATCAACCTTATTAATATTTTCCATTAGTTTCAAGAAGAAAGAAAAAAAAGAAAACAAAAAATATTGTCCATTAGTTTCGTCATTGTATTGTATTAGAATTTAGAAGTAACTTAACCACAGAATAATATTACTACATAGTTATTTCTAAAATGATTTTAGTAATGGCATTTCCTTATGAATCTATGAATCACAATAATCAGAGAATATTTTGCATGATGGGTCACCAAGGATATACTTCTATTTCCTATACCTACCTACACAAAAAGGACAATGAGGTCAAAGATGGTCAAGCTTTTGTAGTAATTTTTGTTTTCGTATATATACTTATATATAAAAAGCGAGAATGAGGTCAAACATTGTCAAACTGTACTAGTATTTTTGTTTACAACTTTACCTGTTCTCCTTTCATCTTTTAATGTTGTTAGGCATAGCGATTTTGTATAGATGTTTTCTTTTCTTTCCATTACTTATTTTCTTACTATATAAAAATTTTAGTTATTCTCATCTTACTCATTTTCCTTCCACGTATTATATTATTAGACATAACTATTGACTTGTATAATTGACTTTTTTCCCCTTTCTTCCTCCTACATGGCTACATCCCATCTTTTATTACTTTCATGCAAAAATATACTTCTTTGACTTCATAATTCTTGCAACATTTGTACTTTTCAAGATAAAATTTTGTAAACTTTGACCACGTTCTCACCATCACATAAGCAAAAAGTAGTTGTATGTGATCTTGTTCGATTCTTTACAGTATGCAGTTTTGTAATATCCTTTTAGCTTTTAATAATGCATGATCAAAG
Source organism: Patellifolia procumbens (assembly GCA_947645195.1). Lineage (NCBI taxonomy): Eukaryota > Viridiplantae > Streptophyta > Magnoliopsida > Caryophyllales > Amaranthaceae > Patellifolia > Patellifolia procumbens. The sequence goes on along the minus strand of CANSGD010001393.1, from coordinate 148,795 downwards.
ATATTAATGGTTTAAGTGGTATATTAAAACCCCAAAATGACTAGTGTTGCAAGAATTATGGAGCAGATTAAGTATTATACTAAATCTATCATCCGAGCATTTTCCAAATATCTCTTATCACTCTAATAAGTACTTTTGTAATATCTTTTTTTATAGCTTTTACTAATGCATGACCAAAGATATTAATGGTTTAAGTAGTATATTAAAACCTCAAGATGACAAGTGTTGCAAAAATAAGGAAGCAGAATAAGTAGTATACTACTATTATCCAAACATTTTCCAAATATCTCTTATCACTCTAATAAGGATATCAAGATGTGATTGTAGTAAATTTGTTATGTTTAATTATTTGTTTTCAAATCAATTTGAAGGATAATAGGAAGCAAGATAACTAAACAGAGGTTTCATAAGTTGTATCAACATGACCTTATGAAGATTATTAGTATAGTTTGATGACAAATAAGATCTATTGTAAAAGGTCGAGTAGTATTTATTACACCACCCGTCCCATGATCTTTGTTTTGTATTCCTTTTTGGGTGTCCCTATTTGTTAGTCCCGTTTGTACATTTTCATTTATAAAATATTGTTTTTCCCCAAAGTAAACTCATGTGGCATTTTTTTTCAATTTTATCCTCATTGAATATATATTTCTAATTTTGCCTTTAACTTATGGTACAAATATGAACTATAATCGTTAGAATTTGATATTTCACTCCATTGATGGAGCTTGAATGGAAGAAGAAGAGATGAATGAAAGGAGACTGAAGAGAAAAGAATAACGTAAGACTACATTTTATTATGTAATGTATTAGTTAGTGAATCATTACAATATCAACCTATTTATACTAATTACAACACTTAACAAACTATGCTTGATTTAAGGGAGCTACTAACAACCTCTAACAACCTAATATCTATATACTTAAACAATAATGAATTACAAAAGTACAACATTCAAATTCGAAACCACAAGTTTTCATTTTTTAAAAATTTGTCATGAACGCTTTTTGCACTTTTTAGGACCAAAATTAATATATTCTCCAAATCTTAATTTTATTGAAAAATGAGAAATGAGACAGATTATGAGACAGAAGGAGTATTCTTAATAAGTTAAGATGAAGTTCACCCGCCAGTAGGGGGAAATGGAGGATCCACGTTGCAAGGAATGAAAAGTGAACCCTTCGCACGAGTGGAAGGAGGAACTCCAACCAATTACGCTAAACTTGACTCTTGGAAGTGAACAAATAATGAATTATCAAAATTTTCACTATGATAATACCTACTATTGTATTGAAAAAAACGTGTGTAGCTCGTGCCAAAATTCCTAGTCTGCTAAAAAAATTTGAGTATGAAGGCCATGTTCTTTTGGACCAGATTACTTGAAAAACATCTCAGTTTAGTTCAGTTCAAATCAACTCCATTAATTTCAGTTCATTGCAATTTGGCTCCTTATATCTAACAATTTCAGCTTAATTTAGTCCAATTCAATTCAGTTTAATTGAGATCCATTCAATCCAAAAGCTCGAGACGGGAAGATAAAGGGGTTAAATCTAAGTAAGAGTATTTTGGGAATTTTTTGTATTATCATCACCAGTTATGAGTGATGATAAATGATAATATCATGAAGAGAATAAGGAGGTACAAAGGTGAAAAGTGTCCAATAATGGAACCTCAGTCTGAATTCTCAACTTTATATAAATTGCAAGGACTTTATTGTTGTCTTCTGTTGTGCCAGCATTGACTGATTGTCATAGAAGTTCTCAAAATTAATGTAATGAACAATTGCTTTAATAGGTTTCTGAATTTGCAGTAGGGCAGTAGCTAACGGTTACGCAGGTCTAGTCTTTTTACTTTTTTACAACACAATACACACAGCCACACAGGCTCTGCGCCTCTGCCACTCTGCTGCTCCCCCTATAAAAATGGACTACATTTCTGCTTCCTCTCTTTAAATTCACTATATAAATGAAAAATACTAATGTTTTTTATCCATCACCTTTGGTGTATAAAGAATTCATATGTGGAGTAAAAATCGATCCCAAAACTTGGTATAATCGAAATAAATACTATGACCAACCGAGCTATCTCTTATTTTCATTAGTTGATCCGTTGTCTCTCTACTAGCAACAGTGGAAAACATCCTTCTATTTTCGTGTGTGTACACACTTGGTTATTTTGCACCGTAATGTAGTATCTTCTTATTTACATTTATTGATAATTAAGATTATTAATAACTGAAATTTTGTGTTAGCAAGAGTGAAACAAATTACAGAGGACATGATTGACTGAATGTGTACTTGTACAAAAAAACAACAAATTTACATTAGTTGTTGTCTTGGTTAAGTCTACAATAAGTAAACAATTTCACTAATAATCCAAATAATTCAAAAAAAAAATGTGAATTTGCAATACAAAAAATACACTAAAAGCAAAGAAGAACAACAGAAGAAGAAACCATAAACCCATAAATGAAGATCAAAAACCCAAAATAAAGAGCCCAATTTCTCTTAAACTTACCAAAATAACTCTCAGGAGGTTCTTGATAATGAATTTCAAACTCTTCCCCATTTACAAAACTACCCTCTTCACCATTACTATAACCTTCACCTGCATCCATCATCCTGATCATCTTAAGTGTTCTAAGCTTCTCAGTAGCAAGTCCAAGAGTAAGCTTATGACATCTTCTTTGATACTTGAGGCCATTAATGCACCTTAGTGTTTGTGCAACAGATACATAGAATATGAGATGTGAGAAAGAGAGTAGTGATATTGGGATCCAACAATGTCGGCATTGAAGCCGAGAGCTAAGCGAAAGCGAAGCGAAGATGAGGGAAACGAAGAGGAAGAATTGTTGAAATAGCTTCCAAAGTTGCTTCTTTTGGAGGTCTACAGCTCTTTTTTTCTCAAGGGTTTTCTCAAAATGGAGTTGGATGATTGTGTTTAAGGTTTGGATGACGGTTTCTTTTGGGATAATTGTGGGTTGAGTTTGAGTATGAGTGTCATATTCTGCCATTGAAGAAGAAGTGAATGAACTGAAGAAGGAGAGTTTTGGAGTAAGAGATGAGATTAGATGAGAGTTGAAAGATGTGCTCACTCATCTCAATCAAGTGAAAGATGGAGTGGAGATGTTGTCTTCTTGTTTTTTTCGAAAGATTGGTATTATAATATCTAACGGTTATAAAGTTGGAATCACCATATTATAGGCCCCACTTTGAGTCATTCACATTGAATCAATTGGGCCCATGTCCCCTTACCCTATGGCCTATAGACATCCAAGGTGGCATATGCTTAGGGAATTGCCTTACTAGTTTAGTGGCGGACTCAAGATTTAAAATATAAAATATTAGAAACATGGACAGAAAAAATTCTGTCTTTCGCTGGTCTTTTACTACTGGTACCACATTCAATTAATCCAGGTATAATCTCATCTTTGACTCTCGTATTCTCTCATTGATACATAACCTGTTGGTGACCTATAATTACTGGTAAACTCTCCTAATTACGTAATTAACATCTAATTAAGTATAATTTAAACCTAAATTCTTAATTAACAACTAATTAAGTATAATTTATTATAAAAACTTTAACAAAAAAAACTTAAAAAAAGAACTCACCCACCCCTACCCCCCACCTGACGCCAGCCCTCTCCCTCACCTTAACCGCCAGCCCCTGCCCGGCGCCGAATGCTTCCCTTCGTACTCTCTCTCTCTTCTCTCTTCTCCACTCAACTGTACCTTAATTTCGATCCAAACAACTCAGGCATTTCTCAATTCCTATACTTTTCATGTTTTCTCAAGCAACCAACCACTAAGAATTTCAAGCTCCTAACATTTTCCAGGAAGGTTGAAGTCTTGAAGACATCCATCCAACCAACCATGTAAAAACAATTGAAATATTAGAATCACAAAAGCAAAGACAAAGACAAACAAATTATCATGAAAAGCCAGCCAACTTCATTCAACAAGAGTTTATGATAAGTCTTATCTCAACATATTTCATCTTTTACGGATTTGCCTTTGACTATACAAGAATATGTGGAGCTCACTTCGAAAAAGAAAATAGGTACAAAGAAATTCGGAACGAGCAAAAAGACTGAGCTGAGGGAAGCCCCATAAGTCACTGAAACGACGACAGGCCAACTAAAGTACCCAAAAATCTCATAAAGTTTAGAAATTTATGTAAATAAGTGGGTGAAAATCAAAATTACCAGTCATTGCCAGAGGTTAACCCTTTGCCGTCCATTATCCATCTAAATTATTCATTTCTGTGAATTTTGTTATGGAGGGAGAGGGGATGGCAGATTTTAAGGGTGAAAGTAGTGGAATTCAATGGGAAGACACCATTTTGAAGTGGTACATACAGAAGCAAAGGGAAGTGATGGAAAGAATGAATTCAACATCCTAGCTCCATCCGTTCCCTGGTTTTTGGGGGTGGGGCAGCTGGTGACGGGGAGGGGGAGGGTGGCAGGGGAAGGGGAAGGGAGGGGGTGGGGGTGACAACAATAGGGAAGGGGAGTTGGCTGGAGATTTTTTGTAATTTTTTTTAATAGTCAACGGTAATTTAGTATGGTCAATGATGTATCACATTTATATATAGTTTTTAGATGCATTTAGATTGCATTTAGAACTCCTTTTTGAGCATTTAGGTGCATAATGACATAAATTACACAAGTTGTGCTCTACTACTTCCCGTTTGTGTGTTTCGATGATTTTCAAGTTATTTTGATACAAAGTGATCATGAGTACCAAGAATGTAGCTTATTAATCATTGAAGATGTAGGTAGCTTGCACAAGGATCACAATGCATCCATTTGGGACAATTTTGAGTTGGAATGAAGCAAATAGTTAGTGAAAGAAGTGCCAAAACTGACACACCTTCACTATTTTCATTATAACTTTTGATATAAAATTGATAATCAAGAAATTTTAATTGGGTTGGATTCTAGACTTCAAGAGCTTTCCAATGATAGGTCACACGCTCCGATCGGACTTCTGGTTTGAGAGATACGACCTTCGCAAGTTAATGCAGAATTGTAGTTTACCCAACCGATCGGGCGGGAATTGACCCGATCAGGTCTGAAGCACGGACAGCACTTTTTCGAAATTCTATATTTTTTAATTAGACTTTGGGCTATTATAAATATCTATCCTTCATTATTTTTAGAGACATCTTTTATTCAGTTTTATTCCATAGTTTTTAGCTTAATTTTATTTTATTTTAAACACTTTAGATTAGATTAAAGGTGATTGAACCTCGGATTTGATTTCAATTAAAGTTCTTTCTTTCCGTCAATTGGTATTCTTCTCTACTTTAATCTCTTTTATTATTCTTGATTGCTTAGTTTAATTATTTATTCATTCATGATGCAATTATTAGGGTTTCATGTTAGATTTATTATTGTTAATTTAATTATGTCTGAGTAGTTTAATTTCTAGGGATTTAGAGAGGGAAGCCATGTTTATACCATGATTATTTGAATTGCTATTAGTTTCTAGGGTTTGATGAGATAGGTTATGGTGTGATTTGTTCTTATTGAGTAATTAACGTTATTGCGCAGTTTCTTTGATTACTTGAGGTTAATAATCGTTTGCACAGATCCGTCTTACTTTTAGAGGCCTAGTACACATCAGTAATTCTGATTATGTTTGTGAACATACTGCATATGTTGAATTATGGGCGTTGAGACTTAACCATAGCTTGACACGGCTCTAATCTATCGATTCTCGGCCTAAGTTCTGATAGTTGTTTGATCCTTTGATTGGTATAAGCATGGTGGACCGAACTAATTCCCTAGACCTTTATTTTATAGAGTAAAATCTCTTTTTACATTGCTTTCTAGTGTCTAATTATTAGTTCAGCTGATTTCTATCTGATCTTGTTTAAAGTAGCTGTTTAGCTGAATATTAACTTAGAACTCCGTCTCTCTGTGGATTCGACCCTACTTCCATTGACTACCATTGTTAGAGGACTGTAGGAATTATCTTTGAATAGGTGATACGACTTTAGCCTATCAGTCAAACAGATTGCCATCATCCTGTACCAATGAGAGAATATGAGGGCCAAAGGTGGAATTTTACCTGGATTAATTGAAGGTGGTACCATTGGTGGATGACCGACCAAAGGTGAAATCTTTCCTATCAATTTTTCCTAAATTATTTCCTTCGTTTTATATTTGTTTCAACATGTATCTGTTCTTTTTAACTCATTATTTATCTAAACCTATTTGAATTAATCTGAACTTATTAGACATTGTTAGACCGTATTTGACCTTATTATACATTATTTGATCTTATCTAAACTTAATCGACCTTATCTGAACTTATCTAAACGTATCCGAACTTATAAGGACTGAAAATAAGTTGAAAAGAACGTACTCGTAGAGTTTTACACCTCCCAATGCATTACTTTAAACGTTAATATCTTTAATTGTGATTTAGAAAAAAGTACAAAAAATTGATAATAAATAAGTATATATCAAGATGAAGCTAACAAGATCTCACATGACTATGTTTATCCTTATGTATAAATCACAAAAGAAGGTCAACAGGGCGTGTGTGAATAATGTAAAAAGTCAAAAATTGCAATAGATATGGAATGGAGGAAGTGTATAATTACGAAATGTAAGGATTTTGTAAAGTGAATCACATAGAATACAATTGCAATTGCAATAAGATATGTATGGTATCTTCTATTATCAAAGCGGTAAATGACATTTGTAACACCCCTTGGCAGGTCGCCAACATCATCGAAGATACTAAACTGGTCCTACAATTCTGTAAAGAAGTAAAGATTCAACATGTCTACAGAGAAGCAAATCAAGCAGCTGACTGGATTGCTAATGCGGGTCATTTAGTTGTAGATTCCTTTTGTATTACGGACTGGCATACTTCCCATCTGGGTACTATGTTCTGTAATGATGTTTTAGGACTTCCCCTCGAGCGGAGGGTCTCCTAAACATCCACTCCTTTTTCCTTACCTTTATAACAAAATACATATACAAATATTATCTAAAAAGTGGTTTATATAGAGAGATATTATAGGTAAACACTTTGTTTATTGTTTTTTATTAGGTAAGATAATTCGATGTAGAACCAACTCCTGCTAATCTGTTATGCTACTAGCCTCTGGGATACACAATTCAAAGGTTGGCCTAGGTAAAGACATTGCAGGTAAGATCACTATAGGCTCAAAGCCCTGTTGTTATAACAAGAGAGAGACTCTCTAGCAAATATTGGGATATCCATACCATGAACAAGGTCTTGGAATTCAGATTACTACTTCACTGAGTTACCACGATTTTCATATAGATAAAGGTTATTTATATAAAACTTTCTTTTTGATTTTTGGACATATGTATTGGTGTAAAAAAAATTTATTCCAACTTGCTAGCCTTAACTTGTGCCCTACGCATAAGAGCCAGATTTGCGTAAATTACTAGTATGTCTCCTTTCGCTTTCCTCGAGTTAACTTCTACTATTTTCAGAGTTTGCCTTGCTTCATGAGCTTTTAAATTTCAATTCTTAAATTAAAATTTAGATCATTTTCAACTTTGAAATCTAAATACTCCTTATGTCTCGATTTATTGCAAAAAAATTCTATACAATAATTTCAATTAAGTTATAATTGTTCTATTTTAAATACAGGACCATTAAACTTTGGATATTTGTCCTTGAACCATGAGTCAATTGTCATAGCCCAATCAAGCCTATACTTTATTCTCCTCACCCTCCAGTCCATTATCATAAGTAAACTCATATCTCGAAGAAGGCACATCCCTCAACCCACATACATCCACCACCCCTCTAAAATTCGTCATTTACCATTATACCCTAAAATTCGTCATTTACCATTATGCTCTAACCCCTCTTCCCTTCATCCCATGGGAAAACTAGATATCATTAAAGTCCCCCTATAGTTACCCACGACAAGGAACTTTGGTTCTCCAACTCTTTCATCAATTTCCACGTTAAATATCACTTATGAGCTCGAGCCAACCATAAATAACCGTCAACCTCTACTCCTCGTCCCTTATACCCTCGCTCACCACTACATCGATGTGATGGACCGACATCGAAAGCAAACTAACCTCAATCCCCTTCTCCATAAAAGTGCAAGTCCTCCTCAACGCGCCACCGAATCTATCGTAACCCATGGATCGAAAGTCACCAAATTTATTTCTTAATATTTTAGAGAATTCACCACTATTCAGTTTTGTCTCTGACAAGAATATCAAAGAGGGGGCATGTTACAACCCCGATTCCCCGACTTGCTTAATTGATTAGGCACAACAAAAAATATTGGTCGAGCTAATCCGGACCATTACCATCACACTCACCGAACTAAATTAGAGACTATGGAACTCAAAATCCAACTCTGACCAGATTAAATAACTATTATTATAGATAGAAAATACCTTTATAGACTAATGTGAAATAAATCATTATTACATTTGAACATCATCTCCTCGACTCACACGTTACAATCATAAGATATCCTCTAACTCTTCATAGCTTTCAAACCTCAACCAAATACCTTCGTGTCTTTAACTTTTAACCTGTCAAGATTCTGCTAGCCACCAAGTGACAGGCCACAAAAATGAAAAAACAAACACTTGAAATTCACATCAGCAACACGCAGAGTACGAAACCCGCAAGACAAGTAAAACATGATTTGGTGTTTTTTTAGTAAAAAATGACTCATCACGTATTATCATGTCAATTCATATAATCATCGTACTCTACAAATCATTTACTCAAACAATTCTCGAAAAACGTTCATAAAAACTCTTGTGGGAATGATGTATAATTCATATTTCATAGTTTTCTCTTGCGTGAACGCGAATAGAGAGGGGTACCCAGTACCAATTGTCTCCAAATTGTTAAGGTTGTCACTCCACCTTTTACTATTCATCTTGTAAGACTTCAACCAATCATGTCCTACTTTAACGGAAATTCCTCATCCTGGTTGGGACCAGTTAGGGACTATCTGCCCTGACCCGGTTGCATGTTCAGACGACCTCACTACATAGTTTATATTCATATTATATATTTTCAATATAGTATATAGGTTACTCATTCACCATATTTCACAAATCACAGTTCACTTTCGCAAACAGTTTCTCATCAAAAATATCGCACTTTATCATTTATAAATCAAGCTTCATGTGAGGTAACAAATTTGAAAATCATTTCACAGAAACAAGAAAAGTATTCTTAGCGTACATGGATACTCTAACAACTAGCTATTATCTTTAGCTTGATCCTTAACTTACAAGTCCTTCTTAACTAATATGTTTCTTATCAACACTTTCCAGTAAGCTTAATTATTGTAATTCACTTTGGCCACCACAACACTTATTGAGAAACAAGCTTTCACGTAACTATTGACTTTATTTCCATTCTTAGGCTTTATGCTTTCCTAAATAACAACAATATTTGGTTAATAACCCTGCTTTGACCTTTGTTTATGATCTCATATTCAATACTCACGTCAATTTCTTAATCCATGTCTTTTTCCAATTACTTACGGACTACTATTGGAATATTTCTCCAGATTATTGTTTACATAAATTCATTTTTGTAAACCATTAATAGGACTTCATGATCATATCCTCATACTCAATCTTAATGGCTTACTTTATTACTCTTCAAACTTAACAACTTCCATAGTTTTAGCAACGATTTAATTCAATTTAACATTGTTCCTAGCTCGCCTTAGTTTTCATAATCCAATGTAATACACCATAATATCCAAATCAAATATTTAAACTCGATATAATAAGCCTAACCACAATCTTCATAGATCATAACTCTTAGCTAATACCGCATAGTCCATAGCTCACAACTTATACGGTTATACCTAATGGCTCACATAAGATAGCTTATACCTCATATCTCATAGCACATAGCTTATACCACATAACTTATATTTACATACCTCGTACCTCATACCTCAAACCTTATACTTCACAACATATAACTCATGACTCGAGAAAATAATAACTTGGAACTTGGAACAATGAATGAGAAGAAGTCATGCTCATCCATATACTTCAACGACACTTCTAGCATAACCTATAGAATCATATCTTTCAATCAAGAACCCATAAAGCATAGCACACTACACCAAATCAAGTGATTCTTCAACCTAACTTCTATAAATTTTCAATAGAAACAATAATTCCAAAAATAGTCTAAGGCTAAAAGTTAGTGAAAGAACCTCAAAATGCCAAACACCAAAGACTGGGTGGCTATTTGAACTACGAATTCAGCACAAATAGCTTTTCTTGTTCTAGGCATGACCTTTTCATTGGATAAACTTGAATCTTTAGGATGGAGAAGCATAAAGATGATTCATGCTTGGAAACGTCTGGTTTCGACACCACAGGAGCTGTTTTGGGAAGCGTTTCTTCACTCGGTCTTATATACAGGAGAAGTTGAAGTATTTTACCATTTTATCCTTAACGAAACCTTGAGTAGGGTCAATCAACTACTTGATTAGTCTTAATAATCCCTTATTACATCGTCGATCATACTATAAACTTAATCTTACCCAAAATGTCATGTTCAGCTTAGTTAAATACGAAAATGAGTTCCTTTCTTGGTTTTAGCCCTTTTTGGAACTATACACTATAAAAACATCATTAACCACAAATGTAATATACATCAACTTCATATTACCCCATGACCTATTTCTTCAGTTACAAGTTGAGCTTAACTATTAAATTTCAAGTTTCACGCTTATCCATGGGTTAATTGCTCTTTAATATTAAACCTTTTTCTTGAAACTTTTACCTTAACAAAACTCGTTCGAAATACCGTAATATAATCCATTTTATAATATTACTTCATAATCTCCATTAACTCATCCTTTATAGGAAGGAATTTGAAGGAGCAAATATTTGTCCTCGGTGTGAAACATATAAGTGGCAATCTGATATGAGAAAGTCCCTCCAAAGGTCTTAAGGCATTTTCTGTTTTTGAAATCTAGACTTCAAAGATTATTTATGTGTTCTAAAACAGCTGAATCAATGGTTTGACACGATGAGAAGTGAACAAAAGATGACGAGATTAAGCATCCGGCGGAAGAGAGGTTTTGGAAGGACTTTGATTCCTTGAGTCTCATATTTGCAAAAGATCCACGGAGTATTTGGCTAGCGATGGTTCAAATTTCGAACTATGAGTGTTGTTCATAGCACATGGCTAGTTGTGTTGATCAATTACAATCTTTCACCATGCATGGTTGTCTATGGAAACCTTAATATTCCATGTTATCTTTGTTAATACTTGGGCCTAAGTCTCCTAGCCTGGTAATGACATAGATATTTATTCACAACAATTGCTATATGAATAAAAGGATTTGTGGGAAGAAGGGGTAGAAATTATGATACTTTTATGGTTTGTTTGGATAGCTAAAATAGGAGGGAAGGGGAGGTGAGGGGAAGGAAAATGACAAAAATCCCTTATTTGGATACCAAGTAAGGGAGTGAGGGATTTGGAGGGGAGGGGAATGGAAGGATCAATTTGTAAGAAATTGCTCTCTCCAACAATGGAGAGATTTGGAAGGAAAAGTCATTTTTCTTTCCGCCCCTCCCTTTCTCTTCCCTCCCCTCCCCTTCCCTTCCCTCCCCTTCTTTTCCTTCCTCTTTTTTTTATCCAAACAAGCTGTTAGAAAAACTCATTTCAAATGCATGCAACTTTCATGGGACGATGATATATACTTCCTCCGTTTTTTTTAATCGCTACACTTTCCTTTCTAGGAAGTTTAAAATTAATTGTTACATTTCTCCTTTTTTCCTTATTAGTAACTTTTTCTCTCTATCTCTCTCCTACCACTTTTTCTTACACAATTTTACTCACTCACCAAAGTTTTGCCTAGGAGTCTGTGAAATGAGAAGTGTAGCGATTAAAAAAAAACAGATGAAGTAGATGATTTTCCAGCATACTCTATGTTGTCTGGGTGGGCTAGTTTAGAAAATTATGCATATTCGAGTTGTAACCATGATGTGATATACCTCCTTTCTCTCTCTTTGCGAATTTTCTATGCAATTATTGGGTATTCTTGTAGTGAGAGTTTGGAGCTGGGGTTTTTTGTCTTCCCTTGTGAGAGTTTAAAATTTTGTTACAAAGGATGCAATTTATTTAAGGTTCGTTATACAATTTCGCAATTGGTATTAGATTCTAGTATGCAGCTTATAGAATCACATCAAAAAGCTCTTCTTGAAAATTACGTCATCATGAGAGGGGTTTATATAAAAGGTTGCATGATACAGTGGAAAAAAGGACTGAGTATGTTGCATTGTGAGATCTAGTTTATCATCATTAAAATTACATCAAATTAGAATTGTGTTTAGCAATGTGATTCATCTTCATGTACGGAGCTAGGGTTTGGAGTAATGCTGTTAATCAATTCCCTACGTCATCATCAACAAAAGAAGGTTAAAACAACTTCATTAGCTGCGCACTTGTGCTACTTTCCTTTAAGTTTGAACCCATGTAAAAATTTGTTTTTTATGATCTATCGTTGAGTTTATATATTATACGTAACTTTTAAACTAGAATATCGAGGTTTTAAATTTTTACACTTATATACTTAAATTTTAGGTTAAATAAATGGGTCCTTTTACAGTAGATTTCTCTTAAAACGCCCACCATAAAAGAGGAACGAGAGCCAATCATTCTGCCAACTGGACAATGCTGACTTTGACATTCTCTTTTTTTTTAATAAGATTTCCGTGATTTCCGCAGCATATATCTTTTCCGGATTTTGTTTATTTTTTGTATATTTGTTAAATTAATTTTTGTATATTATATATATTAATTATGGTAATTAGTTATATTAATTATTGTAATTAGTTATATTACATATTTGATATTTAAAAACTAATACTTAATCTATATGGTATACTACCTATATTTGTAAGGGTTAATATACTTTATTTTTTAGGCCATCCCTAAAAATTTGGGATACTTCTCCATTAACGTCTTCTTCTAGGCTGCCATTAACGAGTTGTTCAATGGCGCAAATTCGTCCTTCACTCAGTTCTAGTTTGCCATAATCAATCTATTCAATGTGAAGATAAGTCGTCTGTGAATCTTTTTCAACCTCACCAAACATCCTTTTCATCAACGATAGGTAGATTAAATTGAAAATAATTAGGGTTCATAAGAACTAATTTCAATTAAACTAGGGCTCAAACGAATTATTCGGTTTTTGTGCATACTTATAAGATTTTTGGTGTCGAAGTCGAGGTCAAGTGGCAGTCATCAATGGTGTGTATCGAATTGGCAAGAGGTTGAAGACGACTGCAAATAAGAATGAACCGTCGTTGCGCATTAATATACCTAGTGTTTTGTTTGGACAACACCTTAGCATGTTCTGGTTATATCCTGTAACAGCCTGAATTTTAAACAGGTTGAGTTAAAGTCTTGAGCGATAGAAGTTAAGAATAAGAATTTAAAGTTATATGCCTCGTCGACAATGAGACAATGAGATATGAGTTGTAATTTGAAAGATATTTGAGGTTGATTTTAGAGCTTATGTTTTGAAGTTTCGAGGACGAAACTTATTTTAAGGGGGGTAGAGTGTAACAACCTGAATTTTGATAAGGTTCAGTTTTAAGTTAGTTATATTAAGTTATTTAGGATTTTAGAGTTTTAATGTTTCAAGTGGAAGAGAGTTACTTGGAATTGTTAGTTGTGTTAAGTTTCATTTGGTTTTGGCCCTTAGAGTAGATTAGAATACTCTCCAACATCACATAAGGACAAAAGTGGGTAACATCTACCATTCTTATTGGTTAGGAAGGTTTTGAAAACCAATAAAGAAGTTAGAAGATCCTTAAAAACCTTATTCATTAAGATTGTGAAAATCGTATAGAGATCGTTTTATTGGGTAGCAACGAACTTCCAGTTAAAGAGCCTTTCGGGGTTGAATCCGAGCTTAGGACCTAACCAAACTTGATATATGACATGCTTGGGATGTCTTAAGTTTATAATGGTCATTTATTCCCAAGATTTACGTGGCTAAATAGGGTAAGTTCCTTAATTAGTAAAACCTGGCTAGCTGAAATTTCAGTTCAGACCTATCCATAATGAAAGTTGCTTAGAAGCTACTTGGGTGTCGATCTCCCAAAACCCTTTGCATGCATGAAAGCCAACACATGAAGCTAACACCTCAAGCAAGAATCACCCAGAAACTCCTAGAAACCGACCTTACCCAGAAGAGGTTTCCCTCTCTTATTGGTACCGCCATTTACCTGCTATAAATAGCAGTTTTGGGTTTTCGGTTCTTTTCACCGAATTTGTCTTCTAAAATACCTACTTTTTCTTACATAGATCTCTTGTATACATCCATATTTAGTTGTTCAAGCTTTGAAGCCTTGGGAAGGTGTAGTTAACTCCATAGAAACATCAAACAGGATGCTGTAAGTACAGCTTTGCATCCCTCTTGTGTTTAGCTTACTTAATCATGTTCTAAAGCTTGTTTAAACTAATCCTTAGCACCTTACTTACTCAGGGGGAAGCTGTAGGAAGATTACAGTGGTGAGACATGTTTATTTCGTTACTCAGAGGTAATAGGAATCATATTAAGTTTGATTTTACCGAGGTATGTAACTAGTGAAGAGTAGTCAATGGTTATTGATATCTATTGTTGTTTCTGTTATGAGGTGAATGTTTTGGGACATTGATTATGGAGTTCAAGAGATCCAATAGAACTACGGAGTTCTCGAAGTATCATATATCGATCTAAGAAAGGATTAAGCGGTTAAGGTAACTTTTATGTTCAGCAAAATCTATTTCATGCCCATGTGTTTTGTACTTCTATTTTGATGAAGTAGTTCGTACTATGGCCATAGATATGAATGTGTTGTTTTTATTGAAACTGTGTTTTGGTTGATTATGAATATTATTTGTTTTGGTTGGCTAGTTTGTGAACTGAAATGAAAAGTGGGCAAGGTACAGGTGGAGGAGCTAAATAATAAATTGAAATGGTTATAGTGTGGACCGGTGTGGTCGTATTGTGTAAGTGATAAGTGAAGTATAAACTAAAATAAATTATGTCCAAAGCCTGTACTTGCCAGCGATTTATGTAAGGGGATTGAGCTATGCCAGTCGTATACATTTACAAGAATGATTATCGTTTGCGAAGATTGATTTCCAAGTGATAAAACGATTTGAAATGAAAATGTTTTTAACGGGCTGAAGTAAGAGTTACGAGTTTTCCACTCATTTTGGATGTTTTCTTTGTTTTCTATTCCTTCTTATTTGCAGGAGTTAATGTTGGAAGCTCAGAGTTGAATCTAGAGCAAAGTAATGATTCAGATGTATATTATGGATTAAAGTCCTAAGATTTAAGTTTGGATACGAGGAGTCTGTTACAATGGGTTATGTTCTAATTTAATTCCTTGTTCTGGGATTGAGATCGAATGACTCTGTAATTGAAGTATTATATAAAGGTTATTGTTTTATGGGCCCATAACCCACAGGTCCAGGATCGTGTATTTTAACGTTGTTTCCGCTGCATGTTTCATCTAAAGTATTATTTATTATTATGGACTCCATGATTATCGAAGTATGAGATTGCTAAGCGTGTTAAGCTAGCAGCTCGGGAGGTCGGGCTGTTACATATCCATAATGGTAACAGTGAAATCGATTAAGGTAGTTGCCAAAATGATACTCGGACATTGTCTAATACTATGTTGACTATGATGTACTTTTGGTTGTTTTTGTAAGATACAAATTATTGTGTAGCTTAAGGCAGTAAGGATGTAGTAGAAGATATCAATAGGGAACAATCAATTATAGGTCTAAACCAATCTAAATTCATAAATTAAAAACAAACACATCACGTGACAATTATATTAAGAAATCAGTCTTATGCAACATAAGTGATTTCAAACAACCTGTGCTAATATATTTTGGAGCGCACCCTACCGTGCTTTGGACATCGCCTAAGGGTTAACATGTATTTATATTTTGTTTACGTTCGTAACCGCTTCCGGCCATTGCCGAACTATGAGTAGATCTTTAAACAAAAGTACTATACTGCCATTTAAAAGTCCATTTTTTATTCTTTATATTGGTTACTTCCCAAAAGTGTTTTGTTCATACCCAAATGTTAGATATGCTACCAGAAGTTTTGATTAATTAAATTACGTTACTATACGCATTATCACTGTATTAAGGTCACTTGCTACCTCAAGGGTTGTATATGCCATTATATGCCCAAACACAATAAATCCATAATAATTCAAATATGACATTAAACAAGATAAACAAAAGGCATTAATACTAGTACGACTTAAAATTGAAACTACAAAACCAATTCATGCAAGTCCACCCAAGTAGTACATGTATTTACATTACACAACTTCAATTCGTTTTGAAGCTAACCATGGGTACCCTAGAAAGTTCTACGAACCTGACTGTAGTCCATAACAAGGCCTTGCCCTTCCCCGAAGGGGTCATACCGTTCCCCATAGTCCTTGTACTCTTCAATATCAAATGCCCACATAGGTGGGAATTTCAAGTATTCCACATGTTCTTCCCACAATTGGCAGTCGCACTTGAATTCTACAACGATTGGAGGGAGTTTTTGTTGGGAGCGCAGTGAGACGCTATAATGGTAATCATACCAAGTTGAGAGGCGAGACCCATAATACATTGAGTAGAAGTCAGGGTACGCGAACCTTTCCATTATGTTCTTTGCCCAAAACTTACAAACTTGCAACAATTCAAGAGCGTGTTAGTATCAAGCTTCTTGAAGACATGAGAACACATGATGTCCATTTCATCTGCCACCCTCTCATTCGCATCTCGATACAACAAGCTACTTTGTGTCCACGGATGCTCTATGCTTGGGTCCTTACCACAAAGTCTCCTTATGGACCATTCAAACTTCGCCCTTTCTTCCTCCTGAAATAGCCTGTAATCTTCTTCTTCAACACTTTTTCTTCTTAAATGGTGGTTTGGACAAATTCTATTATACGGAAAATCACTCACTTTATTATCCATTTTGTCTTAGTGTATGGTGAGAAAAGTAGCAATTGAAAAGATCAACCATAATGTATGAAGTAAAGGTGAAGAAGATGAATAGGTTGTGCTATTTTAGAGAGGAAGGGAGAAGTTATCTCTGACCAGGAGGAAATTTTTGAAAAAGGAAATATATATTGATTAGGAAGGTGAAGAGACAAATGTATTTCATTTCTTGGTAATAGGGAAATCTGAATTTTTGGAATACCCATCATGACCTTCATACATGGGGAGACGTGCTCAAAATTAATGTATTTACTTAGTTACTACTTGTTGTTCCCTATTTGTTAATTAATGTCAATCTTTATTACCTACTTGTTTATTGTGCTATTTTTGAAAATATGAAGGGCCTGCTTTATGTTATAATGTCCAATATTGTAAACTACCCTAATTAACTGATACAACAATCTAATCTAAACCAATCTAGTCTAATCTAAACTAATCCACTACCGATAAAGGAAAGTATACAAATTTGCATTTTGTGACAGCTCCCTAACTTATTTAGTCATTAGCTTAAGATGTACGTTTTAAACAATGTTAGATATATCCTTAATCGCTTCTGGACATTGCCTAAAATGGGGTTGATTAATTTATTTTGGAATACCTTCAGTTTTCAATCTTTATGTGTCCAAGAGGCATTTCAAAATGGGGTTGTATATCAAAATAGAGAAACCTAATCACCCATCAAAATACAAAGGTGAAACAATATTTTTTTGAATTCTCATAATTTATTAATTTCATAACAACCATTAAAGAATATATATCAACTAATTCTAAAAAAATGGCATTTTTATTTAGGTTTTGTTGGACACACTCTTTTATTCACACTGCAAGCCTAGAAGCTACAACTGCAAATGAAAAGGTAGGCTGATGTCTGATTAAGATAGTAAAGAGAAAGATGCTATAAAATACAAGTATTAGGGCGTTTTTAATGATGACTAATATGACCAATCAAATCAGAATTTGCATGTTCTCAATGTGAACCACTAACCATCTTTACCTCTACTCATGGGTAGAAGTGCCAGATGTTTGGGTAGCTTTAGTTAGTGCAATTAATGTATTTACTTAGTTACTACTGTTGTTCCCTATTTGTCAATTAGTGTCAATCTTTGTTACCTACTAGTTTATTGTGCTATTTTTGAAAATATGAAGGGCCTGCTTTATGTTATAATGTCCAATATCGTAAACTACCCTAATTAACTGATACAACAATCTAATCTAAACCAATCTAGTCTAATCTAAACTAATCCACTACCAATAAAGGAAAATATACAAATTTGCATTTTGTGACAGCTCCCTAACTTATTTAGTCATTAGCTTAAGGTGTACATTTTAAACAATGTTAGATATATCCTTAATCGCTTCTAGACATTGCCTAAAATGGGGTTGATTAATTTATTTTGGAATACCTTCAGTTTTCAATCTTTATGTGTCCAAGAGGCATTTCAAAATGGGGTTGTATATTAAAATAGAGAAACCTAATCACCCATCAAAATACTAAGGGGAAAAAATATTTTTTATGAAGTCCCATAATTTATTAATTATATAACAACCGTTAAAGAACATATATCAACTAATTCAAAAACAATGGCAATTTTATTTAGCTGATTAATTTAGTAAAGAGTAAGATGTTATAATTTTGACCAATTTCAAAACTAAATTAAGGGTTTTCTTTATTACCTATTTTGTTAACTGGCCTTATTAAATTCCAATTTCTCGATTAACTTAACTTTTGGTATCAAATGGACTGACGTCATCAGAGAGGTGATGAGAATATGCAATAATGAAGTTTAGAAATAATCTATGAGTGTGAAGTGCAATCTCTGGCAAACAAGACTTTGGCAAATGTGATTTGAGAGGCGAAGGGAGTTGGATATAGGTTTCTTGATATTCGTGAAATCCTGATTTTTGGTCATCCCCATCACAGCATTTACACATAGGGAGTCGTGCTCGATCTTTGTATTATCTTCTAAAATCTTATGCTTTTATGGGTAGACCTGCTAAATGTAAAATGATTGGTTAGATTTAGTTAGTCAAGAGTAAGATGATGTAATGATGACAACTTTCCAAAATAAAATCAGGGTTTTCTTTTTGGCAAGGGGCTGGACCTAGGTAAAAGAGAACTTGCCATCATTACCTTCACAACTAGGGTTTTCTTTATTCTGTTCCTGAGAGAATTAATCTCTTAAAATTAATGTATTAATTAAAAGGTCTTTAGTACTAACAACAACATACACAAGAAGGGTTATTCCAAAAATGGCATTTTTAACTAGAAGATGTTATAATGATCACTGATTTTAAAAATAAAACCAGTATTTGGTTTATGTGAACAAGGGATAGACGTCATATTAGGGTCTACTCTCATATTAGGCACTTACCATATTTACCTATACACATAGGTATAAGTGCTAAATGCAACGTTAATTTAATGCAATTCAATTACCTTAATTTAAAATCAATTCTCTTAATTTAAAATCAATTCATCGCTACAATCCCACAACTTGCTTATTTATGTCAAGTGATGGCTGATTAAGTTAGTCAACAGTAAGATGTTATACTTATAAAATTAGGGTTTGCTTTATTACCAACTTTGTTAATTGGACTAAATAAACTCCAATTTCTCGATTAACGTTACTTTTGGTATCAACTTGCTTAGTTATGAGAATATGCAATAATGATGATCAAATTTATTAAAATAATTAATATATTAAAATTGAACAACATACTTCACGTCTAAATGCTCACGTGATTAAGGGCTTTTTGTAGTTTGTAAAAAGAGAAACATATAGATAGCTGCTTAACCATACAATGAAAAGATTGCACTTCTATCACTTGGTTGATGCTTGGTTTGGCCTACCAATGCGTACGAGGAGATTCACTTTTTATTTCCAATTTGGTTAACTGTCCTAATTAACCAACTCACCAATCTAATCTAATATAAATCTAACCTGATGCACTACTAATAAATATTTTTTAAGTTTGTGTTCAAGTGTTTCTATAATGATAACAAAATTTAGAATAATACTTTGACAAATTTGATTTGAGAGGTGAAGGGAGTTGGATTTAGGTTTTTTGGTTTTAGTGAAATCCTCATTTTTGGTTATCCTCATCATAGCGTTTACACATGGGGAGTCGTGTTTGAAATTTGTTTTGATTGCCAAAATCTTATGTTTTTACCATCTTTACCTCTACACATGGGTAGAAGTGCTAAATGTTTGGTTACATTAAGTTAATCAAGAGTAAGAAGATATAATGATGACAAATTTTAAAAATAAAATCAGGGTTTGCTTTATTACCAATTTTGTTAACTGGCCTTTTAATGCATAATATTATACATGCCCATAATACCTTTTAGACAATGCCCTAACACAAATGTTAACAAAATCAAATATGACAATAAAAATATATAAAGACCCTTAATACTATATTTACAGATCGTTAGGAACTATTACTTATACATTGGAACTGAATCTACAAAGATACCTAGTAAGACTAGTGTGAAAGTGTCAAACACTGGATCCCCAGATAATTCTACGATTGCTTTGTATGAGAACATGAACTCCTTCAAATTATCTTTGATATGTGGAAGAGCAATGACCTGTGCAATCCCGTCATTGGTCATATATTTAACACCAGTTGACCCACTTTCTGACATTGGCATGCCTTCAACATAATAACGAGCACGAAATGCAGCAAGGTGTGCATAATAAGCTCGAGGGACTGCCAGACAACTTTAAACACTTCGAATGGCTTTTCTAGTTGTCCCTAGAGCTTATTATGCACACCTTGCTGCATTTCGTACTCGTTATTATGTTGAAGACATGCCAATGTCGGAAAGTGGATCAACTGGTGTTAAATATATGACCAATGACGGGATTGCACAGGTCGTTGCTCTTCCACATATCAAAGACAATGTGAAGGAGTTTTGGAGAGAAAGTGAGAAGATATCTCTGGAGAAGAAGAAAAATGTTGACTAGTAAGGTTAAGAGAATATGTAATTGGTTTATGTCAGGCAAAAGGGGGTAAATGTTGATTAGGAAGGTGAAAAGACAAATGTAGTTCGTTTCTTTATATAGGGAATTCGGGATTTTTGGTCATACCCATCATAACTTTTATACATGTGGAGACGTGCTCAAAATTTGTTTTAGTTGCCTTACAATTAATAAGTTTTTATCCCTTCACAATTATTATTTGACAAATAATAGTTATAACTTATAACTATTATTAATATTATTTAAGATTATTATTTTTTATTTAATATTTTTTATTATTATTTACTATTATATGATATTTGTTATTATTATTTTCATTTGGCTATCATCGTTGCTAGTTGGACGCTTGAGAATTTATTTTGGAATACCTTCCATTTTCAATGTTTATGTGTCCAAGACGCATTTCAAAATGGGGTTGTATATCAAAATGGAGAAAAACTAATATATCCACTTTTAGCAGCCTTATCCAACGTCTTCGAACGATCGTACGTCTTCCTATTCCTTTTTTTTATAATAAGAATAGCTTTTGCCTTTTCGTTTAGGAGCATTACAAACAATATTTAAAAAAATTTCAAATTTTGAAATCAAAGGTTTTAATGGTATGTGAAATAAATATTGGCCCTCTATTTCATTTACAGCTTCTATCGTCTTCCAACTGTTGCCTCTTACCTTCTCAAAACCCTAATAGCAAACTCGTAAACACCACAAGCGAGATAATCCGAAGTTCGTTATTTGAAGGTGAAATTTCTCTCTCTTTAATTATTCCGCCATATTTTCCATCTTTGTTTACTTTGATTTTTCATTTGTGTGTGATTGAATGATGTTGCCATTGGGTTATTAGGCTTCAATTTAGCCGATTATCAATATTTGTTGGGTATAGGATTTTGTCGTTATAAATTCAACAATTGTTCAACTATTGTATGACAACTGTTTGTGATGATGCCTCTTTGAGTTTTGAATTTTGTTCAAGAATTGTACTAAATCAATTGTTCACATTTACTGAATTATTGGTCAAATTGTACTCTGCATATTTGTAGCAGACCGTCGCTTAGAAAACATACAATATAAAACACATGACATACTTCAGAATTTAAGTTCTTAAGAAACTTACTAGATTCAATTATATAGCAAGTTCAGTTATGTATTCACATTGTCACATAATTCGCTATCTAATTCGCTTTTTAAATTCGCAATTCGACTTTAAAGAGACGAGTATAGCCTAAAACCGACCATAATTCGCTTATTTGAATTCGCAATTCGCAAGGAGTTTAGATACTTGTGTGACAGTCCGGTTATGTTGATTAGTGAATAAGTCTATCTCTTAGTTCTATAATTGTTCAATAGACTTGCCTTTTGATATATGGAGTTGACGTGTTCCTAATTTTTCTATGTTCAGTGTAAATAATTGATTTAGTGTCATTTACAGGTTTTTTGAAGCATATCACCTAGCTATTTCCAATATTTTACAGTGCACAATTTGTTAGGAAAAATGTGTTTGTTGTTGGCAATGATATACCAATATATTGGTTCCATCATGTCATAATTGCCTTTTCCAACAGTACATAATTTGAAGTGTTATGGTACTTCCATAATGGAAGACATGTTTTTTGTTGACTTCGAAATTGGTCATAGTCATTCTGTTTATGGTGTGGCATAAAGTGATGTAATTGTGATTGCACTGCAAGTCATTTCCAAACTCTTGACATTTTTTGCATTACTAATTGAAGCATGACGAGGTATAAGGCAATTTCGAAGAAGAACACATCACCGAAGAAAGTAACCAAAAGGCATCAATCGGCGAGGAAGAACGCAACACCAACAGATCATTCAACACCTACAAGGAAGCGAAAAATTCAAGGGGTCGATGAAATACCAAGTCCAATTTCAAGTCCAAGCAAAAGGACAAGGTCACACTTTTCAGCAAGAGGACCTGAACCACCAGACACCAAGTTCAAGTCATCGGTCTACCACAAACTGTACAACAGAGTATTTGGGGCAAGGAAAATAGCATCAAGTAGGCCGGTGGATTTTTCTTCTTTAGACGAGTACAGTGCGGCATTTGTGAGAAAATGGTTCGAACAACATGAATGGGATAAGTTGCTGGAAGAGTCGTTACCCATATACCCGGAGCTTGTGCGTTAATTCTACACTCATTTTGACACTGCTAACAGATAAACTGGGGTCATATATACTTGGGTGAAGGGGACGTCGATAGTGCTATTTAGACATTCCAAATGAGGGGTGAACAGTTTACCAGGTAACAAGTGGAGTACTGTGGCTGGTTTTGATCCCATCGAAGCCATCAGGTGGGTGTTGAGTGATCCTCACTTAGAAGGAACAAATAAGCCTTTGATGGATGAACTTCCACTTCCCTCTCGCCTACTTCACTTGATTCTTTGTCAGACATTCATCTGTCGGTTGGGCAGGAAATCTTCCCTTACCTATCTAGACATGTTGGTGATAGACTGCATCCTTGCAAATAAGATGATTAACATGCCGATGATGATGATTAATTACATGGTTGCTGCTCATCAGAATAAAAAAAAAAGGATTCCTTCCTTATGGGATGTGGTTGACTAAGGTGTTCAGGCACTTCAAGGTGGACCTCTCAAATGAGGTCGTTGCTGTAAATGAACACTCAACGCCGTTCAATAGCCACACAATCGAAAATGCTTTGGGATATACGTTCGATTCAGAACAACGTGCATGGAAGAAGCGCGGTGTTAGGCGTGCGCCAAAAAGAGAGCCTCCACCCGCGCAGGCACATGTTAAAAACCCTGAGAGCCATGTCGTGGTAGGTGAAAATGCGGATATGGTGCGGGAGGCTATGCTGGAGATCCTTGTCGTCCAAGAGATGCTCAGGCGTTTACATCCAGAAACGTTCACTGCTCCACTGATGGAGGACATTCGCTCAGTGGCAACGAGAGAGTGGTCCAAGCGTTTTGATACAGACGATGATGATTCTGGAAATTCTGCTTTAGTTATACTAAAATTTAAATTCCATTTATCATCACATTTGTGATTTTTTGAAGTGAACATTTTGAAAGTTGTAACATAATGATATATGGTTCACAGGTGGTGATTCATGCGAGGAGAAGGATGATGGGGATGGAGATGATGGTGCAAGTACCCTTCATGACGATGATGAAGATAGTGGAAATGAAAATGATATTGATGGTGACGATGATCATGCCACCTTCATCGATGACGATGATTAGGAATTAGTTTGTGCCTTCATATTAGAATGACGGATATATAATTGTAGCTTTGTTTTTGGATAATTGGTTTACACGCTTTAACTTAACTCCTGATGGGCATTTACAGTGCACATTGCCAAATTTTGGGTGCACATAATTTCTGCACTCCATCGTATATTAAGTATGGTGCATTGTTTTTGCTATTTCCATAGACATAGACATTGCCACAAAAATGATGAACAGTAAGTATGTAAAAGGATTTATAATTGGGTTTTTAGGTCTAAAATATTTTATCGAATATTCAACTAAGACCATACATTGCCTAATTATTTTTGCTATTGTTTTTGTTTAAGGTTCACACTATCAGAATTAGATATCTAAACTGTGTATACATGTGGACAATGCTTATATTTGTTAGCTATTACCATAAGGTTGTGTGGCCATTGCCAAACTGTGGCTGCCCATCCCTCAAGAACACCCTTCTTTAATGTGAATTGTTGTGGTTTATTCTGTATAGATCTAATCTCAAAATCAATTAGTTGAATTGGCAAATTAACAGAATCGTATGCTTGTAATAATTTAATTGGGAGTATGGTTTCTGATTGAATCTGCTTTACAACTATAAATTTTATGGGTTCCGTCTTAAATTTAAGCGCGAGTTTTTAAATAACTACTTCACAACTATGTTGTACTCGAGCTGGAAAAAGCCATAGTACTTACCATTTTCTTCATTCTTATTTGGCAATCATCATATCGTTTTGTCGTCATTGCCCACATTTTGATGCCCGTTACATCAGCAGCTTAAATCTAAAGGCGTTGGAATTTGTGATTCCATTGTTCATCTAAGATTCAACCAAAGTTGTGCCCTTACTCATCGCCAAAAGGGTGGCTATCCAGATGTGTTCTTATTTTGGTTACACATTGTTTAGATGTGACGCAAACAGGTTAAGGTCGTTGCCACGCTACCCACGACAATAAATTCAACTACTATGCTCTAATTTGTAGAGAACATTTTTATTTTTACATTGTTGATCTAAGATTCAAATAGAGTAGTAGAGAGTGGCTATAGTAGTAATGGGTGGTCATAATATATTTGTCCATTTAACTAGAATCTTCAAACTATGCTTTGTAGTCATGATGGGTTGTGTTACTTCTGTTTGGATATGTGGCAATGGTTTCGTGGTCATTGCCAGCAGTTGGTTGACGAGTTGTGATCTTAATTAATATACATATTGCATGGATATGACCAAAACCGATTATAATATTTCCGTGTAGAGTATTAAATTGAATGTGCTATCCAAGTTGTATATGCCTGAGTGAAGATTGGTTGTCATTGCCAAAGGGTGGCTATCTAGGTGTGTTCTTATTTTGGTTACGTATTGTATAGATGTGACCAAAAACGGTGAAGGTCATTGCCACGCGTCTGACGACAGTAAATTCAACTACTTTGCTCTAATTTGTAAACAACATTTTCAATTTTACATTGTCGATCTAGTTTTAACTAGAATAGTAGAGATTTATATAGTAGTAATGGGTGGTCATAATATATTTGCCCATTTAACTAGAATCTTCAAGCTATGCTTGGAGTCATGATGGAATGTGTTACAGCTTTTTGGCTATGTGGCAACTGTCGCTGGTCATTGCCAAACATTTCTGACGAGTTGTGATCTTTATTAATATACACATTGTATGGAGATCACCAAAGGGTGTTATGGATCTGCCCAAATAAAACACCCACTATGAATTATGCGCAAAGACGGGTAATTTGAAAGGGGAGTTATGAATCTAGATGTGTTTAGACCAGTAATTGACTGTTCCCTATTGATTTCTTCTAATTCATCCTTACTGCCTTAAGCTACACAATAATTTGTATCTTACAAAACCAACCAAAAGTACATAATAGTCAACATAGCGTTAGGCAATGTCCGAGTATCATTTTGGAAACTATGGTAATCGATTTCACTGTTACCATTATGGATATAACCAGAACATGCTAAGGTGCTGTCCAAACGAAACACTAGGTTTATTAATGCGCGACGACGGTTAATTCTTATTTGCAGTCGTCTTCAACCTCTTGCCAATTCGATACACACCATTGATGACTGCCAATTGACCTCGACGTCGGCATCAAAAATCTTATAAGTATGCACAAAAACCGAATAATTCGTTTGAGCCCTAGTTTAATTCAAAATAATTCTTATGAACCCTAATTGTTTTCGAAATTAATCTACCTATCGTTGATGAAAAGGAGGCTTGATGAGGATGAAGAAGATTCACAGACGACTTATCTCCACTTTGAATAGATCGGGTATGGCAAAGTAGAAGTGAGTGAAGGACGAATTTGCGCCATTGAACAACTCGTTAATGGCAGCCTAGAAGAAGACGTTAATGGAGAAGTATCCCAAATTTTTACGGACTGCCTAAAAAATAAAGTATAGTAACCCTTACAAATATAGGTAGTATACCATATAGATTAAGTATTAGTTTTTAAATATCAAATATGTAATATAACTAATTACAATAATTAATATAACTAATTACCATAATTAATAAATATAATATACAAAAATTAATTTAACAAATATACAAAAAATAAACAAAATCCGGAAAAGATATATGCTGCGGAAATCACGGAAATCTTATTAAAAAAAAAAGAGAATGCCAAAGTCAGCATTGTCCATTTGGCAGAATGATTGGCTCTCGTTCCTCTCTTATGGTGGGCGTTTTTTAAGAAATCTATTGTAAAATTTTCATAAATAAATAGATAAAGCCGTCTATCCCAATTCTCAAGACTTACTCTTTCATAAGGATAATTACCAAACTAATAAAGTTTATTTGAAGAGGCTTAACAACATGTCAACATCACGCAAAAAAAAAAGCTCATCTCCTAAAGTATCTTAATTATGATATATATTGTGATAGATAAAAATTGTTTAAAAGCCATGTCTACAAAGATGAGTGCATTCACATCTACTATCTTCAATACATCTTGAAGCCAACAATATGTAGAAGTTCTTAGTCTCACACAATTTCTGGCATTGCTCTTTCATGCACCGCGGCTCCATGAACAGCTCATACTTATCTTTGCATATCCCTCCCTCTCCTATGCTTCCTACATGGTGTACACATTAAATAAAAAGTTCATGTAAAATAATAGGAGAGAAACAAGTTATTCATTCTTTTGGTAATTAATGTACTTCCCCTATTTTTTTACTAATCGCATTACTACACTTAAGTACAAGAATTAAGGAGAGAAGTGATAGATATAGGAAAAAGGGGCCGTGTGATTGGAGAGCAACGTGTTGATATACCGTCTACTACAAGACTCATGTTGGTATTATCTGTCTTCAATGTAAAACTCCTCTTGAATATCGATTCATTAAAATCTTAACCATTTAATGATAATTATATGAACTTGGTGTTTTAAATACAAACATTGATACTTTCTAATTGTTATTTCTTCTAAAAAGAACTTTCAGTCAAAAAATTGTAAAAGCTTCTAAATTTTAACCATGCATAAAGAAAAACGATTATTTTAAATAAAGAAAGATGGAAAAGAAGGAATAATGCCATAAAAAAGCCCTATAAAGGACAAACGATTCTCAATGGTAGATGAGAGTATGCAAGGAGCACAACGACACACAAATTATAAGGTGTCCGAAATATTATTTTAAAAACTTTCAATGCAAGTACTATGAATATTTAAGCAAATAATAGCTTCCT
This sequence comes from Patellifolia procumbens, assembly GCA_947645195.1. Classification (NCBI taxonomy): domain Eukaryota; kingdom Viridiplantae; phylum Streptophyta; class Magnoliopsida; order Caryophyllales; family Amaranthaceae; genus Patellifolia; species Patellifolia procumbens. Next base: position 120,852 of record CANSGD010001393.1, on the reverse strand, counting down.
TAATTCCCGTGCAAAATGAAAAACAACCACTATACTATGGATGCAGGAAATATGTACTACCTCCGTTTTTTTAGTTGCAATGGTTTCCTAAAACGAAATTTTCTCAAAGGTTGCAATGTTTCTATTTATTTCCATTTTTAGTAAAAAAAACCCTATGAAATTACTATATTACCCTTACTAAATATAATTAACATCACTTATTAATATATAATGATATATTATTAACAATTAATGTTAAGTCATTAAACCTAATTACCCCACCCAATTAACCTAACCCCCATCCCCACCCCCATCCCCACCCCCATCCCCACCCCAACTATTTCTCTACCAGTTCTCTACCTCTCCTCCCCTTCACTCAACCTTCCTCTGTACCACCGGCATCACCACTAATCACCGCCAAGGCCGGACTCAACAGCACCCACCAAGGCCGAAAACACCACCACCAAGGCCGAAAACGAATGGCCCAGAATCGCACACCACCATAAAACACCACACAAAGAACGAAAACGGCCAGAAACACCACCGCCGAAGCCTGAAATGGTCGAAATTACCACCACCAAGCCCAGATCTGTTGCGAAATTGTGGTGGTGTGCGAAATTGTGGTGTGCGAAATTGTGGTTTGTGGTGGTGTGCGAAATTGGTTTGTGGTGGTGCGAAATTGACCAGATCTGTTTGTGCGAAATTGGTGATGTGGTGGTGTGGTGATGGTTTGTGGTTTGTGGTGGTGTGGTGATGGTTTGTGGTTTGTGGTAGTGTGGTGGTGTGGTAGTGGTTTGTGGTTTGTGGTGGTGATTTGTGCGATTTTTGGTGTTTTCAGTGGTGTCAGGGACGGATATAAGGGGGCCGAGCCTGGGCCATGGCCGCCCAATGTCCCAAAAATAAAAATTTTGGATATAGGCCCAGTTTTTTTAAAAAAATTAAATAAGTTGTATTACGCTATAAGCCTATACTTACACGGAGTCACGGAGACTGAGGTATAAAAAAAGCATTGCGTCGCCGTCACATCAAATAACTGGTCCAGCGTCCACATCTCTGATTTCTGAATTGTGATGTAATCTACTTTTTTTTATTTAACCCACCCAAACCCATAGTCATCATCAATCATTATCCTTATTCCCTTCAATTATTTTGTCTTATTCTCCTCCTCTCCCAATTCCTCAGCGTCATCTTCCAAGCCTCCAAAGGTATGTACTTTTTTTTTAATTTTTGTTATTAGTGGTGGTCGAAGTAGCGTAGGGTGAGTTTTTGGTGGTCGGTTTGGTGGCGGCAGTGAAGGTGGTGGGTGATGGTTGGTGGTGTTCTGGTGGCAGTAATGGTTGGTGGGTGATGGTATTCTTCACAATTAATTATATAGTAATGGTCCCCACTCCCATTAATTATATACCCAAACATTCACCTAATACCCACTTAAAAATTTTGCATTGGTTTTCGTTTTTTGAGAACATTGCAACTAAATAAAAACGGAGGTAGTATATTATTTGAACGGTTTTTCTTACCTATTAACCTAACCAGGTGCGTAGAATTAGTTACTTAGTTATATAAGACTAGTTATGTATTCGAAATGACGAAACCTAAAGCATACGGGTACATGGCTCAAATTACCATTTATTCTAGGATCCACCATTTATCTAGAAAGCTTAGGTAGAAAGATAAATACCTGTAGGAAAAAGGACCAAAAATATGAGGAAAGAAGAAATGACGACCATAACCTTCTTCATGATTCACAAACAAGAACACGAATCCTCTCTTTAAGTGTTATATTTTGTTTTGGGGAGAGAGAGAAATAGAAATCTTAAGCTTCAGTATTAGCTGGTCAATATTGATAGTAGTTTTGAAGAGCATTTAAGTAGGAGTTCAAAGTGTAACGTAATTATGAGAAAGACTTAAATTAAGTATCTTTTTAAATGAATGTGTATTTCAAAATAGCTGCTTGCTATACTAATTGCTATCCTCACGTGTGTCATGCAAAGCGTAGTGATTAGCTAAGTTGTGTGTGAATACTGAGTAATGAATTCACTAACATCTTCCTCTCTCAAAATGACCGTTACTTGTGACCAAAATCATTGCCAAACAGGCGGCACACCACATCCAGCCTTGGTTTTGCAATACCAATACCTGACTAGGAGGTAAACATGGCAACATTTTATTGTTTCTAAATTAGAATTTTTCTCATAAAATAAAATAATGCTCCACCAAAATAAGATTTTGACGCAAAAATAACCCCCCTTTCTTGTCCATTTGATGTTCACGACTTTCACAACCGCTAACTCAGGGTATGTTTGTTATCGTGTTTTACTTTCAGTTACCAGTCTTTTATTAAAAACAAAAACTAAAACATGAAAATCAGAAAAGTAGTTTCTATTTTTGCTGCCGGTTTCCAAAATGAAGATGATTACTATATGTTCGACTAATTTTAAGTTTTAATACAACTTATAATAAATGATAATAAAATTCTAAAACAAAAAAAAAGATATTGGCAATAATACCGAATGAGCCCTCAATTAGTGGTTTTGATTCATTTATGCATCCAACTAGCTAGTTTTCTTCAACAAAAACGTAGAAAAAGCTTTGAAAAACCGGGAAAAATTGCTAATATGATTAGTGGTTTTTCCGGATCCTGAAAAGAGTTCATCTTTTTTTGTTGAGCAACGTAAGTATTCAACTTCTACAATACATAATAACAATATTCAATGGAAAAATTATTGGCATTTTTTTGTAAGGAAAAATTGCCTAGAATAATGCAATCTTTTGGCGATTCGCAAATAATAATGCAAACTTTCGATTATTTAGGAATAATACAACCTTAATACTCCATTTATTTTAAATAGAACAAATGACCGGAAACCTGAAACAATGGTAATTTTTATTTAATACTTTAAATTCTAAATAATATATTAATATAAATAAATAAAATAAAATAACCCCACCCCACCCCCCACCCCATCCCCAACCTCCCCCACCCCACCCCACACCCACACCCACACCCACACCCACACCCACACCCACGAAACCTTCCCACCTCCACCTCCCCCACCCCATCCCCACCTCCCCACACCCACGAAACTTCATTCCTTTCTCACCGGACGAACCCCCCTCCCCGAAACGCCACACCCACCCCGGTTCACCACCACCGGACGACCCCCCGCCTTCTCTTTTTTTCGCTTCCGCCTTCCGAACGACGACCACGAAACCCCCTCCCCGCTTCCGCTTCCCCTCTCCTCCTCGTGGCTGCGCCACCACGAACGCACACCCCTGCCTTGTCTCCTCCTCGGTGCTCAGACCAGTCTCGCCGGCAAAAAAAGGGGTGGGTGAGGTTAGCGACGGCTCTGATGGTTTGTGGATGGAAAGGGAAGAGGTGGGATGTGGGTGGGGAGGAGAGAGAGGGTTGGCGTGGGGGGGAAGGGGTGGTTTGATTTTTTTATTATTTTTTTTACTTTTTAAAATTATTTATAAGAGCCAATTATTATGCGACAAGTGTCCCATTTTACCTATTCTTCAAGTCATAACCGGTTTTGTAATGTTTAAAATAAATGGGGTATTAAGGTTGCATTATTCCAGAATAATCGAAAGGTTGCTTTAATATTTGCGAATCACCAAAAGGTTGCATTATTCTAGGCAATTTTTCCTTAAAATTATTTAGCTTTAGTGGAAGTTTGGAGTTTTGTTTTGTAATATACGTTAATGTTATAACTTTAGAACTTTGTATTGTCGAATGTATTTTTGTGTAATGCTCGTTGAAGTCCTGGGTTACTCCGACATCTACTCCAGCAGGCCATCGAAGGAACCAACAACAACAACAGTTTCTCTAACAGCAAACCACCATTTTGTTCGAAAAATTGTTCCCTTAACTGTATCATCCTTTTCTCCGAATGAGAAAGCACGTCCAAGTTGTGCCAATGACCAAGACCAAGGCCCCAAGGCTCATGCCTGCAACAAAGAATTATTAGGATCCTTTCACCATCCAACACTATAAAAGAAAGTAGAGAACGTATTGGGGTCAAACGCGTCTGACCATAATATTTGGTTAGACGACTTCAGTTGGTGTCAGTTTTTGTTCAGTTGGTGTCAGTTTTTGTTCAGTTGGATGTATTTGAGTTTCAGTTCAACATAATTTAAGTTTTAGTTATATAATTTTGGGAACCAACTGAAAGAATAAAAGAACCAACTGAAAGAAAAAAGTCACTAACTGAAAGAATGAAGTTAAAACTTGAAATTCAGTAGCTGAAAATAATATTGTCACTAACTCAAATAATATTGTCATTAACTGAAATTCATTAGCTGAAATAATATTGGCACTAACTGAAACACATGTGGTTCCAATTGAAACTCAAGTGGTTCCAACTAAAACTCAAGTGGTTCCAACTGAAACACAATTGCTTCCAACTGAAACAATTTCATAGATATAATTACGAAACTCCCATCTTATATGCAGGAAAACAACCATGGAGCCAGTGAATGAAACAAAAAAACCTAGATTGTGAATTGTGAACAATTATCAGTCAAATGAGCCAATAATTCCGTTTTTGCATAAATCAATGGTTTCAATGTGCATATGAAACATCAATCGATTCCAAAAACATTAATAGGTGAGTGAAAAAGCACTAAAAACAAGATAATCAGAGACATTTTCAGCGTAAGAAGATTGGTGGAGAGATAGAGGATAAGAGAGAAACCATGCCGCCTGCTGATGAGATGATGGAAGACGAAAATATGAACTTTGCTGATAAAACTCCATTGACAGTCGGTGAAGAAAAGGAGATTGGGCTCAGCCCGTCTGACAGTAAGATTAGGTCAGACGGTCTGACTCAATACTTTCACAAGAAAGTATACACTGTGGTAGATGTAATCGCCCTCTAAGTTAGTTTTTGTCAACACTAATCGAACCTAATATACTCTAATTCAAACCTAAGTTTTACACAACTAAACATGTTCGGTCGAGTTATCATTTATTGATTGTGGGGTGTGCTTAGATCAGTACTGCTTGATTCATTTGTTCAAAACAAGGGGCTCCCATAAGTATATATTCAAACATAACATGATTTAACCTGCTTTCTAGTTGTTGAAGGAATAGTGTCCTCGACTCTAATGCAATTACTAAATATAATATGGAACGTATTATGGAGATAATAATTCATTTAATTGGGTCGTCTTTACGTCTTGCTAGAGAACGCTATAGACCTTTGGGTTAGTAAATAATAAACCCAAAGCCCACTTAAATGGATCCTACAAGGTCATACATAATATTTGGATCAACAAAAGAGAAATCCATAGCCCATAAAGGCTATAAGGTAGTCGGCCCAATAGGGAGATAAGAGGAGATTATTTGACCTAATTATATAAAGGTCAGGCAGCCAGAAAATAAGTTACAGTATCTCTCATTATTTTCTCCTGCTTTTTCTCTCTCTCAACTGACATTACTCCATAAAAAAAGAACGTGTTCTTTCTTCCTTCCAACTAGCATTGGTGGAGTGTTGATCTAAATTGGTGGACTAAGTAGATGAATCACGTTTGAGATTCTTTCTCCAAGATCGTTGGCTATACTTTGAAGTATTCAATCCCGTCAAACCAGTTGAAATCACGCATCAAGAGGTTGGTAATTAATTATTATATGATCCTTAATTATATGTTCATGAGATCCTGTTTTAGGTGCTTATGAATTAGATTCATGAAATTCCGCTTATAGTACCTATAATCCTACAGTGGTATCAGTTTAGCCTCTTGCATATATTTTTTTGGTCATTATAATATGATTTATTTTGATGTGTTTATCACTAATTTTAATTTGATTAAGGGGAGGAATTGTATTATGGGTTGAATAATTGGAAATTGATTAAATGAGATTTAATTGCTTAATATTTATTTTATTTGGCCGAAAAATTCAAGAAATTCGAACCCTAATGTTCGACATTAGGTTTGGTCGAATTTTGAGGCTCAAATTCAACAATTTCATAACAGATTTCGTAAAATCAATTTAGGGCTTTGTTTTCTTTAGATTTGAATTGCAAAATCATGTATTTGATTGTTGTTTTCGTTTCGAAATCAAAGAGTTTGGTTAGAAACAATTAAAAACAATAACTTTTGCCCTAAATTGATTGAATGGATGTTAAATAATGATTTAGCATACGAAATCGTAAATAATTGTATGTTAATACATAAATCTTTGATTTATTTCCTGAATTTCGAACCTATCAAGCTCGAATTGCCCAAATATTGGTCGAAAAGTTCGAATTTTCTAGGCAGTTTGTGGCGCGTATCGAGGCGTTTGCCGACATGGTGGCGGTGCAAAGGTTGCACAGGTTGGCCAACCGGTTTCCGGCGAAATTATGCGCTCCTGCGAGCTAGCTCCGGTGGCCTGCGTGTTGGCTCTGCTGATTGCAGTGGCTGGGCAGCAGCCACGGTGCTGCTAGGCGTGGCTGTAAGCCACGGTTTTGGTTTTAGTTAAAAAAATGTTTTTCCTTTTCTTTTCTTTTAATCAAGAAAATCTTTTTATGATTTTAAAGTTATATCTTTTTGTTATTGAAATATGATTTTAATAACCGAAAATCTTTCATGATTTAAAAGTCAATATCTTTTGGTTATTGAAATATGATTTTAATAACCGAAAATCTTATGAGATTTAATGATTAAAATCTTTTGGTGATTAAAATATGATTTTAATAACCGAAAAATCATAAAAAACTTTTAATTAATATCTTTTGATTATTGAAAATCAAACAAATATGATTTGTTTGAGAATATTGAGCAATTCCAATTATCTCATCAACTAAGAATTACAATTGTTGTAATTAGTAAAATTTTATGTTAAGATGATGAAATCTGTCTAGGATTAGGAAGGCTCTCCCCAACGTCGTGGGTAACTTCCTTACCTGGGAGATATAATCATCTTGGCAGTATTATTTTAAAATGCTTATAAGTTTATAGTATGTTGGTTATTAATATCGAAGAGTTCACTGATTAATAACAACATAATAAACTTACGTCCCATAAATATTGAGGTTAGCTTTTCCAAACATAAAGTGCTTATTAACCCTTAATTAATGATAATAGGTCATGCCTCCACAGGGTTTTGTCATTAATTTTGGGAGATAAGGTGAAATTGCGAATTTCGCATACTTTGTTTGGTTGTCCTCAACAAAATCATCAAAAACGTTTTGGATTTTGAAGCAAGAGATAGTTAAGCATGTGATGTTTTCCTATCTAAACAAGAATTAGTAAAGAGTTTACTTACCTTGAGAATGTAACTTTAAGATAAGGCCTCCGTCTGCTTAGCGTTGCATGTTGATAGGATCTTGTACTCATTTATTCAAATTGGGACATTAAAATTGAATGAAGTGTCAAACCTAGAAACCATTGCATGTTTTAAGGTTTTTTCATAAACATAATTTGAACTTTGCCTTTTATTTTTCTGTCTAGAGGTATTATGAATAACAACAACAACAACAACAACAACAACAACAACAACAACAACAACAACAACAACAACTCTGTTTTCAACATTCGCCCTTTCTTTGAGAAGGATAGGTTGAATGGAGAAAATTTCCTTAATTGGGAAAGGACCCTAAGACTCGTTCTGAGGTCGGAGGGTACAAAACCCACTTCCATTAATAACTGATGAATCTACTGAAGCCGAAAAACGTCGTGCTAAACAGGCCAATGAAAGGTCTATACCAATCACTTGTCTAATGGTGGCAGCCATGGAGACGGACCTCCAAAAGAGTTTCAAAACCAAGGATGCCTACACCATTATGCAAGAGATGAAGGCCATGTTTCAGAAACAAGCCCGAACTGAGAGGTATGAGACAAATAAGGAGATCTTAGAATGTCACTTGAAGCCGGGTCAAGCTGTTGGCCCACATGTTTTCAAAATGCTGGGCCTTTTTGAAAACATGGAACGACTTGGTTTCCCTTATAGGGAACAATTGGCTACTGACATCATTCTCCATTCATTGCCTAACAGTTTCAATCAGTTCAGGATGGCTTTCAACATGAATGAGTCTGAAAAGACCATGCAAGAGTTGCATGGGTTGCTAGTCAATGCTGAGAGGAATCTTCCTAAAGAACCAAAAAAAGAAGTTTTGGTGGTTCAAAAGGGAAAGGGTTTTAAGAAGAAATGGGCAGGCAAGAAGGACAAAGGCAAGAAAGTTGTCGTTGCTCCTGAGAAACCTAAGCCGACCGCTAAGCCAAAAGCAGCTGCGGAAAGCAAGTGCTTCCATTGTGAAAGGATAGGTCACAAGAAGAGAAATTGCCCCAAATACTTGGAGGAAAAGAAGTCGGGGGCTTCCACCTCAGGTATTCATGTTATAGAAATCAATTTGACTTCTACTTCTTTATGGGTATTAGATACCGGCTGTGGTTCTCACATTGTTAACGATGTGTAGGGACTAAGAAGAAGTAGAAGGCTAGCAAAGGGCGAGGTAGAGCTTTGCGTTGGAAATAGAGCAAGAGTTGCTGCACTTGCCATAGATGTTATAGTCTACATTTACCATCTGGATTGATTATAGAACTAAATACTTCCTCCGTAACGAAAAGAATGCACCATTGTACTTTTGACACTATTCACAGTTTTAAATTTAATCGCAATGTGTGACTTATACATAAGGGAAAATATAGTTATGTGGGGTCTTGTTGGATTCGTCTCAACTTGTAGTTTTTTATTATCTAATGTTTATAATTTTTACAAATACATAATTAGAGATATTAATCTTTAAAGTTTTATCTTGGCATGCGTGCCCAAGCAAATGGTGCATTTATTTTGTTACGGAGGAAGTAATTGTTATTTTGTTCCGTCAATTACTAAGAACATTATTTCTGTTTCTGTTTTGGATGATGAAGGCTTTTGTTTTGAAATAAAGAACAAGTGTTGTTCCATTTCCTACAATAATATGTTCTATGCTAGTGCAAAATTGATTAATGGCTTATATGTATTAGATAGGTCAGTACAGGTCTATAACATAGATATAAGAAACAAAAATCGAATGATTCAAACCTAACTTACATTTGGCATTGCCGAATGGGTCATATAAACCAAAAGCGCATCCAAAAGTTACAACAGGATGGAATCCTTCCATCATTTGATTTCGAATCTTTTGATGTATGTGAGTCATGCTTGTTGGGGAAAATGACTAAATTACCTTTTACTGGAAAGGGTGAAAAGGCTAGTGATTTCTTGGGCCTCATACATACAATTGTTTGTGGGCATATGAGCACAAAAGCTAGGGGAGGGTTTGCGTACTTCATCACCTTTACTGACGATTTAAGTAGATATAGGTATGTCTATTTAATGAAACATAAGTCGGAATCATTTGAAAAGTTCAAAGAATTCCAAAATGAAGTACAAAATCAACTTGGTAAGACAATAAAGGCATTGCGATCAGATCGTGGTGGCGAATATTTGAGCCAAGAATTCGATGATCATTTGAAAGATTGTGGAATACTTTCACAATTGACTCCACCAGGAACTCCACAATTAAATGGTGTCTCTGAAAGGAGCATTCGAACTCTATTAGATATGGTTCTATCAATGATGAGTCTTGCTGATCTTCCAATTTCTTTTTGGGGATATGCTCTCGAAACAGCTGCACACACACTAAATAGGAGCCCGTCAAAGGCTGTAGAAAAGACTCCATATGAGATATGGAATGGAAAGGTTCCAAACTTATCTTTTCTTAAAATCTGGGGTTGTGAGGTCTACGTAAAGCGTTTACTGTCAGACAAACTTGCACCAAAATCAGATGAATGTATCTTTGTGGGATACCCAAAAGAGACAATGGGTTATTACTTCTATAACCGTCAAGAGAACAAGGTTTTTGTTGCTCGTGATGGTGTCTTTCTTGAAAAGGAATTTATTTCCAGAAAGACAAGTGGGAGTAAAATAGTTCTCGAAGAAATTCGAGATGAGCAACAACTGGACGTGGTTCACACCATGTCAGAGATGGCCCGACAAGACGAAAGTCAAGTTCAGGAGATGACGTATTCAACGCGTGAACCTCCTACCGTCCCACTTGAATCTAATTCAAGCGAAAATCTTCAAGATGTTGAAGAGAACATTTCTATTGATACTCGAGCCCCACGTAGGTCAAGTAGACCCAGGATTCCAAACAAAAGGTTGGTTGATTTCCTGTTAACTGAAAACTCTGAAATAATGATTTTGGAGAATTCAGAGCCTACTACCTACAAACAAGCTTTGACGAGCCCATACTCTGAGAAATGGCTTGAGGCCATGAAATCCGAATTAGACTTCATGTCTGAGAATAAAGTTTGGACCCTAGTCGACTTGCCTGATGGGGTTACACCTATTGGATGCAAGTGGGTGTTCAAAATGAAAACAGACAAAGATGGAAACGTCTATGTCTATAAAGCAAGACTGGTTGCAAAAGGATTCAGACAAGTTCATGGTATAGACTATAACGAGACCTTTTCTCTAGTAGCAATGCTTAAATCGATTGGGATACTTTAAGCGATTGCTTCATATTACGATTACGAAATTTGGCAGATGGATGTCAAAACCACATTCTTGAATGGGTTCTTGAATAAGGATGTGTATATGACACAACCTGAGGGTTTTGAGGATCTAGAAAATCCTAAAAAGGTTTGCAAGCTTCAGAGATCCATTTATGGATTGAAGCAAGCATCTCGGAGCTGGAATCTTCGATTCGATGAGGCAATCAAACAGTTTGGTTTTCTCAAAAGCGAAGAAGAATCTTGTGTCTACAAGAAATTTAGTGGGAGTAGCTTAGTCTTCTTGGTTCTGTATGTAGATGACATACTACTCATGGGAAATGACATACCAATGCTTGAGTCAGTCAAGGAATGGTTGAAAAGTTGTTTTTCTATGAAGGACCTTGGAGAGGTTGAGTACATATTGGGAATAAAAATCCATAGAGATAGGTCTCGAAGGATGATTGGACTAAGTCAAGAAACTTATATTGATAAAGTTCTTGCAAGTTTTAACATGGAAAACTCGAAGGGAGGATTCGCTCCCATGTCACATGGCATATCGCTTAGCAAGAGTCAGTGCCCGACTGAGCCTGATGAGTTGAAGCGAATGAATAACATACCTTATGCCTCGGCTATAGGATCTATCATGTATGCCATGATAAGTACTCGACCAGATGTTGCATACGCCTTGAGCATGTGTAGCAGAGTCCAAGCAAATCCAGGTGAAGCACAATGGACTGCAGCTAAGAGCATCCTTAAGTACTTGAGAAGAACTAAAGGCATGTTCTTAGTCTATGGAGGAGAAAATGAGTTGGTTGTTATAGGTTATACTTATACGAGCTTCCAAACCGACAGAGATGATTACCGCTCTCAGTCAGGGTACATCTTTTGTCTAAATGGAGGAGCACCGAGCTGGAAGAGTTCAAAGCAAAGCACTGTAGTAGACTCTACGACAGAATCTGAATACTTAGCAGCAGTTAAAGTAGCTAAGGAAGCTGTTTGGATAAAGAAGTTCTTGACAGAGCTAGGTGTCGTACCTAGTGCTCTGGAAGGGATTGAGTTATTATGTGATAATAATGGTGCTATTGCACAAGCAAAAGAACCAAGATCACATAACAAATCCAAACATGTAATGAGGAAGTATCACCTTATTCGCGAGATAGTTGACAGAAAGGATGTCAAGATCTGCAAAGTTCACACGGATGAGAATGTGGCTAATCCGCTTACTAAACCTCTACCTCAACCCAAGCATGAAAGTCACGCTAGGGCTATAGGCTTGAAGCAAATGTTAGATTGGATTTAGATTGTATTATGTTTGAAGAAACTTGTTACAATGTAAAGACATGGTTTTGCTATTTTATGTTTATGAGAAATAAAGTTTTATCTTATTTAATTTTGGTTTAATATTAAATAAAATGTCCAAAAATATTCTTGAATTCAATGGTTTTGTCAAATATGTGATTTGATGAATGAAATACCATAAGTGAACTGAATTCATAGAATATTCGTGTTCCTAATCCAACTCATTAAATTGGACATAAATGACTTATTAAAGGATTAGCATATAGGATTGATTGATAGCGCTGTTTCATGGGCTATAGGAACATAGAGATGTTTACTCAATCATATGGATATGTATATTTGATACATGATCGAACTGACCTACTTAGAAGTTTAAATAACTTCGTAAATATATTAGTGGATTCCTAAGACATGAGTGGAACACTACTTAGCTTAATAATTGGTATAACTTTGATGTTGTCAAATGTCATGCCGTAAAAGGGGACTATAAAGGCAACATTTGGGTTGTGCTAAAAGTTTAGTGGGAGTTTTGGTTGCCACAAGATTGAAAAGGTCCTCCTATATAAGATAGGATGGGTGTCTTGGCCTCTTGAAGAGTGAGAATTGAAAATGCATGGCCGTGCTCAAATGGATTACAAGATAATCATTTGTTTAGCAATTCGAACTCGGATTTCAAGGAATAATTTGAAGATTAGTATGGATAACATAAGAGATGTGATCATACTATCAAATTAGACACTAATAGACTTTAGGAATTTGAATATTGCACACTTGTCTTGGACAAGTGGGAGATTGAAGGAATTGTGTCCTCGACTCTAATACAATTACTAAATATAATATGGATCGTATTATGGAGATAATAATTCATTTAATTGGGTCGTCTTTACGTCTTGCTAGAGAACGTTATAGACCTTTGGGTTAGTAAATGATAAACTCAAAGCCCAGTTAAATGGATTCTACAAGGTCACACATAATATTTGGATCAACAAAAGAGAAACTCATAGCCCATAAAGGCTATAGGGTAGTCGGCCCAAGAGGGAGATAAGAGGAGATTATTTGACCTAATTATATAAAGGTCAGGCAGTCAGAAAATATGATACAATATCTCTCATTATTTTCTCTTGCTCTTTCTCTCTCTCAACTGACATTACTCTATAAAAGAAGAACGTTTTCTGTCTTCCTTCCAACTAGCATTGGTGGAGTGTTGATTTAAATTGGTGGACTAAGTAGAGGAATCACGTTTGAGATTCTTTCTCCAAGATCGTTGGCTATACTTTGAAGTATTCAATCCCGTCAAACCAGTTGAAATCACGCATCAAGAGGTTGGTAATTAATTGTTATATGATCCTTAATTATATGTGCATGGAATCTTGTTTTAGGTGCTTATGAATTAGATTCATGAAATTCCGCTTATAGTACCTATAATCCTACAGTTGTGCTCTCACCCACCATCCCCAACTCAATATCGAATTGAGAGACCAGAGACACATAAACACCTCTTCCACCAAGAGGTTGCGAGCCTATCGTCACAGCAACAATGACCATCATCGGTTGCCTCTCTCTGTCTTCTGAAAAGTACTATCTTACCGCTCTCCCTTGTTTTTCTCACGAGAAATCCATTCCAAAGCACACCACGAATACTCCAATGCATTGTCGTGTGGAAATGTTCCTGCATCACTGTCTTTTCCTACACCTTAATATCATACCACGACAGGAAAAAGAGCTCATATAGTAGATTTTTAGAAGTTAAGGGAATTAGTAATTACCGAGACCCAGTTTCATTCCAAGAAGTGAAGGTTTCGGAAAGCAACTTGTCCCATTTTTATAACCATCACCGGTATACGCAGATGGACAAGAGCAAAAGTGACTCCCCAGCGTATTTATGCATATGTTAGAGCAGTCATTGCTGTTTCCATCTGCACATTCATCAATATCTGGCAATGGAGGCAGAAGTTAACAGTAAGATTTCAGCGCAATATAACTACTAATAATGACCTTTTTAGTTCTTACATGAACTGCAGAGAAAGACGTAGCATATTTCTTCCTAAAACTTTTTCTTTTCAACAGAAGATAACCGCAATCGTCCAGATGGAACAATCATAATTTATTGTGTTACATTCGTGATCAAGCTAGCAAAAGAACAACCTGGTATTTTTGAAACAACTTAGCGTAATGGAATCATCATATGCTACCTCTGTCTTTATCCAAAAAAAGGAATCACTCAGTTTAACTTGTTTGCCGATGGTCAACTTTGATCATTACATTCTTTAATTAACACATCATATGGCAATACCATATTACCAGTATACGCACAATGAAATATACTAAGATAGATACAAGAGTATCCGATACAATGTGAAACATTAAAGGAAATTGATATTGTGAACATATATATTGAGATCGAACATCAAATTGGGATATTTTTAATAGCACTGTATGTGTAGATAAGAAGAAGAAAAAAACAGGAGATTACTAGTTGATAGTGTTAGATTATATGAAAATATTCATTATTTTCATATATATCATTTGTATTTATGTAAACTATATTAGGTGGTCTTGTATATCTTTTAGATATTATTGTTTCCTAGTTTATAGGAATTGTTGACTATCTTTTGTATAGCTAGTATATATTGTTAGGTTGTAACAATTAATCAGTTAAGGAATTATCTTCTTTTATGGTATCAGATTCTAGGGTTATTTTTCCTCTCTCTTCCGCTTTGCCCTACTAGCCGTCCGCCCCACCTTCTCGGCAGCCATGGCCGGCACTTCTCAAGCTTCTTTCTCTTCTTCTTCTTCTCCCTCTCTCACAAATCTCTCTAATTCTAATATTAAACACAATCTTCCTATTGTCCTTGACATGGAAAACGTGCAATATGCTATGTGGGCGGAACTCTTCAAAATTCATGCACGTTCTCATCGCGTCATTGACCATATTATTCCCACGTCCAAATCAAAACCTCCGTATACTGATGATGAAAACGAGGAATGGACCACTATTGATGCTACTGTATTGAAATGGATCTATAGCACTATTTCTGATGATCTTCTCAATACTATCCTTGAGCCTGATCTCACAGCTAAGGAGGCGTGGGAGCGACTTCGGGACATTTTTCAAGACAATAAGTCTTCCCGAGCCGTTACTTTAGAACAGGAATTCTCCAATACGGCTATGGAGGATTTTCCTAATGCTTCGTCATATTGCCAACGTTTGAAGATGTTGGCCGATCAACTCAAAAATGTGGGCGCCCCGGTTTCTAATAACCGTCTTGTTCTTCAGATGGTTGCGGGCCTCACGGATGCTTACTATGGCATCGGCACTTTGCTCCGTCAAAGTGACCCCCTCCCTCAATTTTATCAAGCACGGTCCATGCTTGTGTTAGAAGAGGCGGGTTTGGCTAAGAAGGTTTCGACGGGTTCCTCCACGTCCGCCATGGTGGCTTCTCATCATGACAATTCGCCCCCCGACAATGCCCCTCATCATCGTGTTCAACATGGTGGTAAAAATAAAAATAAAAATCATGGAAAAAATAAAAATTCCGGCGGGGGTGGCCGGAATAATTCCGGCGGTAATGGTGGTCGGAACAATTCCAGCGGTGGTGGCCGGAATTATTCTGGCAGTAGCGGGCGTACTAACAGCCACAGTGGACCAGGCCAGCAGCAGGGCGCACCAACGGCCCACCCAGCAGCAGCAGCAAACGCATAGGGGGTTGGGCTTACCCTCCTTGGGCCTTCCCCCCATGCCCCTATCCAACTCAGGGGTGGGCTAGGCCTTGGGTACCACGACAGCAGCAGGGAGCAGGGGTTCTTGGAGTTGGGCCGCGGCAGCAGCGGGCCTATGCGGCCGATTTTCAGCCCGTTTCCACGGACATCGAGGCCGCCATGCATACACTTGGTATAAATCCGCCGGATCCGAATCGGTATATGGATACGGGAGCGACTTCTCATATGACTTCTTCCCAAGGTACTCTAAACTCTTATTTTAATTTGAGCACTCCTAATGGTATAATTGTTGGAAATGGTTGTAGTATTCCAATTCGTGGTTACGGGAACGCACAATTGACCTCTTCTAACCCTCCTTTGACTCTCAAAAACGTCTTACATGCACCTAAAATCATTAAAAATTTAGTGTCTGTTCGAAAATTTACTACTGATAACTCTGTGTCTGTTGAATTTGATTCTTTTGGGTTTTCTGTGAAGGATTTTCGGACGGGAGCACTCTAATGAGATATGAGAGTCAAGGTGCTTTGTATCCCCTCACCACCTTCCCCAATCACGCCTCCACTCCATCTACCTTTGCTGCTCTTGCACCATCACTTTGGCATGCTCGCTTGGGTCATCCTGGCTCTTCTATTCTGGCGTCTCTTAGGACTAATAATCTTATTGAATGTAATAAAGAAAGCATGTCTGATTTTTTCTATTCTTGTCCTCTTGGGAAACATGTTAAATTGCCATCTGTTTCGTCCACTTCTAGTACTTTAATGCCATTTGATATTATTCATTGTGATCTTTGGACATCTCCCGTTTTGAGTTCTAGTGGTCATCGTTATTATCTTGTTGTGTTGGATGATTTTACTAATTATTTGTGGACTTTTCCTCTTACTAAAAAGTCACAAGTATATTCTAGATTCCTTCAATTTCGAGCTTATATCCACACACAATTTGAACGGGAAATTAAAAATATTCAATGTGATAATGGGCGGGAATTTGATAATGCACCTTTTTGGGAATTTTGCAAAACTCATGGTTTATCATTTCGTCTTTCTTGCCCCTATACTTCTTCTCAAAATGGTAAAGCGGAGCGTAAAATACGTACCATTAATAATGTTGTGCGTACCCTTCTCTCTCACGCTTCACTTCCCCCTTCCTTTTGGCATCATGCGTTACAAATGGCAACCTACCTCCTTAACATTCTCCCCAATAAGACACTATCGTATGAGTCTCCTCTTCACCTCCTTTACCACAAACGACCCTCCTATTCCCACCTTCGTGTGTTTGGGTGTCTTTGCTATCCTCTTTTTCCCTCTACTACAATCCATTAACTACAAGCTCGATCCACTCCATGTGTATTTTTGGGATTTCCCACTAATCATCGAGGGTATACATGTTATGATCTCTCATCCCGTAAAATTATTATTTGTCGACATGTGGTATTTCATGAACACTCCTATCCGTTCTCTTCCCTTCATACTCCACCATCCACAAATTATGATTTTCTGGATCATCTTAGCTCAATGGACTCTCCCTCTCATTTGGCCCAACACTCTCCTGACACACCTCACATCGTGTCTAGACTTCCTGCCCAGCTCAATGGCAGCACATCTGGGCCCCATGAGCAGCCCACTTCCCCCCACAAACTGCCTAGTCTCCTCCTCTCCCTCCACGCGGACCCAACCCAGTTCGGGCTCCTTTCCCTTCTGTGTCTGGGCCGCCCGTGCTTGGGCCTGCATCCCCCACTCCCTCACTGCATTCGCCTTCCCCAGGTGGACTCCCCATCCCCTCTGGGCCTCCTCCTCCACGCAGCCCATCTTCCTTCATACACCCTCCTCTTCCCCGTCAGCCATCCACAAAAAGAGCTAATCCCCGTCATCCTCGACCTACTGATTCCCAAGCTGTCACTCGTGGTCAAAATGGGATTTATAAGAATAAAAAGCCCGTGTCCCTTGTTGCCCATGTTGACCGATCCCCTATTCCCCGTAACCTTGTGTCGGCCCTACGTGACCCGAATTGGAAACAGGTCATGGATGATGAATATCATGCTCTAATGAAAAATAAGACTTGGGAATTAGTACCTCGTCCTCCTCATGCTAATATTATTCGGTCTATGTGGATATTTGCTCATAAAGAAAAATCTGACGGTTCTTTTGAGAGGTACAAATCTCGTCTTGTAGGTGATGGGAAAACACAGCGAGTTGGAATTGATTGTGGGGAGAATTTTAGTCCTGTGGTCAAACCTGCTACTATTCGCACTGTTCTTAGTCTGGCTCTATCTAAGGGTTGGGCGCTTCACCAGCTTGATGTGAAGAACGCGTTCTTACATGGTGAGCTTCATAAGACAGTCTATATGCATCAGCCGGTTGGTTACAGGGACCCCACTAATCCTGATCATGTTTGTCTTCTGAGGAAGTCATTATATGGCCTGAAACAGACATGTTCATTTATCGTCGAGGTACAGACCTCGCCTATCTATTGCTCTATGTAGATGACATTATTTTGACTGCTTCATCTGATACACTCCGCAAGTCTATCATCGACAGTCTTGGCTCTGAGTTTGCGATGAAAGACTTGGGATTGTTGAGTTATTTTTTGGGTATTGTTGTATCTCGTCATGCAGATGGCTTATTCTTATCTCAGCGCAAATACGCTGAAGAAATCATTGAACGAGCTGGCATGTCTGCTTGTAATGCCAGCTCGTAAGCCATCTCCTACTCCTGTTGATACCAAACCTAAGCTCAGTGCTACATCTGAGGTTGCTTGCAGTGATCCTTCCTTATACAGGAGCCTTGCTGGTGCATTACAATATCTTACTTTCACCAGACCTGATATGCAGTCCAGCAGATTTGTCTTTTTATGCACCAGCCTATGGAGGATTATATGAGCGCGCTTAAGCGCATTGTTTGTTATGTCAGTGGAGTTCGGAGGTCACAGTTGGTGCCAAGAGCAGTAGCAATATCCATGTGAAATTAAAACGCCACATTCTAGTAAACATACTTCCTATGCACCGTGCCTACTTCTCTCTATTCGTGATTCATTTTCTGATATACTTTTCACAGAAAATCACTAATAGAACTAATCAACTAACGAACAGGTTAATTATAAGTAGCATTAGTTCATGATTTACAGGTTGATGATGGAACACTTTATTTATGTGATGCAAGCACGTAACGAGACATGGAATGGTCAACTTGTTCTGGAAAATAAGATATAGGAATTTGGCTTGCTGTCATTGCCTGACCAGTAGAAACAGGAAGTCACGTATGGTATGGTAGCTGCTCAATCATACCTTGAAAGATCATCATAAGATAGCATAGTATTGTTTTAACAGATTACCGTCAAATGCATGCAAACATAATAGATTTGTGAACTTGTCGAACACTCTGTCACCATAAATCAAATACTCCCTCTTCGACCATACTTTCTCTCATTAAAATATAAAACAAAAAACAAATATTGTTATACACTATTTGTTATTTTATGTGAGATCAACCATCATTTTATGTAGAAAGAAAAGAGAGAATAACAGTAAGAGAGAGACTTAGATTGAGAGAGAATAAGCAGCTTTCGTTTCTCGTTATATTCGTACTAATGAGCTAGAGCTTTACAAGAAGCTTTTATACTATGAATCTCTTAGCATGAGATCATCTAACAAACTAACTAACAATGTAACTAACTCTACTAATTTGTTACAAGAGTTGTTATTGTATGTGATTGAGTACATACTAATTATGATACACTAGCATACACCTAGTGTACTTCATTACATTCAACACCCCCCCTCAAACTAGGCATAGGTTGAGACATTCCTAGTTTGTTGAGAAGAGTATTGAACTGTGGTGATGGAACAACTTTTGTGAGAATGTCTGCAAGTTGTGAAGAAGTAGGTACATAAGAGAGTTGTATTAACCCTTCTAAAACTTTATCTCTTGTAAAGTGTACCTCAATCTCTATATGTTTTGTTCTTTCATGGTGAACTGGATTCTTTGCAATGTGTATTGCACTTTGGTTGTCACAGTGTAGAGTAATAGGATGAAGCTTAGAAAGTCCTAACTCTTCAAGCAATCTTGTCAACCAAACAATCTCAGAGGCAGCTGTAGACATAGCTCTGTATTCTGCTTCTAAAGAGCTCTTAGAAACTATACCTTGTTTCTTTGATTTCCAACTAACAGGAGAGTTGCCCAAGAGTTAAATATAGCCATAAATAGATCTTCTAGTATCCACACAAGATCCCCAGTCTGAATCTGTAAAAACTTGTAGAGTTAACTGATCACCACCCTTCAGTAAGATACCTTGTCCTGCTGTATAGGAGACATATCTCAGAGTGTGTTGAAGAGCATCCATATGTGGCTGTCTAGGAGCTTGCATATATTGGCTAAGATGTTGTACAGTGTAGGCTAGATCAGGCCTAGAATGTGTGAGGAAATTCAATTTGCCAACAAGACATCTATAATCTTCAGCATTGGAGATAAGAGGTCCATCTAGTGCATTCAACTTAAGATGTATAGGAAGAGGTGTGACAGCAGGCTTGTGTGTATCAAAACTGCATGAAGATAAGAGCTCTTTAGTGAATTTACTCTGAGTGAGAGTGATACCCCTTGAAATATAGTTGATTTCCATTCCAAGAAAATAGCTCATCTTTCCCAAATCTTTGATGCTAAAATCTACATCAAGATGTGATTTGAGACTATGTATACTGTCAATATCATCCCCAGTAAGGATAATATCATCTACATAAACTGCTGCAATTGCTATCTTTCCACAAGAGTGTTTAGTAAATAGAGAGTAGTCATTTTTTGATTGACTGAATCCCAAGGCAACCAAAGCACTAACTAACTTGGCAAACCATTGTCTACTGGCCTGTTTCAAACCATACAAGGATTTTAGCAGCTTGCAAACTTTATTAGGTGTTGTAGAAAGTCCTTCTGGAGCTGTCATGTAAACTTCTTCAAATAAATCTCCATGTAAAAAGGCATTGTTTACATCCAATTGAAGTAATGACCAATTTCTATGAGCTACAATAGCAAGAATACACCTTACTGTAGTCATCTTAACTACAGGTGAGAAAGTCTCTTCAAAATCAATACCATACTTCTGGTTATATCCTTGGCTACCATCCTTGCTTTGAATCTTTCCACTGAACCATCAGCTTTTAATTTGATCTTGTAGACCCATTTACAACCAATGGCCTTTTTGTCTTTGGGTAAATCAACTAAGATACATGTATGATTCTGTTCCAGAGTCAAAAGCTCTTTCTTCATGGATTCAATCCATCTAGGATCAAGAGATGCTTGCTGATATGTAAGAGGTTCAGTTAATGCAGTAGCTTCAATGAGTAAAACTCTTGCTGAGGAAGAAATCTGATCAAAACTAACTAGATTGCACCAATGATCAGAAATGGTGAGACATTTCTTTGAGCAAATGTAATTATCTTGTAGACAAGTAGGAAATTTAGAAGGTCTAGTTGACTTTCTAATAGGTATAGTAGGAAGAGAAGTGGTTTGTGGTGGTGGAGTGGTAGAGACAGGAGGTATAGGAGAAGGGCTATATGAAGGTGGTGTAATAGGTGGAGATGTAAGAGGGGAAGGAGATATGTGAGTATTATCAATTGAAGATTCATTTCAAGAGGAATAAACTGAATAACATCAGGTATTGTGGCATAGTCAAAATCTGTGATTGATGTGGAGATTGGGAGGAATATTTTAAAGGAGGTATTGTGTTTAGGTTGAGAAAGATGAAATGGAAAGTGTTGTTCATGAAATACCACATCTCTAGATACAACAATGGTGAAAGTTTCCATATTTAATAATTTATAACCCTTTTGCCCAAGAGAATAACCTATGAAAGTGTGAGGAATTGCTCTAGGGTGTAGTTTGGATCTGTTATGAGCTAAAGTGGAGACAAAGCTCAAACAACCAAAAACCCTAAGATGTTCAATATCAGGAGCAACTCCAAACAGTTTTTCATAAGGTGTGAGATTATGTAAAACATTAAGAGGCATTATGTTGATTAAGTGAACAGAAGTAAGGACACATTCACCCCAATATTGAATAGGAATCTTGGATTGAAAATACAGTGCTCTAGCTGTTTCTAGTATATGCCTATGTTTTCTTTCTACCACTCCATTTTGCTGAGGTGTATCCCTACAAGATTTTTGATGTATAATGCCCTTTTTCAGGAAAAACAATTTCAGTGCACCTTCACATAATTCCAAAGAATTATATGTTCTAACACTCAAAATATGTTTTTGAAACTGTGTTTCAGAGTAAGAAAAGAAATTTTGTATTAGCTCAATAGCATCAGTTTTACACTTCATAAGGAATAACCATGTCATCCTAGTGTAATCATCAACTATAGTGAGAAAATAAGAACACTTATTATGTGTTGAAACTCTGTAAGGTCCCCAAGTGTCTATGTGTATCAACTCAAAAGGAACATGAGTTTTGATGATACTAATAGGAAAAGAAACTCTTGGTTGTCTAGCCATAGAACATACTTGACAAATGCAATCTAGAGAGCAAGATTGATAGGTAGAAAGACCTTTGAGATGATGCAGGTTATAGACAGGCATGTGACCCATCCTAAGATGCCAAAGCTTTATCTTCTTTTCATCTGAAGCAAGTGAAGTAAGGGCAGCTGATGTAGTTGTTCCTCCTTTATTGAAATCTGATAAGCAATAGAGACCATTCTGCAGTCTACCAAGCAGCTGTGGACTCATTGAATTGCTCTGAATGAAGCATTCATCATTAGTGAAAAGAGCTGTACAACTCATATCTTGGCAAAGTTGAGGGATAGAAATAAGGTTGAACTGTATGTTTGGAACAAATAACACATTCTTTAAAATTATAAGATCATTAATATGTATTGTCCCTGTGTGTGTAACTGCAACTTTGCTGCCATCAGGGATTGTTATATGTTGATCATGTCCATTAATTGAATGATATTCAGCAAAAAGAGCTAAATCACAACAAATGTGATTGGTTGCTCCACTATCAACTATCCAGGTTTTCTTGTTAGTAGTAAGAAAACAGAATGTACCTGCTACACAAGCTGTAGAGCTATCATTGTTGCTCTGAGTATAGAGAGAAGCTTGCTTGTTTAGCATTTCCATGAGTTGGATGTATTGCTGATGAGTGATTGGCAGAGTAGACTCAGAATCTGTAGAATCTGAGGTTGGATGCTGTGGAACCTCCATTTCAGACTCACTTTGAGTAACTGCAGCCAACTTTCTTCCTCTGTCAATCTATGATTATTATTGTTGTTATAGTTGGAAGAATAGTTCTGTGGATTGAGTTTGAAGCACCTCTGAATATTGTGCCCTGGAATCTTGCAATGATCACAGTAATAAGTGACCTTCCTTGTGTCATATTGTCTCCTCTCATTGAATGAATCTGGATATCTTTTTCTTTGTAAAGCAAAGGCCATAGGATCAACTGAAGTATCTCCACTTCCATATCCCTTATAGAGTTGTTTGTGTTTCTCTTCTTGCATAAGTAATCTGTATGCATGAGATATAGTAGGAAGAGGTGGTTGCAGCAGAATATTACCTCTTACTACTTCAAAACTGTCTTGTAACTTCATTAAGAATTGTATCAACCTCCTATCTTGTTGTGATTTGTGAAGTTTTTGTGTGATAGTGCAGTTACAATTAGTGCAAAGACAAGAAGGTAAGGGATCTACATCATCTAATTGATCCCAAACTCTCTTGATTCTAGTATAGAAAGTGGAAATATCATCATTTCCTTGTTTCATATCATTGAGAGACTGCACTAAAGCATATAGAACTGTGCCTGATGCTGCACCAAAACGTTCTTCTAAGTTATCCCAAATTTCATTTGCTGTATGAAAATACAACACACTTTTAGCTAGATCATGATCTAACACTCCAAGAATCCAAGAAATAAGCATGCTATTACATCTCTCCCATGCTTTAAAACTGTCATGATTATTTGCTGGTTTAACAATTGTTCCATCTAAGAACCCTAGCTTGTTCTTAGCTTGTAAACTAATGATCGTAGATCTCCTCCAATCACCATAAGCGTCTCCATCAAATTTATCAGAAACTAGCTTCATACCTGGATTGTCTGAAGGATGAATAAAGAAAGGAGAAGTAGGATCTTGAATAGGATTTATGAGTGGTTGATTATGAGTTTGAGTAGATTTCTGTTCTGAAGAAGCCATTATATGAATGAAAAGAAGGTTTCAGGAAGAAAAATGAAAAGAAGTAACAACAATGATAAGATCTATTTGAATTAAGCTTGAAATTGGTTTGAAATGTTGACAGAATGTTGAACTGATCTTAGAATGATGAACTGAACTAGATATGTGTTTGAGATGAACAAAAAATATGAGCAGAAATGAATTTCAATGTAGAAAAGAATGAAGATGAACTGATGAACTGAATTTTGATCACGAAATGAATTGATGAGCAAAAGAACTGAACAAATATCAAGAGATGAACTGATGATCAAAAGAATTGAATAAACTGATCAATGATGAACTGAAAAATGAATCAAAAGACAAACCAGAATTCGTGCTAGCTTGATTAAATCCTGATGCTCTGATACCATGTTATTTTATGTGAGATCAACCATCATTTTATGTAGAAAGAAAAGAGAGAATAACAGTAAGAGAGAGACTTAGATTGAGAGAGAATAAGCAGCTTTCATTTCTCATTATATTCGTACTAATGAGCTAGAGCTTTACAGGAAGCTTTTATACTATGAATCTCTTAGCATGAGATCATCTAACAAACTAACTAACAATGTAACTAACTCTACTAAGTTGTTACAAGAGTTGTTATTGTATGTGATTGAGTACATACTAATTATGATACACTAGCATACACCTAATGTACTTCATTATCTTCAACACTATTGGATTTGTATCCATGTATATTTTAAAATCATCAAATTCTACAACTTTACTAATAGAACAAGTAAAAGAAATGGAGAAAGTATGTGAAAAATTTATGATTGTCTTTTAACATAAGACTATCATAAGCTTTTTATGGTGTGTTCGGCAAGCAGAGGTAGAAGTAGGGGTTAGTATTTTGACCTAGTGCACACCCCTAGTTTATAAATTTGAGTGTTTGGTGAAGTAGTGTTTAGAGTAGCTCTTAGAGGTAGAAGTAGAGTTTGTGAAACGTTAAAAAACATAGCGTTCAAAAATAAAAAGAAGAGTTCAAACAAAATATTCAACAGAAATATCTTCCTTATATCTCTCCATTTATCTCTTAACACACTCTGCCCCGACGACACTTTCTTGAGGTATGTTTTTTCTTGCTTTTTCTTGTCAATAAATTGAGAACCTATTCTCTTGCTCTGCAATTTATCTTGATCTCTTAAAATTGAGAACCTATTCTCTTGCTCTGCAATTTATCTCTCTATTCATTCTGATATGCATCTGTAGGTGTGATTATTTTGAATTATATCCTGTCAATCTGCCAATCTGCCAATCTGTGACTATTCTAATATGCATTTGTATTAAACAATTCATAGGTCTAAATGGTTGTTTTGAATTTAGAATAGGCGTTAATTAGGATTCTTGTTTTCCATTCTCTTAATGCCTTCTTTTGTTTGCTTCACAAAGTATCTGATTTCATTGAATCACTACTTTGTATTGTGCAATTATGATGATAAGTAGTATGTTTGAATTTTGAGGGGTGCAGGAAAATTTATAAACACGAAAGTGAACGGTAGTGGCGAAGCACTAATAGCAATTCACGTTTATAATGACACTAAACACACGAAAATGGATTATGATGATATTAATCAATTGCACAAGTTCTGCTTCAAAGGAGGACAAAGTAGTACGTTTGAAGCAGAACCTATGTGAGTGCAATTGATTAGTAAGATAATAAGGGATCTTCATGAAGTTCTGAAAGTAAAATTGCAAGTCTGTAATGAGATTTATAGCTAGTTAACAGATTGGCTCACATCAGAATAAATATTTTGTATTCATTTTGTGTTCATTCTGATATGTATCTCTAGCTGTGATTATTCTGATATACAATTTTGAATTATATCCCTGCCAATCTGTGAACTTTAACACTTTATATACCGTTATTTACCAGCAACTTTGTGTTTGTTCCAACTTCCAAGTATTATTGTTCTACTAGCATAGTAATTTGATTCTATATACTTTATGTCTATGTTAGATGACTTCGTCGAATAACAAAGAAGGGACGAAAGAGGTCTTTAGGTGGACCGATGAGGACACAATAATTTTATGTGAAGTGTGTATGGAATTTATGAGAGTAAATGGCCGTACACAGTGTTTTAAATGGAAGGAAATTCAGTCGGATGTTGAAAAAGGAAATGGACGGATTTATTATTAAAGATAGTTGCCAGCACAAATATGATACCATGAGAAAAGACTGGATTAAATGGAAAAAATTAAAATCATCGGAAACAGGTCTAGGGTGGGATCCAGTTTCAGGAAAAATTGATGCTTCCAATGAATGGTGGCAAATAGGTGCTTTTTTACTTCTTTTCTACGATACCATTAGTTGTTTAAAGGACCATATAGTAAGATAATATAAATTTTATACTTTTTTAGGAAAATCCAGAATTTTTAAATTTTGACAAAAGGGTGTCAGTTTAGCTCTTGAAAATAAATGGGAACAGTTATATGGAGATTCATTTGCAACGGGAGAAAATATTTACGTACCTTCAATAGACCCCGTTGAAGACCTGACAATTGAAAATGAAAATAGCGAAGAAGAAAATATAGAAAATCTCAGGTTTGATGGTTATTTTCAAGATGGACGATTTAGCGACTTATTGAACGATGAAAATTTTGTGCGAAGTTTTGTGGAACAAGCAAGTGGTACCAGATGTTCACAAATGACAGGTGCAAACATGAACACTCGTACTTCTAAAAAGGTACAAAAGCAACCTGTCACAAAACCTAATGTTGCTCCATTGAAGAGTGGAAGGAGGCAATATGCGGCATCCCCAATGATGGCGAAAGAAATTAGTGAAATGACCGAATGTGTTAAACTCATAAGTCAAAGCAGTACATCCAACGTGAGCGTGGATTCATCTATATCTACAATCTCTACGGCGATACAAGTCCTTACTCGTATGGAAGAGAATCTTGATTTGGAAAAACATAGTAGATTGGGGTTCTTTGCTACTACTATAATCGAGGACAAAACTAGGAGGGAAATTCTGTTGAGTATGGAGGACGATGAAACTCGAGCAAAATGGTTGGAATATTTATATGCCGAGAAAAACAAGTAGTGTAGCGGTTTTAGGACTTATTTAGAAATTAATGATTTATCTAGTTATTTGCTTTAAGGAAATATAGTTTTATGAAGACGTGGTTCAATTTTTAATATTAGATAATTTATAATTTTATTTGTGATAGATAAAATTGTGGTTCACTTTGTAATAATTGATAGGTTTGACGTAAATATGGATTCTGATGAAGAAAGAAAGCGCAAGATTTTGATTCTAATAACAGCTACGATGTCATTAATAATTACTTATTATTATAAGTATATTCATAAAGAACCTTGCATGACTTCAATTTTAACTGGGGAGATGTGAATGAAAGAAGTATTATCGGGTCACCCTATTCGATGTGTGAATGCATTTAGGATGGAGCCCCAATTATTCCTCAAATTATATAAGGACTTGCCCTTAAAATATGGGTTGAAATCCAGTTGTAACATGTCTATATTCGAGAAAGTTGGCATATATTTATATGCAATCGTACAAGGTGTCTCAAATAGAGCACTTGGTGAGCGTTTTCAGCGTTCTGGTGATTCAATCAGTAGGGCAATTCATGATATTCTCAGATCGATTTCTAGCCCGAACGTAAAGGGTCTTGCACATGATATTATAAGACCTTATTATCCACATTTTACAAGTGTGTCTGTGAAAATATCTACTGATAAAAGATATATGCCCTTTTTTAAGGTATAATCTATTGTTATTGTTGTTTTTTTATCTAACCTTGAACATGCGTGTATATCTAACACTTGTTTTACATATTTTTTTAACAGGATTGTATTGGATGTATTAATAGTACACATATAATGGCATGCATACCCGAAGCTCTACAAATGCCTTATAGAGGAAGGAAAGGAATTCTCATATTTAATGTTTTGGCTGCATGCAATTTTGACATGTGTTTTACATTTATATCAGCGGGTTGGGAAGGTTCAGCACATGATACCCGTGTTTTTCTTCATACCATTGAAAATCCAAAGTTGACATTCCCCCAACCGTCTAAAGGTATAAAATAAATCTGAAGTTGAAATAATAACTATTTTAGATATGTAGTTAGGTTTTATGATTATAGTTGAGAAACTTCTTTTAATTTTTTTCATGCAGATAAGTATTACTTAGCGGATAAAGGTTATCCAGAGCGAAAAGGGTAGCTAGTACCATATCCTAAGTTAAGGTATCATAAATCACAATTAGCAAACATGCCACCACAAAATGATAAGGAAATCTTTAAAAATTGGCACTCATCCCTACGAAGTTGTATTGAGAGATGTTTTGATGTCCTAAAGCAAAGATGAAAAGTACTTACTAAAATGCCGCAATATAGTTTTCAGACACAAATACAAATCATGGTTGCTACATTTGCGTTGCATAACTACATAAGAATAAATTCATCAGATGATCCCCTTTTTCGAGTTTTAGAGGAGTATCCTGATTTTATACCTTCATTGAAACTTCCCGATGTAAGTGCTCATTCCAATGCTAATAGTACGGTAGGAGGTTCTAGAGAAATGACTATTATTCGTGATCGAATAGCCAGTTTACTATGGAATGCTAGGAAACAAAATTAGGTTATTTTATAGGATACTTATTTTGGACATCGTGTTAATTATCGATGGTGGTAGTCATTTTTTAAAAGGAATTGATAATTGCAATTTTTCGTTAATGCATATGAATACTACTATCTAAAAGTATGATACTCCTTTTAATTATTATTTGATGATAAATATTGTAGTGCGTTTATTGAATTGACAATCAATCAATTCATTCATAAATATAATTAATTAGATTATTATACTTAATTTTATTAATATATAATATTATTTATTAGTTTCACAATTCTAACAGCTACTTTTACCAAACACTAAAACTTACTACAACTACCTTCACAGCTGACAGCTACTAGTAGACAGCTGACAACTATCCCTACAACTAGTACTGCCGAACAGACCTTATATCATTATTTATTTGGTTATGTCCTTTGACGGAGTAAGATATTATCATCAATAAAGATGTAACAAAATAAATAATGGTAATCCCCTTTTCTATTTAAGGACATAATCGGTTAAGAAACAAGAAAGACAATGTCCTATCATATTAATGGACAAAATCTAATTAAAGGCTATGATGGTCATTTCAACAAAAAAAAAGACCACCATAAAATCATCTGAAAGTATATACCTAGGGCAACAACCAAACCTACCTATCAAAATCATGAAATCGATAGTAGTGACAATATGGGATTGAAGGATTGCATTGTAAATCGAGAATCGAAAGGGAAAACAAAAACTAATATACTAGGACTTCCCAAAGATTTTGATCACGAGTGAAATATCTGAGACATTTTATGCACACATCAAATTAATCAAGGCAAAACTGTGGAGATGATAATGAATCCCACAAAATGTATACTACGCCTACTAAAAATAAATTATAGGTTTTGAATGAATGTAAACAGACTAGATCTTGTCCAACACTCGCATACATCGAAACACATACGCAAACATCAAGACGTATACTCGAGGCATCAACCAACCAACCATGCAGATCAACATCATGATTTCTACTCACTCCCAAGAGAGGTAAAGAGAAAAGAAAATTTGAATGAGGACTATTTTCCTCTTTTGCTTCCTTCTTAAAAATGCTATCTCCTTTTTCCCGACTTTCCTGCTTCTGATCTCCAGTTCATAATTTCCTTCTCTAGCTTAAGGCTTCATCCAGAATGCCGAAAAGAAGCATACCTCACAATTCACAAGTTTACTTGAATTCGTCAATCTCAAAAACACGAGCAGTCTCATCCAGAGCGGCTGAGACAAGAAAATTTCCATCCGCAGAAACACTCAAAGACTGAACTGCTTCAGTGTGCCCACTGAAGGTTCGAACAGCTTCTTCTCCTCCGGAAAGACTATCCCATACACGCACTTTACCATCAACAGATCCTGTAGCTATGTACCGTGATGTACCCAGCCATGTCAAGCATGTCACCCCATCCTGCATTTGAATCAATGATAAAAAGATGGTAACGAAACTAAGACAGTAGAATGGCAAAAACAAAGATAGAACACAGTACTAAGACTCACATTATCAAACAGGATTAGTTAAGGAAAGTTTAAGCACATATAGGCCCTGTTTTTTTTAGATTGAATTGAATTTGTGAACCGAACTGAAATTATTTTCACTAAAATGGTGGAAGAAAACTAACACAGCTTATCAGAACTAGATTTTCATTAATTCGATGCAAAAAAACAGGGCCCTGTCTCCTTTTCCTGTTTCCCTTTGTTCTAAGGTAGTTTTCAATAAAAAATCTTGATGAAATCTCTTCTACAAAAAGTCATTTTATAATGTATACAAGAAGTCTCTCAAGATTCTCGCTTTTATAATGAGTTTTGATCCGAACTGGATCTGCATTACAAAAGGGTTTATCTTACAAATTATTCTGTCCAAACAATTTCAACTCAGATTTGTAAAAGCCTCTAGTTTGAAGGAAGATGCAAATCCTCGAGAATTGCTCGGGGCAAAAAGATTTTGTAGATATGGAGCATTGCCCAACTTTCTTTTTCACACATTCAATTCATAGAAATTGTATGACTTCATGATGGAGTATTAATTTCACATTCAATTTTTTAAAGAATAGCAAACCTCATGGTGAAATGTATTGCGAGGTTCTGAATTCTGCAGATCCCACACAATAAGTTTCTGATCCATGCTTCCCGTTGCAGCCCATGGCCCACTGTTAAAGGGATAAGTGAGAAAACAGTTTGATGTTCAAGTGGCCCAAACGAGCAGAAAAGTGTAGCAAAAGGCAGTTAAAAGAACAGATTTGGTAATAAAAGTAAACTAATTTGCACCATAACAGCATGAGGTAGCCTATAATCTATAGTATATACTATATACTAAAAAGCGTAAGCAAGGATTGCAATCCACCACGTGTCACCATCCCTCTTTGAATGACACTATCCACTTCATTCTCATATAATAATAATAAAATATGTCAACGTGAAGATTCGAACCCATGACCTTGTATGCAATAAGGAGTTCCAACCACCACTCCAACATGTTATTAGTGCTTCTTCTATCAAAATCAATACTGATGTATAAATAGAAACCAAGAGTTAAGTTGTGAATTTTTTAAAATGCATATTGTAAATGAGATGACATTTTTTTGATAATTTTTCACACTACATGACATCAATTATGTTAACTATTATTAAATTCAATGCACAAAAATCGGGAGCATCGTCAGGGCCTATATACTAGTTCATATAAATTAAAACACTTGTTGCAATCACCTTCAGTCTTGTAGCATGTAGATTATCAGTAAGATTGCCGCTTTAGGACACTTAATACAAGTAACAACAGTTATAACACAACATAGTATGAAAAATGTATAACAAACCTTGGTGAAAATCCCACACATTCTACTGAATCCTTATGAGCAGTCAGAGAGCTGATTACCTGCACAAGTAACATTCTATAAGCTCCTGATCCCCAAAAAAAACATAGGCAACGTGATTTTTTTTATTAACAATGCAATAGTTGGCCTAACGGGAAGTACCAGAGTAGGAATTGCATAATTAGTTGCTTAGGATGAGTTTGAAGAGGGAGCCAGCAGGTTAGTTAAGAAGGAAAGGGAAAAGGCGACCTCTAAAATAGAGATCAGAGAGAGGGATGGGGGAGTTGAATGCTCATATAAGATAATTTTATTTTAATTTGTATTCTGGAAGGGAAGAGGCCTCTCAAATGCCACAAAAATATAGAGGAGAAGGATAGCTGTAAGAAAAAATGATACTGCACAAATTACAGGTGGCAACAAGATTAAAAAAAATGAATCTTGAATGGTTATAAACATTGAATAGAATCGATGAAAAAAAAGCTTTCAATTTAAACTCTATTAAAATTCCCTGTCATAAGAAGGAAGGGCTTAGATTCAAGAAGATGCAAGTCTAACCTTTCCTGACGAAATATTAACCATGTGAACATTATGATCCTTTGACCCAGTCAAAACTACAGCGGAGTCAGGGCTTATCGCCATGCACGTTATTCCATCAGAATGATAATAATGACCTAGATCAAGAGAAAGCCATGAATACACATACCCAGCAGACATCTCAATTTTCAGAGGATTAGTAACATAAGTTCATAACTCATTGCTCATAACTCATAACTCATAAGGAGTTAAAGACATATCTCAACCAGATCATGCTTACATTCCCAGAAAGAGAGGGGAGGGAGATAAAAACCAAGTTATTTTTCTTGTTACAATTTTATTATCATGTGCATCAGTTATCAAATCACTAGAAGGCCCACTAATATAAAGGGATGGAATATTATCAATGTCATACATCTTCCTTGGCTCCCAGATTTTGGAGAAGTGCAAGTCAGTATTTGAGACACCCAAAATCACACTGCGACACCCAAAATCAAACAGGAAAAATGAGGATAGTAACAGACAGAGTACAATAGAAGGAATGCCGAGAAGCTCAAACTGGCAAAGACTCTAAAAGGGCATAGTGAAACTGATATTGTTTATTCAAATATCTATTTGCAGAAAATTCTCTTCCCAACTTTGCCTATTTCGATGGTTGGGTGTCTCTCTACCACCTTCCTTTCCACCTCCCTTTTCCATCATTGAAAAAGATGGAAAACATTACTAGTAAAACTTGTATCAAAGTAAAGAGACAATAGATGCTTCTCTCTAATCTTTCCTCATCATCTAAAAGTAGAAACATTTGAAATCGAACTAAGCCACTTGATGTTTTTAAAGAGATTATCAAGCTCTCTGTGTATTACAACTTCTTTAGTTCGATTAAAATTATGAATTTAAAATAATAACTTTGTTTAGCATTTGATGATTCTTATTCTTGGCTCGTTTCAAAAAAGAAGTTGAAAAGTCAAAGTAATAAATAAACAAAGCCAAACAAGAGCAGCACGTAAGTGAATCTGCAAAACTAACAAAACATTATAGTTCAATAGAGGAGAGAGAAAAGGTGATTCCCAATTGTATTATTTCGAAAAAATACATAAAACCTGTAAAAAATAAAAAATTAACGTAAAGACCCCCGAGTCCCAACCCGATACTTCTCTGTTCTCTACCTTCTCAGGCTTGTCTCTTCTTCTCTCTCTCAAAATCTCCGGATACTCAATGAGGCCATGCAAATTGACTCGGTTTTCTCTTTTAAGATGAAGCACTATGTTTTTATTCTTCATATTTCAAATCTGATGCATGAATTTCAGAGCTAGGGTTTTGTGTCGAAACCCTGGACTGAATTTGTGCTTAATCACGTAGAAGATGGTTTTGGGTAAGCATTCTCCCCACCCTATCTCTACCCACTTCTCTCTTCTTAGTTCTAGACGTACCCGAGTGCACATTGTCGTATCCGACTCGTATTTCGTATCCGGATCGTATTGACATCGCCACACCAATACGGCAATTTTGCCGTGTCCGAGTATCATAGACCGTATCGCTTTTATTTTCTCTTTAGCTAGTGCTACAATGTGTGACCTCATAAGATTAATTATTTTAGTTACACTTATTATCAAACAAGTAATTAACTTATTCTCTACAATGCAGTTACTAAAATAATTAACTTATTATATCCATAATTTTTTCTTCCTATTTATATTAGTAATTCCTGGTAATTGTCTAAAACAAGATCATAACATGGGGCTATAATTTTAAAGGGTTAACAGTTCTTTAAATTTGTTTAAATTATTATCATTGATAAACAATTTATTGAATCTTTGTGTTATTATATTGTTGTAGACATGGTCAATCAACAACTTGTACCTTGCGCGGTTTCCTTGATAAGGATATACTAAATGAAGAAAATTTCCTAACCTGGGAGAGTGGTGAGCAACTGAGCATCCTCCTCACCTTAGTTTTAAAATGCACGACGCGCACCGAGGCACGAACGGTCCTTGGAAGCTAGGCACAATGCAAAGCCGCATGCTTTTCGTAGGCCAGGCGCAATTTTTTGAATTTTTAAAATTTTATTTATTTGCCTTTTAGGTACTTACTACATAGTCCAATTACGAGTTAACTTCTGTTTTTCCTGAAAAAGGGCTTTTTAATTTCAAGGGGATGGGGGCATGTCAGTAGAGTGACTACTTAGTATTTCAAGGAGGAGATAGAGGACGGACAGAATAAGTTGATGACAATGTGATGGTAGAGTTCAGGGTGAGAAAGTTGTGGTGATATTCTGGTGGTACGATCGGAGTTGCATTTTGGTGGACCCTTTAACATATTAACTTATGGAATTGGTAGCAAAACCATAAACTTTGGAGCATAGTTGGTAGTAACAATAGCAACAAAAACTAAAGCCTGTGAGACGAAGCATGAAAAGTGAAACAAAAGGTAAAGGGATAAGATGAAGAGAAGTGAGAAAGTGAAGGGAGCCAAGAAGAAAGCAAGATGACAAAACAAAAGAGGTATAAATTGGAAACCAAATAAAATAAATTTGACGAAGTCTCACAAAAGAAGGCTAAGAGGAAGTGTGAAAAGAAAAAAATGTGAAGGGAAAAAAATGAAAAGGTTCGAGAAAACCTATAGAAGATGCTTAAAGGAGAAAATTTTACAAAATAGAAGGGGTAGAGTAGATAATATCAAAAGAAGTGAAGTACAAAGCCAAGTCATTGTCATCTACCTAGATACTTTCCCTCCACTCCAACCTAACCAACGCCATATTTTCCTTAATACGAAGTAGGCTAATATTGCTCTCTAACTAAGTTTTTTTAGGTTTTACCCTACCCCCACCTTAGGGTATGTTCTCTTCACCTTAAAAAAAAGCTCAACGTCCAATAAGTTCAAATAAATTCATACAAGTTTTAATAAAGTTAAACACTTTCTAAAAAAAAAAGCTTCAATAAGTTTAAATCTCTAGAATAATATGAAGAGACCACACCCTCATTCTCAACAAGTGTAACCCTTTTTTTTCTTTCTATTTATTTCATTCCTTAACCGAGCATTTCTTGTATAGCCACATATCCAACTTACCTTATGCATCTCCGCCATGTCCATCAATTCTTGTATTAGCCACAACCCAACTTTGCGATCCATACAAAAGTGCATATTTTATAACCAAACTCGAAATATAAATGGTACTTACTCCGTTTATTTTTATTAACTACACTTCTCTAAACACGAACTCGTATGCAAAACTTTGGTGTGCGAGTAAAAGTGTGTAAGAAAAAGTGGTAGGAGAGAGATAGAAAGAAAAAGTTACTAAAAAGAGAATAAAGGAGAAGTGTAGTCATTAATTTAAAAAATCCCAGAATGAAAAGTTTAGTCAATAAAAAAGAAACAAAGGAAGCACTTGAAACCACAGTTTCCGAAATTACATTTTTTACACACAATAAATATTTTTTCCATCTAATGGTTATTTGAACTGTTTGAAATTGAAGTGAAATCATGTCAAGTGAGCTTATTTTAAGTCAACTCATCTGAACTTATTTGAATTTACTGAAGGTAGTATTGACAAGGTGTAAGAACTTATCGGAACTTATATGAACTTATTGAAACTTGTTGGATCTTATCGAAATTTTTATTAGGCCTTAAACTTGAAACTTATTTTTTAAGGTAAAGAGAATGCACCCTTAGTGTTTCTTTCTCATTTGTGTATAGCACGCATATCTCCAGACAACAAACAACTCATTCAAATCAACAAACTACAAGTTTTACAACTTTGATATGAAAAAAAAAACTTCAAACCAGATTATAAAATCAGTTCATTATGTAGAGAAGATTTGCCAAATTCTTTCTACAAGAAAAGCGCTTTCAAGCAGAGTTCACTATTAGAAGAATAATAGATAAAGACAACTACACCATACCTTTAACCTCATGAATGTTCTCACCACTTTTTGGATTCCATATCCTCAATGTTGCATCATCTGAACCAGTGCATATTGTTTTGCCTTGAGAGCACAAATTCACAGAAAAATCACAACGTTATTCATCATAGAAGAGTCAACTTGAGGAAAAGACCTTCAATGGATGTGTCAGATTACCATCAGGGGTAAAATCACCACAGGTCACAGCACCACCATGACCACTAAACATGTTAAGGTAGGCTCCCTTGTCTGCATTCCACATCCAAACACCACAATCCTCTGATCCCGCTAAGATAACATGTCCCCTGGGATGCCACTTGACCCACTGAACAATCACACATTTCATCATCAATATTGTAAATAGGGTGAGTATATGCCATCACATACGTCCTTGATAATAATACCTCAATTCCACCTCCAGGTCCCTCAAGTGTGCACTTCAGTTTTTCTGCAGATACATCCCATATCTGGATAATCCCCTCAAAACTTCCAGATGCAAGAAGCTCCCCATCAGCACTGAAAGAGACGCTGGATACAGATTCTTTATGACCTGGTCGAAGTACAAATTCTAAGCAAATATACAGCCATAGAAGAACTATACACACACTGATTTTCTGAAAAAATACATATTAGCAACATAAGCAGATTTCATCCATCACCAAGGTTACCTTGGAGCTCAAAAGCCCAATCTCCTCGACCAATTCTCCACATATATCCTTTGTCATCACCACCCCCTGTTGCAACTAATGTTGGATCCGTTGGGCTGCAGGCAACCGTGTAAAGCTCATCTATAAAGAAGAAAAAGAAGCATTAAAACCATAGCAAGTAGCATTTTTGACAAAGTTACTGTTCAAGTATATGTAAATCAGCCGTCCCGTCCATTACACCCAGCTATCATGGCAGCCATAATCTTGCAACTTTCTTTGATTCTATTAAGCTTGTTTCTTCCAATAAGAAGACGGAAATATTTGCATTAATTTTTGGCTAAAGTGATGATTACACCCGTTAAATTTGATCAAAGGTGAGTTTAGACCCCTTAACTTACACTTGTAGTTTTTAGCCCCCGCAACTTCACGAGGTGATGATAATAAACCCTTAAACTAAAAATTCGTCAAGTTATTTTTATTGTTATCTTCTTAAATAAGGTTTTATTTTCCCTTTTGGTGAAGTTGCGGGGGTTAAATACCACCAATGTAAGTTGAGGGGCCTGTTGGAGTTTGTGGAGAAGAGTAATACAAAAAACTCTTGAGTTGCTTCAAAAGAATATGAAGAGTTGGGGATCCCATATAGGAAGAATAAGGGGTGAGTGGTGAGTTTATTAATAGTTATGTTCCTAGTATCTATTGAGTTGGTGACTTGGTAGGCTTTTGTGGTTGGGCTCTTGATTGGGCTAGTCCACACGCGCGCGCGCCGCCGCCGCCGCCCGCCCGGACCGGGTCGGGGCGTGGGCCGTGGGCTTTGGGCTTTGGGAAATAACTTAACTTAACTAAATTTTTACTGGAAAAATCTGTCATCCTTTTATGACTGTTATGCAATCAGTCAATTCCTTAATCCACTCCTTATTGACTGCTTCCACTAGCCGTTAGTGGGCAGTTTCCTTTGCCCATTAATTACCGTTTTAACACGGTTTTAGGGGTCAGTTTTCCCTTCTTCTATCCCTATATATACCCCCTTCCTAGCACAGTTTTTGACACAGAAAATTATCCTCTCATACTTCTCTCTGTTAATCTCTATCTCTCTCAAACACTGGGCAATATTAAGAGCGTTCTCAAACTGTCTCTCTGTACTTCACCGGCGAGTCAGTGTTGTGTTAACCCTGGAGGTTGGTTTGCCACGAGTCCGTGTGTTCGTAGCGGGGCAATTTCAACGTTAGGGCAGTAATAATATCACGACACATCAATTTTACAGATAAGTTATTAATCTTCCAGTCATACTTCTTACAATCTAAAGTTGAAATTTTTCCATTTATTATACTGTTATTATAGCTGGTATTCCTGTTGCTGTTCCTCTTAATTCTGTCAACCCCTTTGTTCCTGATATGTCGAAATTAGACCCTTTAGATGGAAAAAATTATATTATGTGGTCTGATAAAATGGAATTCTTTTTAGGCCAAATTGGGGTAGATTACTGCTTAACTAATGATGCTGCTCCTGTTAACGCATTTAGGGATTTTGAGAAAGATAATAAGACGTGTAGGGGAATGTTATTGCATTATATGACTGCTCCTTTATATATGATTTATAGCTATGTTGCTTCGACACCCTCGACCACCCGGAGTATCGCGTGTCGACTCGACACGACACGCGACACGACGCGCGACACGCCTGGAAAAGGTGTCGAGTCGCGTATCGGAGTAAGTGTCGGATCTATTCTTCGAGTGTCGTCAACGATTTGCACAAGAGGACCAAGAGAGAGAGAGAAGAGATAAGAAGATGAAAAATCGCAGATTTAGGTTTAAATCGAAAACCTAGATCTGGAAATTGACCAAGAAATGCTTAAAACTAGAATAAATTACCATGGGGCTTTTGTTGTGGGAGAAAATTCGAGCCAGATGGTGGCTTCATCTCCGGAGATGTAGTTCACCGGAGCTCCGGCGGCCGTTTTAGACTGTCGCATTCTTCTGTTAGGCTGCTCCAGTAGTTGGGAAGAGAAGAGTTGTGGGCCTCCTTCTCTGTTTTCCTTTCTTTCTTTTTTGTTCTTTTTGACTATTTTTCTAAAGTTTGTACTAGTAATTCTTTTAAATATGTGCCACTAAAGTAAAAGATGGGCTACCCATTATTTGGGCTTCTCTTTTAAAAGAAGCTGCCATAATTTTAAAATAAACCACTTTGACACATATTTTTATAATAAAGACATTTTGTAAAAATGGGCTAGTCATTATTTTTTTCCGACACTTTTCAGATACCCGTGTCAAGAAAATTAGTCAAGACACTCTTTTGACCGTATCGCCGTATCCTCAAAATTTTAGGTCTAGAGTGTCGGATCCTCGGATCCCTACTCGGACACGACACCCGTATCCGAGTCTGAGCAACATAGATTTATAGTAAGTCGAAAAAGGCAAAGGATATTTGGGATGCCCTTAAGATTAAGTATGGACTAGATGATTTTGGGACTAAGAAATATGCTTGTAGTCGTTGGTTAAAATTTACTATGACTGATGACAAACCTGTTTTAGACCAAGTCCATGACTATGAACATTTGTGTGCTGAACTTGCTGATGAAAGTATGGTTATTCCTGATTTATTTCAAGCCAATTGCCTTTTAGAGAAACTGTCACCCTCTTGGGAGACCTATGTTCACTCTATGAAACATAAGCAAAAAGACTTTACCCTTCCAGAATTAGTTTCCCACATTAAGATTGAGGAACAAAACCGGATTCAGACTAAAGGAAAGACCGACCATTCTTCCACTTTAGCCAACGTTATTGAGTTTAAAAATTCTGGAAAAGGGAAAAAGGGTAAAGGTCAGAACCATGTTCACGGAACTAGGCAGAATGGTAATGGGTTTAAGAGTAAGAAGCAATTTCAGGGTAACTGTTATGTTTGTGGTAAATTTGGACATGCTGCTAGGGATTGTAGAAACAAACAGGCTTTTTCAAATGTTGCTGTCACCAAACCAAAAGACAACAAAGCACAAGTCAACCTTGCTGAAGATGACATTATTGCTGCTGTGGTGTCCGAGGTGAACCTGATTAGCAACGTTTCTGAATGGGTCGTGGACACTGGAGCTACCCGCCACATCTGCTCAAGCTCAAGCAAACAGTTTCAGAAGGAGAATGTGTCTTCATGGGCAACTCAAGCACTAATTGGCAGGTCAGGTTGCTGAATGGATAAGGAGTTTGCTAGCTGATATTCCATTGTGGGGGAAGCCAGCTCCATCAGTTTCAATGCGGTGTGACTCACAAGCTGCAATTGGGGTCGCGAATAATCAAGCCTATAATGGAAAGAGGAGGCATATTCGCTTGAGGCATGCTATAGTTAGAAATCTAATTAGAAATAATGTAATTTCACTCGCGTTTGTAAAGTCAGAGAGGAATATTGCAGATCCTCTCACCAAAGGCCTTTATAGAAAAATGGTGCTAGAGTCGGCACAAGGAATGGGTTTAAAGCCTATTGTGGAGTGAATTATGATGGATACCCTTCTTAGAAAGTTTCTAAGTTCAAGGGTCAAACTAAGTCATAAAAGAACTCAGTAGATACTACTACCATTCCTATATTAATAAAAGTGATGTAGTATTTGTTTTTTACCGTAAAATGTGTAAGGATGAGTAAAATACTCTTAATAAGTTCATAGCCTTGATAAGGTGGTTTGAAACAGTACAAACTTGATGAACTTACCTATGTGAATGTGGGGGTTACGCCCAATCCCCTATGAGATCCCTAATGCTTAGGATCTCTAGAGCATTCATGAAAATCCAGGCATTGTGGGGCACTTATATAGATATCGCGAGAACGTTTCTTATTTTGAAAAAGGTTTAGTGTGCAAGTATTGATTATGAACTCCGTAGAAGGTTCAAAGAGAAATCTACCTAATACGACAATATGACATATTTGTATGCACTGGGTATCAATTCAAGTCTCTAAGACATTGATGCTTACAAAACTAAGTATCTATTGCCCAAATCTTCTTTTTTAGCCCTGTTTCTTTCTGTCTCTTCTTTTAAATCATGTGGGGGATTGTTGGAGTTTGTGGAGAAGAGTAATACAAAAAACTCTTGAGTTGCTTCAAAAGAATATGAAGAGTTGGGGATCCCATATAGGAAGAATAAGGGGTGAGTGGTGAGTTTATTAATAGTTATGTTCCTAGTATCTATTGAGTTGGTAACTTGGTAGGCTTTTGTGGTTGGGCTCTTGATTAGGCTAGTCCACACGCGCGCGCGCGCCGCCTCCGCCGCCCGTCCGGACCTGACCGGGTCGGGGCGTGGGCCGTGGGCCATGGGCTTTGGGAAATAACTTAACTAAATTTTTACGGGAAAAATTTGTCATCTTTTTATGACTGTTATGGAATCAGTCAATTCCTTAATCCACTCCTTATTGACTGCTTCCACTAGCCGTTAGTGGGCAGTTTCCTTTGCCCATTAATTACCGTTTTTAACACGGTTTTAGGGGTCAGTTTTCCCTTCTTCTATCCCTATATATACCCTTTCCTGGCACAGTTTTTGACACAGAAAATTATCCTCTCATACTTCTCTCTCAAACACTGGGCAATATTAAGAGCGTTCTCAAACTGTCTCTCTGTACTTCACCGGCGAGTCAGTGTTGTGTTAACCCTGGAGGTTGGTTTGCCACGAGTCCGTGTGTTCGTAGCGGGGCAATTTCAACTTTAGGGCAGTGATAATATCACGACACAGCAATTTTACAGATAAGTTATTAATCTTACAGTCATACTTCTTACAGGGCCTAAACTCACCTTTTGAGCAAAGTTAAGGGGGGTGATTTCACCACCTTCGCTATTAATTTTCTAATATACCCTTGTCAAAATTGGCACCTTCCCCGGTATCCTGAGATTTTATCTGGTTAAACCTTAAATCACAGTAAAGAGACTAAGAAATGGCCATTACCATATTTTTTTCTTACAATTGAGGTGAGTTGTTGCAATCAAATTTACCCACGAAAAATCAATCATACAAAGCAGCAAAATATTAAGCTTCAAGACAGAAAGAAAAAAAAAACACTCACCAGAATGGCCAGTGAATATATGCATTGAATCGTCAGCTTCCTCTGCATATACCCAAAGCAGCAAAATTATGCATTAAGGGAAAAGAAAAAAAAAGCTTCGATTTTTCCTTTTCTTAATATGAAATTTGATCTTACCAACATGTTCATCATCAGGACCCTGATCATCATCAGCTTCAGGAAGCTCTGATTTCATTTGAGACAAGAAATTGTCAAAAACCCAAAAAAAAAAAAAAAAGAATTTGAGACTAAGTAAAGGGTGTAAGAGAAGAGAGATAAAGTACCTTCCTCGTCAATAGGGATTTCTCCAATGATGTCATCCTCGTCAAGAAAAACGTCCCCCTGGCCATGTTCTTCGGCTTCTGGCTCGTTACTTGAAGAATCCATTGCTTTTTCTTTCTTTCTTTCCTCTCGAGAGTGCAAAATCAGAAGGGTTTTCAATGGGGTTTATCAATGTTCAATGGGCTTTGCTCTCCTCACCTAAGGAAGTAATAAGGATATATATACTTTGGGTTTGTTCTCTTCGGCTAATTCTAGCTGAACTGAACTGAATTTATTAGAACTGAACTTATTAGAGCTGAACTGAACTGAATTTATTGGAGTTGAACTGTACTGAACTGAACTTATTGGAGCTGAACTGTACTGAACTGAACTTATTGGAGCTGAACTGAACTGAACTGAACTTATTGGAGCTGAACTGAACTGAACTGAACTTATTGGAGCTGAACTGAACTGAATTAAATTGAATTAAATTATAATAAGCATATGAATAATAAGTAAATAATAATTATTATGAATATTAAATAATAAGTAATAATAATTCTAAGTAATAATAATTAAATTAATAATTTAGAATAATATCAAATGAATAATGATAAAATTATTTTGATGTTATTATGATAGTTATAAATAAATAAATAATAATAATAAATTAATTTTAAAAATAATAATTACTGATAATAATAATAATTAATAATGAGTAATTACAATTATTAGTATTTATATATAAATACTTATTGATGATGATATAATATAATGTCTAAGAAGTAAATTAATAGTATTACCATTATAATAATAGTTAGCTTAAAACATGGGTTGATGTGTGCTTCTAACCAAACCACGATTTGTGGGAGGTTGGTCTATGATAGAAATACACCAAACTGCCAAAAGTATATTTAATATACAACGTAACGACAATGTTATATTTTAAATAGTACTGCAGTATTATTAGCAACTTTGTAATTTTTTCATATCTTCTAGCTTTTTTTAGCTTATTTGTATGATGTAATAGTGAATTTTATTCAGTAAAATAAAGCAACAATTGCAAATTAGAATACTCGTATTGACATGAAATTTGGTTAAACCGTGCACCAACCCAAACTTTGCTGAGTCATAATAATAATAATAGTAATAATAATGAGTAAAGATATAATAACAATAATAATAAGTAAAATAAATTAGACCAACAATAATAATATTAAACAAAATGATTAAATAATGAATGGAGCTGAACTGAACTGAATTTATTGGAGCTGAACTGAACTGAACTTATTGGAGCTGAACTGAACTGAACTGAACTTATTAGAGCTGAACTGAACTGAACTTATTGGAGCTGAACTGAACTTATTAGAGCTGAACTGAACTGAACTGAACTTATTATAGCTGAACTGAACTGAACTGAACTGAAAATAAGCTGAACAGAACAGGCCCTTCTTCCATTTACAAATCTATACTAGATAATAAAGCCGTCCACCACATCACTCCACGTCATTATAAATAATTAATTAATTAATTTAATCTTCAATAAACAATAATTAAAGAAAATAATTATATTGTAAATAAAATTACATTCCTTATCTACAGCTACAACTAATCTTTATCTAAAACTACAATTGATATAAAATTATAAAATAAGCCATTAATTTCATTTCAAATCTCAAAAAATTTTAGTTTTTGCATCGTTAGATACGTCTCGAAAAATACTTTGAATCAAGATCCACTTATGATATGTTTTCGCTCTGCGTCATTATACATAATTAATTAATTAATTAATTTAATTTTCAATAGACAATAATTAAAGAATATAATTATATTGTAAATGAAAATTACATTCTGTTATATTCTCGCTATATGATAGGCAGAATAGGTTCA
Organism: Patellifolia procumbens; assembly: GCA_947645195.1. NCBI lineage: Eukaryota > Viridiplantae > Streptophyta > Magnoliopsida > Caryophyllales > Amaranthaceae > Patellifolia > Patellifolia procumbens. Next base: position 77,513 of record CANSGD010001393.1, on the reverse strand, counting down.
ATTATGATTCAAGAATGGCTAAGGACACTCTCAAAGACTCAATGGAATTCAGAACATCCCTTAAAATACAAGCAACCATGTTCTTAGTCTTAGGATCAATGGAACTAGATGGACCTCCATCACATTCCTTATCTAAAGCTACAACTAATCATTTTCTAAAACTACAACTGATATAAAAATTATAAAATAAGCCATAACTTTCATTTTAAATCTCAAAAAAATTTAATTTTTGCACCGTTAGATTCGTCTCGAAAAATACTTTGGATCAAGATCCACTTATGATATGTTTTATTATATATAATTAATTAATTTAATTTTCAATAGACAATAATAAAAAAATGATTATATCGTAAATAAAAATTACATTCCTTATCTAAAACTACAACTGATAAAAAATTACAAAATAAGCCATAACTTTCATTTCAAATCTCAGGAAATTTTATTATTGCACCGTTTAATTTCGTCTCGAAAAATACTTTGAATCAAGATCCCCTTACATATGTTTTCTGGAATTGCAAAAAAAGAAACTTATATTTTACTAAAGGTGTCAACTAGCCATTCATTAATTAATAAAATAAGTTTATAAAAAATTAAACACGTAGTCATAAAAGAATCCAAATTGCGCAGTGATGGATAATATCACTCATATTAATTGTTATGGTGGTAATCGCGGCATAAGGGCATTTTCTATTTGAAAGGAAATGTCAAATGATGTTTTAGAATTGAAGAATCTGCATATCCTACGAAATACATGTGGGTAAAAGGTGATTTTTATTTGGGTGCATCAATTAGGGTTACGTCAGTTAAAATATTATTTTGTTGTTGAATTATAGTTAGTGCACCCTAACACAAAATATACAAAATCATAAGGTCATTTTAGAAAAATCTAGATAATCACCATATCGAATTTCTAAAAAATCTTTTTGGTCACTCATTTCTTAAAAAGTTAAGTTGATTTCTCAAAAATATATTTCGATATACACCTTACATATTTTTTCAAAAAAGATATTCCTATTTGGTCAACTATCAACTAGGTGACACAAGTATGTACTACTTAAAAAAAGTCCCCAGTTGAGAAATTCAAGTAAGCGTATGCAACGTAATGAATCTTAATGATACATGTAATTTCAAACCAATACAGATTATTGTCAAACACAAAACCACAAAAAATAATATAAATATATTTAATCATGCAATTTAAGTTGGGAATATAGATTTATACATCTCGAAATTGGTATGCAAATCAAACCCAAAAGGAAACCATGCATTATAATCTCAAACTAAATGATCTCCATGGATGAAGAGCAATTATTTTTTACCTAGATGAATCATGATTTTTCTTCATAAAACTGTTCGAAATCATTCAGACACACGTCATTTCAGACAAGCTAAGTTTTATTATACGCTCGTGTGTATTATGAGCATGGTACACCCAAGGCTATATTTTTGCTCATTGCTCATTGCTCATTTGGACGTCTCAACACATGTTGATCTGATGAGAATAAGCAATCATAGTATAACTATTGTAGCACAAGTTCTTCAGGTGAATTGATTAATTTATAGAAGAAATAAAAGTGAAAAAGAGTAATTATGTGACTCTACAATGTCGACAATATCAGTAATAGTCTAGAGGAAACATGTTTGCTGTGTTTTTTATTTTATTTTGAGAGTTAACTTTACCAAATTAATATTTGTGTATTATGACAACTTTAACTTCAATTTATTTTATTTTTCAAACCGCCAAAGCATATAATGACTATTTATAGAGGGACACTACTATACCTATAAAAGAAAAAAAAATAAGTTCGAGATAAAGAAAATTATTAGCTCTTAATATAAGAATCATCTAAACATTAAACAATTTTTACGTTAGTTAGATGAGAATTATATGTAAATAACTACCGAAATATAATATCTATCAGTTTACTAATTAGTTTATAATATTTTGTTAATCTTAAACTGTTTAACGCTGAAATTTAGATATAATGAAAATTATAACTAAATAAAACTCAACCCGGGCATTGCCCGAGTCAGAAACTAGTAAATGATATACTTGAAGTAGTTTTTAATTCGGGGTATTTTTTAATAAAGAAAAATGATAAATACAACTATTAGGATTATATATAAGAATTTAAATAAGGGAATTTAAGTACCAAGCTTGGCTTGGTCTAGTGGTAAGAGTTTGGCCCATGACTTCAAAGTCATGGGATCAAATTCCACTAGGGGCATTTAGGGGTGGGGATTCCCTTACCATTCCCCCTACCCTCAAGTGTCTGGCCCAATACGAGCCACTTCTCCTTACCAAAAAAAATAAGGGAATTTAAGTAACTTTTAGATATTAATAACACCTATGTGCGTGTGATTGTCGCATAAATTCTCAACTTAATACTATTTTAAGTAATATATTTAGTGCTTAAATACCCTTAGCACTGCATATATCATTACCTAAAATAAATTTTATACTTTTCTTATTTTTATACATGGTAAACATTTGGTTGTGAAATGAAATTTATGCCCTAACTTTTTTTAACACAACTTAACAACTTAACAACATTATTTTCATCTATTTATGTCCTTAGGGGACCACACCCACTAATTTTACTTACCATTATCTTTCCTATAAACACCGTTACAATATTTTGCCTCAAAATTCGTAAAAGCAAAAGTGTATCATTTATTTCCAAAGGAGGAAGTATAATTTTGCACAAAATATAGCAGGGGTAGAAAAATCAATAGTCTGTTTAGGGTGTTTTTAAAAAATAAATTTTTAATAAACATTTAGTTATAGAGACAAAATAATGGTCATCTAATTAGAAATAAAAAAAAATTAATGATAATTTTTGGTGTCCTCTACCTCTATAGAATAGAAATTTTCTCATGTCGCATCGTGTTGACTAGGCATGTTTTTCACGTTACTAATAGTCAATTTTGATAATAATATATTATTAAAAATAAAAAATTCATTTTGGTAAATATATCTTGAGATTAACCTAATAAAAATTAAAATTATATTTCCTCTATTTCCAAATATTTGCAACATTAGCATAGTAATCATTATTCATCTACCAATCTTATGTTATATCTTTCTTCAAGTGCATAAGAAAAGAATATAGTCAAGTGGAGTCTTATTTGATTCGTCTAATTTATATTATCATAGTATCAACTTTTTATAATTTTTACTTATCAATAATTAGATATATTAAGGTTCAAAGTATTGCATTGGATAGTATGCAAACAAGAACTATTGCGAGTATTGCGAAACAAAGGAAGTAATAAGTATTTTCGTTTGTTGGTAATTAAAATGATAACGAAGTGTAAAAATTCATACAAAGCATCTATTAAGAAAACAAAAGGAAATAGATGCAATAGATTAACTTTAGTAGCATTCCCTCTGTTTTCTTAAATTTCTACCCATGTGTTAGGCTTTGTTTGGCTAATAGATTAACTTTTTTTTGTTTGGCTTTTTACATTAAAATGCAAGAAAAAGGAGCAACGATAAAGAAACAGGAGGATACATGGGAGAAATAAAGAAAAAAGAAAGGTGATGAATAGGGATGAATTGTTTTCCTCTATCTAGGGAGAAAAATATTTTCACTACTCTATGGAAATCTTATTTGAATCATTAGGAAAACTATTTTCCACCTCTTACAAATCAAACAAAGGAAAATGTGAAAATTAGATTTTCCATGTAAATATTTTCCTCCAAACTGAATAGAGCCTTCGTTTATATTCGATTTTTCAAGTTTTATTTGATTTTACTCTATTTCTTATTTGCCATTTTTTTTTCATCACTTATTGGAACTCATTTAATCTTGTTGGCCTCAAAAGTAACTAAAAACACTAAGGTATAACTTAAGAAAACAGATGGAGTATTAACTAAAAGGTGGACAAAATTAACATGACACTGAAAATTAAATATCGGCTTTGAGTTAATATTTTGGCATATTTAATTAAATACGCTAATCCGACATCGCGGTTTTATTAATTGAGTTGGATAAGGGTTGAGTTTTTGAAGCCAAACCTAACATGATAACTGGTTTATCTAATTGAATTGCATTACAATAAACATTTTTCCTTCTTATATGTTCACCTATATTCTTGGATTGTTAAATTTAGTTAAGTTGATATTCATTTTTATAAATTATAAGATGTTAAATTAACTTATGCATTAACTCTTTTTTGGTATAAACTCATTGAATTAAATTGTGAATAGCATACATAAATGATAAAGGTGATAAACGGGTCAATCTGAAGCCCACATATATAATAAAAGGGTTGGTTTCGGTCGAGGGATCCTCACCCGTACAAATAGAAGTGACAGGGTTCGGGTAGGCAATTCGTCAACATGTGAACCCAAAATGAAACTGACATTTTGACACTATCCAATCCATTGGTCAACTCTACTATTCACATACTTATTCGGTTGTTTGTGATGTGTACCTAACAAAAAGTATAGTTATGTTGGATGTTGTATTACGTAAACTTGTTGTAAACGGTGTTTGTCCAGATGATGGACAGGTGTAGGGTTGATAATATTGGGAGGCTTGTGCAGAGACGTAGCTTCGTTCCCAAACCTGCAAAAGGGGAAAACCAAATCGGAGGTTTGGGTTTGATTCCCTCTCCGATGCTTAAGTCAGTATTCAATAGATAAAATCTGAGTATGAAATTTTGACAGAGTAAGTTTAAGAGAGTAGTTGTGTGTCTTTTACCTGATTATGAGGAGCTATTTATAGTATCTATGTATAGAAAGAAGCACCCTAAAATAGAGGGATGTGATTGGTTGAGCAATGAGAAGGTGACACTTGTCATAGTGTCATTGCCTTAAGCCCTTTAACCAATCACTTTCTTCCTTTTATTGGGATTTGGGCTGATTATTCCCTCCTTTAGGGAATAATTGGGCCTCTTTATTCAGAATTGGTGAGGTCACCAGTTATCCTCTTGCATGCCGCCAAGTGTCGTATAGAAGAGGAGCCATGTGTCACCAATCCATTGGGCCACGTCGCAGTCTTTGACTGGACCACGTGTCCTCCTTTTATTTGTTACAACAGATGTTTTTTTAAATTGGTCTTAATATTTATTGTTAAGATATCAACTTTTCATAATATTTACTTTACGATACATGAAAATATTAAAACTACAGAGTATTATATTGACAAACATAAGTGTTGCAATTAAGTAACATGTTTTATGTTTACTAAAGTTTGATGAGGGCTTAAAAGCAACGTGAAAAAGCTTCTTTTTTCCTTTTCATAACATTAAAACCTGCTTACCAACATGTTCGTCATCAAGGCCCTGTAACCTGTTGTCCATCAGCTTCAGGAAGCTCTGGTTACAAACGAGACAGGAAATTGTTGGCCGCAAAAAACCAAAAAATAAAACTTTGAAAGGTAAAATACTGTTTTAAAGAGAAGATAGAAAAGGGGGTGATAAGTACTAGCTTGTTTGTGATTTGCATCATTGCATGTCAAAAATTTTAGTTAGGTTGAATGTTCTTTGAATTTGTCTCAATATTTATTTTCAAGATATCAACTTTTCATAAGTTTTTAGTTTTTAATACTTCAAATTATTAAAACCTCAAAATATTATATTGACAAACATGAAGAATAACATGTTACAATTAATAAACAACGGAGCATATAGTTCATTAGTTTTATGTTTACTAAAGTTTGATGAGGGCTCAAAACCAAAGTGAAAAAGCTTTCTTTTTTCCTTCTTGTAACATCAAATTCTGCGTACCAACGGCTTCATCATGAAGGCCCTTCTCTCCATTAGCTTTGAAATAGTTCTGATTACGAGACAGGAAATTGTTAGTCGCAAAAACACAAAAACAAAACTTCGAAAGGTAAAATATTGTATGTTGTAAAGAGAAGACAGAAAAAGGGGTGATAAGTATCTTCCTTGTCACTAGGGATTTTTGTGTCGTCTGTTGGTGTTTTCCCACCTTTCCTTACTTTTTCCTATTTTATACACTCTCTCTCCAATCTAATTTTGTTTTTAACCTCACTATAATTATATTACATTATTCCTAATTTTCCACCCAAATAGTAAATGTCCAGAATGTGGAAGAACGGAGGGAGTACACAACATTTATATTCGATTCATATCAGAAAAGGTCATCAAAATAAATTTCATTCCAAAAGGCAATAATAAAAAATCAAAAAATATTAATTTTAAGACGATAAATGACTAAAGTATTTCACTATTGTATATCTACAATATTAGTTAGACCAAAACATATGACATATATACACAATATTAATTAGATAAAATATCAAAACTCACATCATAATATTACAATATCATATCTTACATCATAATACAAAATATCATGATATACTAATATACGGAGTAATAAGAAAATATATACATAATAATAATATATATATATACATACATATATATATATATATTGAACAATCCGTGCTTCGCACAGATTTCAACCCTTGTATAATTAGAGGAATTTCCTAATTCTCAAGCACAACTCTACGGGTCATGCATGACAAAACCGAAGAAAAAAAAAGGATGAAATAAAATCCAAAAAATAATACTTCCTCCGTTCCAAAAATAATGTTACACTTTTTTTCCACGCATATCGAGGAAGCGATTTAAGGGTGTAAATAAGCATATCTTTCAACAAAATTTTAATACAGGTAATATAAAATCCCATTCTTGCTTGTATTAGAAATTCGTCAAAGAATATGCGTGGAAAAAAAGTGTAACATCTTTATTGAAACAGGGAAAGTATTAACATTAATAAAAAAGAAAAAATCAAAAAATCTTTTTTAAAAAGTAGAAATAGGAATATAGGATTGTTTGTCCTAATCACGTGACAGTGTGACACAATATATTTTCCAAAATAAAAAAATAAATAAATTTCTCTCTCCCTCTCCCTCTGATCCGTTACCATTAACACTGGGGTTTGGAACTTGGGCGGTTGTCGACGGACGGTGAGAAGCCGCGGCGTGGCGCGGTGTTGTACGAGGTCTTCAATTCGCTCTAAAATATCTGGTCAGGTAAACTCAAACCCCATATAAAATCAATCGAACTAAGGAACGTTGATTTGATTTGATTGCTTCATGTTATGTTGAATGTCTGGATTTGCTGCTGCTTTGTATATTTAGACAATTACAAATTCGGGTTTCCATGAAAATAATTAGGAGAAACAGTTTTATCACTCATAATTTCGAAATTCATATACTTCTAAATTATTATTGGTACTTTTCGACTTACTGATTGAAGATTAATTTTGAATTCGAGCTTTGTACTATTGTTGTTGTTTTGTAGATCTGGTTCACTGATTGAAGTATTCTAGAGACTTAATTGTTGTTGTTTTGTACTTTTGTTGATAAATTTCGACTAACTGGTTCATATTATTGCTCAATAAATTGTTTTTAGATCTGGATCTTGTTTATTTTCTGATACCTGGTAGTTTTTATGAAGTGGGTATGACACATATATTTATTTAGTTATTTTTAATTTATGTTATGTTTATTATTAGAGATAGATTAGGATACTAAAGATATGATAAATATCTTTATTATATATTAGTAGTTAGGATATATTTCCTCTAAGATAATATTATATCCTAACTACTAATATATCACAAAGATATTTATCATATCTTTAGTATCCTAATATATCTCTAATATATTATCTTATGATTTATTTCCAATAAGTATTAGATAAGTATTAGGAATAATATATCTTTTAGATATTGTTTCCGAGTAGGAGTTCCTATGTACTCCTATATATATATATTGTAGTCATAGTTCATTATTGAACATAACTTAATAAAATCATATTGTTTCTCTCCTCTTATAAACTTACCATTTATTTTCTGAATTTTGGGAGTTTTTAGGAAGTTAAAGGAAGTCGAGCCAAACTCAAGCCGGCTCGAGCCCCAATATTGGTATAGACATGGATAAAAGGTTGAAACGTTGTGCCACCACTCCTGCTACCACCACCACTGTAATACCCCAAAAATATCTAGAAATATTAATAATAAACTAAATAACGTTAAGTACAAAAATATATATAAATATGTATAAGTTACCCGGAGTCTTTTACGTTTGAAGAATGTCAAGGTTGGAAGTTTAAGTGATTATTATGAATAATGAATTGAGTAATTTGTAGGAATTCATAGATGCGAATAGCGGAATTTCAGGAAACAATTTCCTAACATCTATAACAGAATCGCATGCATAACAATATATGAATCGATACATAGAGTAGAGAATACACAAACCTTTTATTCACGACTTGAACAGGTATGTAGGGTTTGAATACTGCAAAGTATTATTGCAGATCTGGTTACTGTAGAGATAAAGAACTACAATTGTAATTCCTCTACTTAGTCCACGAACACCGATTAATACCCACGTCTGCTAGAACGGAAGAGTATGAACTATTCACTCTCTTGCTTTTGATGGGATAGGCGCCTAGACTAAAGAGGGAGAAATGTTTTCCTTTTTACTCTCTTTTGTGTCAAGTTACTGACTAACTGAATTGTTCCATCTCTCTTCTTATTATATCTATATATAATAAATAGAGATTAGGTTAAGAGGAAAGGAAAAAACTAAAACCCTAATCACCCTAATAGTGGCCGGCCCTTATAAGCCTTTATGGGCTTATAATTTATTTATTAATCAGTGTTACTTTGTGTGACCTCATAGGATTAATTAACTTAGTTGTAGGCCCAAACCAATTTGTCTACAAACCGTAATTTATTCTCTAGCAAGCAAATACGGTTACTAAAATAATTAACTATATTATCTCCATAAATACAATCCCATTTATATTTAGTAATTGCGGAAATTGTCTAAGGACATATTCCTTCAATCTCCCACTTGTTCGTAAGACAAGTACGCAATATTAAATTCCTTAAGTCTCTTAATGCCAAATTTGATAACACGATGTTATATACTCAAATATGTTTCTTGATCACCGAGGTTGAATTGTTCAACTGAAGATCAACTCTTTAATCTCATTTTAGCATGGCCATGCGTTTTTACAATTCTCCCTCATCAAGAGGCCCAGACACCATTCCTATCAGATAGGAGGACTTATTCAATCTTGTATGACCATAACTCCCACTCAATTCTTAGCCAACCTGGGCATTGCCTTTATAACCTCCTTTTACGGCACAGTGTTTAACAATGTCAAAGCTAAACTAATCATATCATGGTTATTAAGACATACTCATGTCCAAGGAATCTATTAAATATAGACATTCCGATTCTACTATTAGAATCTAATTAGGTCAAGTCTCAATGTATCAACCATACATCCATATTTGTTAATTTGACATCCCTATGTCTCTATAGCCCAAGGAACTGCGCTATCAATTAACATTATGCTAGTCTTTTAACAAGTCACTTATGTCCAATTCAGTGCCTTAAACTAGGGACATATTATAAACTGTGGTTTTTGTTCACTATATAGGGTTCCATTCATCACAACGTTTATGATGATCCTATTTCAAACACAATTTATTTGGACATCTTATTTAATACTAAACAAATTAAATAAGAATGTAGATTTTTTTTGATAAACAATTCCAAGCATAATCAATGTCTTTACAAATGCAAACATAAAGTAAGCATTATAAAGCCATTCTTTTATATGCTTAAGCCCATAGACCTAGTATGACCTTCATGCTTAGGTCGAGCAACCGGTTTAGTCTTTGGATCTCCCACATTCTCATCAATATGAATCTTGCTTATTCTGTATAGAACTCTTACAGCTCATAATTTCTCCATTGGGACAAAGAATGAAACCAGATGGAGATCGGAAATCATCTTTGTCACCTTGGTAATTCGTATATGCCTATCATTAACAACAAACTCAATTTCTCCTCCATATACCAATCAATGATCCTCAGTTCTTCGTAAGTACATAAGGATATTCTTTGCACTCATCTAGTGCGTGTAACTTGGATAAGACTGGTATATGTTGCATTTACTCGTAGTATAGGCAACATCTGGTTGAGTGCAAAGCATAGCATGCATACATAATGGAACCTAATGCAGAAGCATAGGGAACATTACTCAATCTCTTGACTTCATCAGGTGTCGAAGGACACGGAGTCTTGCCAAGTGATATGCCATGTTTCATGGAATTGAAATCTCTCTTAGAGTTTTCCAGCTTGAAGCTAGCAAGAACCTTATCTATATTAGTTCCTTGACTAAGTTCAATCAGCCTTTTTAGATCTATCTCTATAGATCTTTATTCCCAAAATATACTCTGCCTCTCCTAAGTCTTTCATAGATAAACGATTTTTAAGCCATCCTTTGACTGACTCAAGCACGACTTATCATTTCCTATGAGAAGTATGTCTTCCACATACAAGACTAAAATTGTTATATTACTCCCACTCAATTTCTTGTATACACAAGATTTCTCTTCATTTATGAGGAAAACAAACTTTTTGATTACCTAATCAAATCTGAGGTTCTAACTCCTGTATGCTTGCTTCAATCCATAAATGGATTTCTTAAGCTTGCATACCTTCCCTGAATTTGTTGGATGTTCAAAGCCTTGAGGTCGTGTCATATACACATCCTCTTTCAAGAACCCGTTCAAGAAAGCGGTTTTTACATCCATTTGTCGTATTTCATATGAAATGCGGCAATTGCAAGGATTATCCTAATGGATGGCTACTAGGGAAAGGTTAAATTCATAGTTTATACTATGAATATGACGGAAACCTTTTGCCACTATCGTAGCTTTGAAAACACTAATGTTTCCGTCTTTGTCTGCTTTCAATTTGAAAATCCATTTGCATCCAATGGGTCTCACGCCATCAGGCAAATCAACCAAGTCCCATACTTGATTTTCAGACATAGATTCCATTTCGGATCTCATGGCTTCACGCCATTTCTAGGAGTCCTATCCCTCCAAAGCATCTTTGTAGCTGATAGGCTCACACTTAATAAAATCGTTATTTTAGAACTTTCCGTCGAAAGAAAATCAACATATTTTCTTGATGGAATGGTGATCCTATGAGATCTACGTAGGGGAACAACAGAAGAAGAATCTCGGTCGTTAGACTTAGAAGCTTCGCATGGATTCGATCCAAGTGGGACGTTAGGAGGTTCGTGGATAGGATTTACTACCCCCCCAACATTTTCATGCTGGTCCGCCTCTAATGAGGTGTTAACCTCACCCATTTGTTGCTCATCTCGAATTTCTTCGAGATATATATACATTTCTCCCACTTGTCTTCTTTGGAAATAAACTTATTTTCAAGGAAGACACTATAGCGAGCAACAAACACTTTGTTTTCGCTACGGTGGTAAAAATAATATCCCTAGGTCTCTTTGGGATATCCCACAAAGAAACACTTTTTAGATTTGGGTGCTAATTTATCAGATAGTAAACGTTTTACATAAACTTCACACCCTAAACCCTTAGAAAAGACATTTTAGGAACGGTTCTGACCATATCTCATATGGAGTCTAATCTACTGCTTTGGATGGAGTCCTATTGAGTGTAAGCGCAATTGTATCAAGAGAAAATCCCAAAAGAAATATAGAGAGATCAGCAAAACTCATCATGGATCGTACCATATCTAATAGGGTGCGATTCCTTCTCTTGGAAACACCACTGAATTGTGGAATTTCCTGTTGAAGTTCATTGTGAAAATATTCCACAATCTTTCAAATGATCACCGAACTTTTGACTCAGATATCCCCTCCATGACCAGATCATAAAGATTTAATCTTCTTGCCAAGTCGATTTTGTACTTTATTTGGAATTCTTTGAATTTTTCAAAGGCCTCCAACTTATGCCGCGTGAGGTAAACATATCAATATGTGCTTACATCATCAGTAAAAGTAATTAAGTAACTTACCCTCCCCTAGCCAATGTATTCTTAGGTCCATACACATCCGTATGTATGAGGGCGAAGAGGTCATTGGCCCTTTCACTCGAACTAGTGAAAAAAGACTTTGTCATTTCTCCCATTAAGCAAAACTCACACATCAGATGATTCAAAATCAAATGATTTTGAGAACTCCATCTTTATGTAATTTCTCAATTCGTTTTGTACTTATGTAGTCTCATCGACAATGTCATAGGTGTATTGGGTTTAATTCATTTGACTTATGTTTCTCGCTATTTTTATAGATATGTGTTTGTGGAACATACAAACCATTTGATAACTTAGTAGAGATACAGAACATATCATTCAAATAAGAAGAAAACCAATTCTTCTTTATTGTGAATGAGAAAACTTCAGAATCCAAAACAGAAACTGAAATAGTGTTCAGCAATATTTTAAAACATAACAACAATTATTAAGTCTCAAAATAAATCCATAATGTAAAGATAGACTGAAAACTCCCACTGCCTAGGCGGCAACTCGAGCTCCATTGCCATTGCAATTCTACCTCTCCATTAAGCGTGTCTCCTACTTCTTTTTAGATCTTGCACATTACAGATAATGTGAGAACTACATCTAGTATCAAATACACATGATGCAAAAGTAGTTTAAGTTATCTCTATAACATAAATACCTGAAGAAGAAGCTCTAGTCTTCTTGTACTCCAGATACTTAGGGCAGTTCCTCTTCCTATGACCCACCTTGTGACAATAGTAGCACTCATGTATTGCTACTATGGCTTTAGGTGTTGCCTTTGGCTCCTCAGAAGTGTTGGGCTCAGCAACTTGTTTGCCTTTGCCCTTACCCTTCTTAGACGGAACTCCGTGCTTCTTGAGCCCCTTGCCCTTTTGCACCATCAAAACATCCTTATGCTCCTTTATGGGCTCAGTAGGCAAGCTCCTTTCAGCCTGAATCTGTATACCATGCAACTCTTGTATGGTCTTTTCCCCTCCTTGCATATAGAAGTTCAAACTAAAGTTCTTATATGCATCAGTGAGTGAATTGATGATCATATCAATTGCTATCTCTTTGGGATAGGAAAATCCCAACTTGGTCATTTGCTCAAAATGACTAATCATTTTGAACACGTGGGGACCAACTGATTTTCCTTTCTCCATATTACACTCAACAAGCTTGCGGTTCACTTCGAACCTCTCCAACCTAAGATGCTTTTGAAAAAAGGTTCGCAACTGTTGGATTATTGTATAGGCATCCATTCCTTCAAAACGTTTTTGAAAGTCAGGTTCCATACATGCAAGCATCAAACATGTGACAGGCACAGATTTGTTTATGAGTATTTGCCTAGCTATCCTATCAGCTTGGCGAGAATTCTCGGGAAGTGCAGGAATAGGAGTTTCAAGAACAGTTTCTCTCCTTTCATTTCTGAGAACTATTCTCAGATTTCTCTCCCAGTCTAGGAAGTTCTCTTGGTTGAGTTTTTCTTTTGCAAGAATAAAGCGCAAATTATAGCCAGAGTGATTGTTGTTGTTGTTAGACATGACTACAAAAAATAGTAAACAATCATTCAATCAAAAAGTTTATCAATGATGGTTATTTAAACAAATTTAAACAACTATTAATACTTTATTCAAAATATAAAACCCCATATTGAATAAAGAAATAACCAAGATCCCCTCCCACTAAAATTAAACGGACTTTGGCCCTGCCTTTAAAGATAGTGATAGAGGTAAGTAAACCACTTTACTAATTATAACAATTTATAATTCTTGGTAGATAGGTTAATAACTCTTTATAAACTCCTATCTCACTGCTTCAAAACCCAAAACTTTATCTTTTGATGATTTTGTTGAGTCAAACCAAACATTAACATGTAAGTTTCAAAAAACCTACCCTACTATCCTCGGAATTATGAGCAACACCCTGCTTTGGCAGAACCTATTACTCATGATCTAAGGCTTTATAGGTGTTGTTTGGAAAAGCATTTAAACTCAATATCACCCTTGGGGACTCAAGTTTATTATGTTGGTTATATTAAAAGGTGAACACATTATATAAATAACCACACATAAACTTGAGTGAGCATTTAAAAGAAATTAAATGCATAAACAATCAAAGAAGAACTTAAAACGCGATCCTAGTATGGCCCCTAAACCTAGAAAATCTAATCTTCATGAATCCTCCCTTGGGACTTTCTTGGATCTCCATCCTTGATTCTCCACGGAACTTCAATCTTGATCTTCATTTAAATTATTCTAAGCAAAGAATTTAAATTACAAAAATACAAACGATACGCAGATCGTATTTTAATTACAAAAATACATAACGATGCACAGATCGTATTTTCTATCCTAGTTTGGGCCATACCAGTCACGATTGTGCAAATATAATATCAAACATATTATAATATACATCTAAGCAAAATTATAATATCATCATATTATAAAAAAATATCGACGTAATATAATATCAGACATATTATGTGCATCCATGAAAGAAATATAATATCATCATATTATAAATCATAACTTATTTACTCCATTAACGTTTAATGGGTAATAACAAATATTTCCAAAATATATAAAACATTCACGCATTTATTTAGAAAATAAAATGCAAGTAAAAGTAACACAATTATATAAATACAAAATTTATTTACTCCATTAACGATTAATGAGCAAATAAAATTTTCCATTATAATTTTAAAACTTAACAACTTTAAGTTAGAAAATATTTAGGAAATATAACTCGAATTAATAATTTTCCTAAAATTAGTCATCTTAACAAATTTAAGAATATAACTAATAAGAAAACTTTCATTCTTTTCATTCAATTACAACTTTAATATGATATTAATCTCCATTAATATTAATTTGCATAATTGAAAATTTTATAACTTTTGCCCAAAGAAAATCAATAAATCAGAATTTAAATCACCATTAACCAAAAAACAAAACAAAAAATAGATGGACTGAGCTAGGCCCGGCGGAGGCCCGCAGCCCAGCCCAGCCCAGCTGCTGGCCCGCGAAAGCAGCACAGGCTGCTGGCTTCTCGCGACCACCAGATCCGCAGCAGTGACGCAACCACACAGGGCTGCAGTCACGCGTGCGACCCGCCGGAGGGATGGTGGTGGATCGCCGGAGTGATGTCGGTCAAACGAAGCAACTGGATTGCCGCCATACTCGCCGGAAAAAGCGAGGAGTAGCCCAGAATTTTCGAAACAATTTTCGTAAAATCTGGGTTGTTTTCAAACCAAAAACCGAGAGATTTTCGGCTAAAACAACTAATTTTTGGTTTTTGTTTTGTGATTTAAACTTACAATAAGCTTATAAACACAATTTGGTTAACAAAGTACAACTCAATTGCAAAAATTTAACCATAAAACGAATTGGGGGAAAAATTAGGGTTTTTGATTGTTTCGAATCAAACTATTTGATTTCGAAACGAAAATCACAATTAAATACATCAATTTTCAATTCAAATCAAAACAAATCAAAGCCCTAATTCAATTTCACAAAATAAACACATTGAATTGCTGAATTTGGGAGCAAGAATTTCGACCAAACTAGGTCGAACAAAACCAAAATATTTCGATTTAAATTTCCGTAAATTAAATCAAAAACAATTTATTTTTGGGCAATTTTTAACATAAAATTCATAAATTTTATGCTTTTCAATTTATTAATATCAACATATTAATCTTGCAAATTAACACATATTAAAATTCCTCCTTGAATTGAATTGGAATTATGAACTTGATCATATAAAATTATGCAAGAGGCTAAAACTGATACCACTGTAGGAATTCATAGATGCGAATAGCGGAATTTCAGGAAACAATTTCCTAACATCTATAACAGAATCGCATGCATAACAATATATGAATCGATACATAGAGTAGAGAATACACAAACCTTTTATTCACGACTTGAACAGGTATGTAGGGTTTGAATACTGCAAAGTATTATTGCAGATCTGGTTACTGTAGAGATAAAGAACTACAATTGTAATTCCTCTACTTAGTCCACGAACACCGATTAATACCCACGTCTGCTAGAACGGAAGAGTATGAACTATTCACTCTCTTGCTTTTGATGGGATAGACGCCTAGACTAAAGAGGGAGAAAGGTTTTCCTTTTTACTCTCTTTTGTGTCAAGTTACTGACTAACTGAATTGTTCCATCTCTCTTCTTATTATATCTATATATAATAAATAGAGATTAGGTTAAGAGGAAAGGAAAAAACTAAAACCCTAATCACCCTAATAGTGGCCGGCCCTTGTAAGCCTTTATGGGCTTATAATTTATTTATTAATCAGTGTTACTTTGTGTGACCTCATAGGATTAGTTAACTTAGTTGTAGGCCCAAACCAATTTGTCTACAAACCGTAATTTATTCTCTAGCAAGCAAATACGGTTACTAAAATAATTAACTATATTATCTCCATAAATACAATCTCATTTATATTTAGTAATTGCGGAAATTGTCTAAGGACATATTCCTTCATAATTAACTAGAGTAATTCCACCTTTTCCTATTACTATTTCACGCTCAAAAGACCAGAAAAACGTTACTTTACACCCCTTCACTACACTCTCTCTCCCTCTCTCGATTACTCTGTCCTCTTCTCCACGGACAGCCGGCCAAATCCTTCCTTCCCCCTCCGTTCTTACAGCTCCTGCGTTTCAGTCTGCGCCGCCAGCAGCCTCGTCACCGGCAAGAAGCGCCGCGACCTTGTCGTTCCTCTGCAGCATGCAGGTAACGTATTTAGGCGGAAGCTTTCCTCTGTTTTATTGGGCTGCGAATTGGGCTATTAAAATCAAATGAAATATATTTATATAACAAGCAAACCTTGACAGTATATAGTAACAGAGTGATTGAAAGGTTTGGATGTTGGTGTTTATAATTCTTGAGTTTCATGTTCAATTTCGTATTGATGCATTTTACATTGGCTTGAAAGTATGTACATGTTTTATGAATTGGTTTGGTAATTTCTCAGAGGATTTGCAATTTAGGGACTGATTAGATAAAATAACAAGTTGAATCAATGTGAAATGGTATTCATATTGTTGCTAGGAATTTCGGTTAGTTGCTCAACCATGTTGGTTTGTGTATGCTATTTGTTCAGTTCAGTTTCTGATTTAGGAAGAAACAATTTAGCATTCTATCACCTTTCCTATAGTTGGGCCGGAAATGAAGCCAAATGCTTAGAAGAAATGTTTTAGAAGTTTAAACTCAGGAATGAATTTATTTTAATGTATAGTTGAGAGTCATAGTTGATTATTTGGGCACTTGTTATCTAATTAACAAGAAACGGGAAGGAATAAAAGAACCGTATCTAATTGCCAAAGGAACTAAATTGTTTTCTTTTACATTGTTAGTAGAGTGTGATACTAGATAATAACAGACCCTTCGTATTTGTAGAGTCCGAGTTCGTAGAAGAGGATTTTTAACGTCACCTTGCTGTTTACTTGAGGTAAGGGAATTTACCCTTGTGCTTGCTAAATGCCGACCATGTGCTGTAAGTTTTCATAATACTCTCTTTGGGAAACGAATGAAGTATTTAAAGTCGTTGAATACGTTAAAATTAAGCTTCTGGCTTTCAAAATGTTTTTGTAAAAGCAAGGTTACTAACGACTAGAGGATATTTGAGGCAAAGCCTGTCTATAGTGTACGGGGTGGACTGATCCCCACCTTAGCCATTAGATGCTCCTATCAGGCGATCCTGGTATGGAGGTGTGCACATATAAGTAGGGTCGGAAAGTTCCCTCTAGATCGGATTGCCCATTTTGGGTGGAGGAAAAGAAACAAAAGTACTTTACAGAATGGAGTTACATCAAAAACAGTATAAAGATAACAAAAAGGGTTTTGCAGAAGCAATTATTATTTTATTTCCACTGTTTGTCGTTTGCTTATTAGTTCATTGACTGTGTCTTTATACTGTCACTGCAGGTGTGTAAGTGTTCATGTACTTGCTTACGTGGGATAGAGGGGAGAGACGCATTGTACTGCAAACGAATTCTCTTTTTAATACTCGGATCGACATTTTGAGGTTTGGGGATGTAAACCCCCATTTGAATGTACTCCAGTAAGAATCGTACCTAAGTTATGCCTGAAATGAATTAGAGTAGTTATTACCTTGCTTCGCTCTCGGTTCCAACGGCCGAGGGTGGCAGTAGTGTCCCAATTACCGGCCAAAGCTCAAAAGGTTTTATTTATTTGTGTTTCTCAAAGTGACCTTTCCATTTTATTTCCAGGCTGGTAGTTGGGGCATTACAACCACAACTACCACCACCTTAAAGGAGGGCGGTGACAATGGCAACCTAGATAGACTCACTTGCCTATCTGACGAATTGTTAATTGGTATAATTTCTTCACTCCCCACTAAGGATGCTGTTGCTGCTTGTGCCTCCTCTAAGAGGATGATTACCGACATATTCCATTCGCTTACAAGGCTCAACTTTGATGACTCCCCTATATGCCATTGCTTGATGACACCCCATGCAATCGAACGTTTCCCCACTTTGCCTCTGTAGATTCCGTTCTCCGATCATACCACTCTCCCCATCTTACCAGGTTTAGACTTGGAGTGGGTCCGCCCTTTGTTAAGAAGTACGGGTATAATTACAAGCATAAAGAAGATCAGTGTCACAACGGCTGTTCTCCGGACTTGAAATCCACCCATATTAATGCGTGGATTTCTTTTCCTTTAACCTTTTCTGGACTCAAGGAGCTTGACCTCCGCGTTCATGTGAGGGAAGAAGGGGGTATTCAGCTGCCACCACAAGTTTTCAGTTGTGACACGTTAGAGATTTTGAAGCTTGATACTAACCTTGGTCTTAATCAAGCTTCTGCCACCTCTACATCATTCCATCTTCCCAAATTAAAACTACTCTCCTTACATGCTGCTATGATTCCCGACGATTCCCTTGTGATAAGGCTCGTTGCAGGCTGCCCTATGCTTGAAGATCTCACCTTGTTTGCGATTTGGGACCATGCCTCTATTATAAGAATCTCTTCGCCTTCTCTTCGGAGACTGTCTCTTGATGTGTGGAACAAATATGAGGAGCATCACTGCAGTGACTTTGTGCTTATTAATAGTCCTAATTTGGAGTATCTTAACTACACTGATGACTTAGCATCACATTACAGCATCACAAACATGGATCGCCTCGTCGAAGCATACCTTGACCTTGAAAACGACATATTGGAGGTTGCCTTTGAGGTTTCTGACCAGCTAAAACTCACCCTTTTGAGGTCAATGTCTAATGTTCAGCGTTTGACTTTGGTTGATGAATTCTTACAGGTTCGTCTCAATTTCTGATCTTGCCTCTGTTCTGTCATCAATTTTAATCTTAATTGACTGACTTGACTGCCTGTTATCTGTTGTTGGTTAAAGGAATTTAACCGTGAAGAGTTTAAGGATCAACTGCCCTTGTTTCATAATCTGAAATTTTTAAGATTGGGTTTCATTCAAGGTACCTATTGGGATAGTATATTGTTGGGATTTCTTAATTGTTCATCTGTCTTGGAAACACTTGTATTTCCTCAGGTTAGTGTACATTTGGTTTTGTTCTGATTTGATATACTTACAAATACATGGACTGAATTCAGGAATGGTTTAACAAATTTATGTATTTTTTTTTTTTATTTTTTTTGCAGGGCGTAGCTGTAAAACCTGATTACAAAGAGGAGGAGGAACTTGCATCAGAACAACAGTTTTGTAGAACCGCGCTAGCAGATGTTCCTACATGTTGCAAATATTATCTTAAAGAAATTGTGATTGAAAGTTTCTTTGGGTACGAAAGGGAAATAGATTTGATTCAATTTTTCCTGAGAAATGCGCCAGTTCTGGAGAATTTGGTTATATATCCGGATTATAGTGCAAATGTAGATTAAGTGACGACAGTTGAGAACACATTGCAAAACTTACCACGGGCCTCTGTCACCTGTTCAGTTTAAGTAGTGTGGCTTGGGGGGAATTCTTCAAGCGCCTTAGCTTGAGTTCAAATTGCAGAAGTTGCCAGTGGGCTTTGTCACCTGTTTGATTCAAGTAATGATCGAGGAATTTGCACTGTCTTGAGAAATGTTTAACTTTTATTTATTTTCGTTGGTTTATATCTATATATGTAAACATTTTGTTTAGTTATGGAGGAAATTTCATAATCTTCCTCCACAGTAAATTAATAATATTTATAATTTTACCCATATATTAGCATTTTAAAACATATTTATTGGGGTAACCTATTGGAATATTTACAATTTTATATGTTCACCAGTCTTGCAGAAACAAAATTTTCCTCAAGTTAGCATGTGGAATCTTCTTTGATCTATGATATAATCTCTCATGGGCTGAGCTTAACTCCAATTGTAGATAGCAAATTGGCAATTTAACATCTAGCACTCCCTCCGTAACAGAAAACTAGCAACAAATGACATAACATACTTTCCTAGATGAAATTTGACTAGTATTGGCAAGGGAAACTATTTTGTTTTTAATATGAATATCAAAATAATTATTGGAAAAAAAAACACCCTGCAAAGGGAGGTGGAACCAGCAGTACGTTCACCATGGGCGATTTTGGGTGGGGGTGGGGGTGGTAAAATTGTGGGAAATGCTTCCACCTACTGACCCAGTTTTGGGATTTTCCCACTCAAATTCTGTTAAGTTCAGACATATTAGTTTAGAGCAGCAGCATTAAAACCTCCATCGCTCTAGAATGGGTGTCAAACCATTCAGAATGGTTAAACATAGTTGACCTCTATGACAACTTGACTAATGGTAAGGAATGGTTCAACATAAGTGGTTGCTGAACATTAATCTGATACCATGTTAGCAGATCATCTCAACCAAAAGTTTAAATAAATACTTGGAGACCCAAATTAATATTTATACTCTATCATGCAATATCAATATGCATGCTAACTTGTATTCAATATGCACATGCAAACTTACTACAAGTATTTCACTGTTCCATTGTGCTTGATTCACATAAACAACAAAATTAATCAAAGCATCTCTCTACAAAAAAATAATATAACATCATATTTTTCAAGTAATTAACAATCTAACAACATTGCTACCGTATAACTTTGAAAGCCGTAGGGAATGTCAGAACTGCAATTCACTAGTATCAAATCTTTATGATCGTCCCGGTACTTTATTCTGAATTTGCCAACCTCAAGTTCTAGCTTCTTGCCCACTTCTTCCTTTAAGTTGCTCAATATTGGAACTCAATGAGAAGTTGAATCTCAATGTAGTATCATCATTACAAGTAGACTTCACAAGAAAAGGTAAGAGAACTTCCATTTGGTGGTTGTACAGTAGTAAACAATGTACGCTCTTTCACATGATTCGAATGCTCATTGAAACGTTGATGACCATCCATATTGAACTGAGTTGACATTGAATATTCTTGCCTTCTTGGACTATGTTTACCATTGCATCAGACAATATTACTCTCATTTATATATACTTGATCTGATGTAAGTTGTCTTAATCCATTCAGAGGCTCCACACATTAGCAAGACCTACTGAATTAGTCGTATCCATCAAAAGTCCTCCAGAGGGTGATTTTGCATCTGTTTCATGTTCATATCCTGACATTGCTTCTTGTTTCTGCTTGATGACCATGGTATTCCATACTCAAACTTTGCGCTTAAACGTAGATTTTGAAGTTGGACGCATTTATAATAATTCAATAAAAGAAAAAAAAAGATATGTAACACATTAATTTCCAATTTTAAAAAGCTGAGAAAGGATAAATGGGGTACAGAATCCATCTAAAACTTAACATTAATTAATAGAGTATTAAAAAGGGTGTGCATAGTCACATGTGCATGATCAAGAGCTACAACATTAGGTGGATAGTTGAGAAAGTGGGATGGTGAGTGAAAACAAGCTGAATAGAGTTTGTGCTCAAGAGATTTTTTATTTTATTTTTTTCATATGAATATAAATCAAAACAGAAAGGTGGGAAACAAGTTATGACAACCGTCGCAAAACGTGAGAAAACATTTTGGGATGGAGGGAACGAGTGTAACTGCAAGTAGCTTCATTCTCAGTTCGTTGAGGTATTGTAGCAAGTGCAGTGCACTACCAATTAAGCTTAAAATCACTAAGACAAGGACCTGCAAATTTGTGGACCAATCAAGTAGTTGTATATGTGAGGACTCAAAACATAAACATATCGGTTGAATAATAATAAAATATTAATAGTGAATACTTTGTAGTTTGCAGAATATGCATACCACCAAGTTGTATTGCTCCATCTGCCAAGCTAACGTATGTTTTGAGACGTGGCAGTATACCCTCTCGAGTAATGTCTAACTCTCGTCTTCTATCATGAACGATAGCATCTTGAGGGCTCTTATCCCACAGTTTCTATAAATCATGTGAATAGATTTTTTGAGTCATTTGATGCGAAGGCCCGTTCAGTTTCCAAATTGAAAGACATCTATCCATCCATTTTAAGAAGCAACTGGTTGGGTGCACTTTCCACAAGAATTAGATTCATGTGAATTTGCACCTGACTCTGCAGCAAAGCGATCAACAAAAGGATACCACCCACCTTGTTTTCTGAAGGCAGGATTATTTCCCTCTCTTGATTTTGTGTGTACTGCAGAATGCATGGAAGCTGTTCTTGCCTACTGCATTAATTCTGCCATTGAAAGGAGAATCTGTTTTCCCCAAACATTATATGAAAAAGGTGTCAACATTCAACAATAATAACCATTAACAACTAGCTAGAAAGTTCAAAATTTCCAAACAAAATTCCATTTAGCCCATCATTGGGGCTTGCTACTGCTATACAGACTACTGAGTATTCGGCACTACTTCCAAATACAATGCAGAGAATGAAGTGGCTCTGCATAGCTAGTGTGATACCACTTGAACTGGGGTTTTGGTGATATATTTGAACGACTAAACAAGTAAAAATGTACTTCGTAATGTGCAGTCTGCCTCAGAAATTAGCAGAGAAAAGATGCTTTGTAGAGAATGAATGTACCTTCAAATTTCAATCTCCTTGGGAGCATGACTGCATGAACCTGCCTTGTGTTCCTAGAAAAGAGATGACCAACTGTTTCATTAACATCCAAAATGCTATTATCAGCAAATTTCAATGAACTAGACAAGGCATGGTGACTGTTATTGCTAATAGGATCTGATCTGCCAGTGATATGAGGACCTATAGACATAATAATAATACAAATGTCAACCCCTATAGCAAAAGTATACACTTCAATTCTTAATGATAACAACAAAATTTATTTCTTTCAAACCTTCTGTATGTGGAGATTACCGTCGTTTTAATATATGGAGATTGTTATGTAAACATTGAGATATGGGGAAGTAGAGTTAATTACCTTCATGAAATATGGGAGCATCAGATAGAAAATTCAGAGGACTTGCTATCACATTCTAACTCACAAGCAAAAAATGAAAGGTGTGTAGTTCTCATGAATGTCAGAGGAAGGAGGCGGAGGTATCCACGAGAGATATATAGATGGATGAGCTCATAAAACATGAAGCAAAGATGGGATGTTGGTCAAGCAGAGGAAACATGGAAGTGTGAACTGCAACACGTCCGTGTTGCACAATGCAGCAGGAAGTAGGAACTTGGGACTGCAAGAGTACAGACTCACACATCCGGGTGGCCTAGCGTTTTCAGAGGCAGGAACTCATGGAACTGTTTCAGGTTGGGCAACATGTCCATGTGCCACTAAACAGAGCCTGATGCACGTGATTATTTACTCTTCATGACTTGTGTTTTTGCACTAACTGTAAATATGACTTTGCTAATATTATTAGATCACAGGGGGTGGAGGAAAAAAAATATATGTGGATGACCACACGGAATGATCACTTTTGGTTCATGTAGCCGACCCCGCTTATGATGTTTAAGGCTTTGATTGATTGATTGATTGATCCACAAACTAAAGGCAAGGCATGTGTTATCAGGCCACTTCTCTTTTCTACAAGTTCAATCCCTAGGATACTTGTAGGTGAGGGAACACCCCATCTCACTAACATGTTAGTTCAATCCTTGGACACTAATATGTAAGTGCCTAGCTCTTTTTTTACTGCTTAAAGTTCATTCCTATCTTCCTTTTGCATTTGTGGGGGATTGTTGGTGTTATTAATGCAAGAAGGAAGAGCCAAGTAGCGTGGGCAGGCAGGAAGTCTGCGCGACTCGCGCGCCCGAGTGCGCCCCTCGCGCACAGTCCCAACCATAGCAGCAGATAGCAGCACAAGCAAGGAATTTCGCGCGCCTCGCGCATGACGGACGTCTGCAGCGCGCCTCGCGCAGGTCGTGGCCGCGTTTCTTGCCACAAACTTTATCCTATTTGTTGGACGTTTATATAAATACTTCTCTACTCTTAATAAGTTTTTCTAAGTCAAAAATACACACAAAATTAAAACCCTAAACACAAGCCTACCTTCTTCCTTTGAACTTGAGCAGTTCTTGAGAAATTCCAATCCTTAATCCAGGTGCACGGAGTTAGGGATCGTTGTGTTAACCTTGGGGGACGAACGTCATCAATATTCCGCACCGGAGGTGGCGAAATTCGTTTCTAAGGCAGTGGCTCTCATACAACGTCACGACTTGTGATTAATTAACAAGTTTATTGTTTTGATTTCTACAGATTTATTTCCTAAATCGTCATCCCCATGTTCTTCGGGTTTTGGCTTGTTACTTGGAGAATCCATTGTTTTTGAGTTTCTTTTTCTCTACGAGTATGAAGATTTTGCAGAAGGGTTTTTCAATGGGTTCTTATAGCACATGGCAAGTATGGTTTTTCTCTCTTCACTTTATTAAATACTATCCCAATTATTGAGCAACACCTAGTTGACAGTCTACTTTTAAATTAAAAATATGCAACGGCCTAAGTTTAAAAGTAGGGAACATGTCAATCTGAAAAAATAACTATTTTAATTTAATAAGTGACTTGTTTGATTCATTCAACAATCACAATGTTTATTCATTTAGGGGCTAGTTTAACTTATTTAACGACTAGTTAATCCATTTGGCATGTCAGTTTTTTTTTTAAATTGTTTATCATAGTTTGAAACGAAAAGGGAAAAATAAAGGAAAGGAGAAGGGACGATGAGGTTAATGCGAAACTTAAAGATCCAATTTCTCTTTTTCACATTTTCCTAAACTAATTTTAAATCATACTATAAACTTGCATAAATTAAAATACTAACTTTTCATGAACAAAGACTAAAGAATAAATCATGAAAACAAAAATAAAAAACCCTAGAAAAGATGGAGAAGAGGAGAGAGCTTAGAGCACCCTCAATGTTGAGCAAAAAAAATTTCCCAATCTTTTCTTTCGTCATTTCTCTCTCCTCCACATCACCCAATTGAGATTTTTCAATTGAGAGTTTTTTCCACTTCTTAACACTGATCTTCTAAAAATTCTCAATTCTTTTTTCTCTCCTACTTTTTGCCTACCCCACCACATTTTCTCTCTCTTCACCCAATTTCAATACTTTACTAATATTAATTTATTATAATTTGTCATTAGTATATTATTGTTAAGGTGATTATTGTTAATTAATATAATTTAAAAATCAAATTCTGTAATAAATATTGATGCATAAATAATCATTAATAATTAATAGAGAATTACGTATGTAGATCTAGATGTTTAATTTTTTTTAAAAAATAAGAAGTTAATTAAGAAATAATGTATATATTAATCTTGTTAATGCTTGTTAATGATTTATTAATCATCAAGCTATAAGATTAGTATCAATGTTAATCGATATTTAAGCTTACCATAATATTATACATATTTTTATTGATATTACAACCAAATAAAAACAACGAAATTAATAAAAAATTAGTTACTTCTACGCTTAGGATTGGGATTAGTAGGATGATTAAGATTTTCAGATTCCATAATTATGATTTTGAATATTTTTCGAGGAATTTTAAAGGGAAGAATACTCAATAGTTAATTAATTTAGCAAATTTATGGAAAATCACAATTAATTGGGAGTTTTTTTTTAAGGTGTTCAAATATAGCAAAATGGGTGTCTATTTATAGAGGATGAAAAATCATGAATTATGATTTTTATAAAAAAACTGAATTTTAGTTTGCACGATATTCACCATGCAAATTTTGCATACTCAAGATTAAAACTTTCTACCGGTCCAATCACAGCACGCCAGCTGGTTTGACGCGCGTCAGACCCAGCTGGGGCCTGGGTGCTTTTATTTTTTTGTTTTCTTTGTGCTGAAACGGCATTGCTTCTTCTTTCCTACTCCGCCTTTTAATGTTGTTGAATTGCTTTTGAAGGCTTTTCTCTCTCCTCACAATTATCAACTTTTGAGAATTCTCAACCAAACCATTAAGAGATTTTATTAATATCAAAAAATTCTCAATCCAATTGAGATTTTTTGAGACACCCATTAAGGGTGCTCTTACTAACAACTAAAGTGAATCCTCTCTCCCTCCTTCTCTATCTATAAACAAACCCTAATGGCTTCATGAAAATCGACTCCTTTTCCAAACCTTTTTTGTTTTTTAAAAGACTACGAGCCCACTAGGCCTAATTTCTCTATTTAAAACGAGGCACCAAATCCAAAGGTTGTTTTCATTATTTTAAAACTACAAAACATATTACCTATGTTTCGCAATACAAGCAACATTGGGAAATAGCACATGGACCAAGGAAGAGAAGAGAGAAAGTGTAAGTTGCCTTTATTGCTCATGTGATAAAGAATAAAATAGTGTACATGTGAGTGGAAAAATGGGGGCACAAATGTCTTTTTAGCTCAAAGGACTAACTATTGAAGGAAATGTTGCATGTATTGCAAAACATTTAAAAGAAGTAAATGTTGCATGTATTGCGAAATGGAGGTAGTATTATATTTATATATAATTTGACTTAAATAAAAAAATTTACTCGTAAAATAAATTATATTATAAAGTTACTTATATAAATCAACTTCGATAATATACTTCCTCCGTTTTAAAATAAGTGATACACTTTGTTTTTCACGCTTATCAAGGAAGCGATTTAAGGGTGTAAACGAGTAAATATTTCGATGAATTTTAATACAAGCAAGAATGAGACTCTATATTACTCGTGTTAAAATTTCATCAAAAAAAATTAATCGTTTACATCCTTAAATCACTTCCTTGATAAGCGTGAAAAAAAAAGTGTTTCACTTATTTTAAAACGGAGGAAGTAATAAAGATCCTTCAAATATATTATTATTAAATAATAAAATTTCGTTAAAATACGGGTTATTACAATAAGATACTTAAACTTAGGTCACCCATAAACCAAAGTACGCGTATCAGACATATGTAACTGTGGTGCTATGCCTGAGAATGACAATGGATCAGACTCAGATCGGACTTACTAACTCTAAGTCCACTCCATCTCAATACGACTCGGACTTTTTCTCTCCTATTTGAATTCAAACTATATATTCCCGGATTCAGGCTCGGGCTTACTAAACTCCTAGTCCGCTCCTTCTCAATTGGACTCCAACTTTTTCTCTCCTATTCGTATTTGGATTCAGGCTTTTTTCTTCGGATGGAATTCGGAATAAAATAGTATATAAGAAAACGAAAACATAGTTTTATTATGAAAAATATAATGTTATACCTAATTAACACGTAATAATCGGATTCTAGCTGGATTCGGTTTAGATCTTATCTAAGTCCAACTCTTATCCGATTTCATTCGGTTTTTATGTCTTCGGATATGGATCGAGCTTTTCCCATTAGATCGGATCGAACTCGGGTCAGAGCCGGAATGAATAGCCATCCCTAGTTATGCCTTGGACGATAGCAGTAACAGGTAAATCTTCTGAAAAACATTGGATTAAGAGATCTTCTGTGTGCAATGATTGAACTAGTAGTTTCAAGGTGGACAGAATGGCCAAAAATTCCTGCTAGATTGAGTATTGAACGAAAGGAAAGAGACTCGTTGTCACACTTTTTATTGCTCCATACAAACAAAGTACTACATTGATCGACGACCTTGGAGTCTAAGACTGCCCAAAATTAGAGCAGCTGGGGGAAAAGGTATAGTATTCTACACAAGACACACTACTTACCTTGGCTCTATACTCTATTACAACTATATACTCGCCAAATGACGATCACCAACAAAGTTGTCACATTTTCTTGTACAACCACAACACCACTAAGTGATTCTTATACACAAGCGCAAATACACAATTTCAACCAGATACCTTCATTCGGTAACATTCAGTGGCAAAGGATTCTGAACAACAACTGGACAATCGCCGTTAGCGCCTCCATCACCCGTCTCTTCACTATGATTACAGTTTCCATTTTGTATAATCAATTTACCTTGTCCTTGCTGTAAATCTACCTGTTCCTGCTGCTCTTGTGCTGAATGATGATGATTCATCATGTGCAGCAAGAGCTCTTCTGGTCTTAAGTTACTAGCAGAATTTTCTGAATTGCTGTTATCCAACTTATTGGTCTTGATATCATGCAGTTGATCAAGCAGGTGAAAGTAAGGACAAGTCTTAGAATCAACATGCCTTTGCTTGTTACTATCTTTTACCCTCCTATAATACTTGTTTATGTTCTCCCATTTTTCCTTGCACCTTTTAGCATTCCGATCATAGCCGAAGTTTTTCATTGCCATTGAAATTTCTTCCCACATGGGTCCCTTTGGTCCTACTCTTTGATACTCCAACTCCATATTAATTTTTATCTTTACCAAGGCTTCAACTTCTTCTTTTGGCCACCGTGAAGAGGAATTTTCACCAATATCTTTGTCTTTCCTACATACGTTACTCAAATCTTGACTCACATTTTCTAACATGGGCCCCGAGACTCCAGAACACTTCCCCTGCTCAGAAATCTTCTGCAAGAATGCAAGTATGGCTGCATCTTTTGCTGCTGATATTGACCTCTCTTGCATCAAAAGCTCCTGTTCTCTCTTAAGTCTATCTATTTCTTGCATCTTCCATGCCTCTTCTCTTGCTTGCCTCTCTCGCTCACACTTATCTATTGCTTCTAGGAATTTATTCTGCAAAGCTTCTTGTTTCTCGAGCACAGATTTCATTAGTACATCAAAGAGATCTGCCCATTTTCTCTTTTTTGTCCGAGCACCCTCAGAATCGCTACCTGAAGTGGAGGCAGTGGATGTTGAAATGGTGAAAGAATCCAAGTTTACTGATGTAGGCATGGCCATTTGGGGTACACAATGGGGGTGGCTTGAGATGGGAGACACAACATATGGCGTGTCATTCACAGAAGTATCTGCCAGCTCAGAAGCTGAAGTATGGAGAGAGATCTGATGGTGATTTAGAGCTTCTAGCTGGTCAAAAAAACGATACGTCTTTTTATTTGTTCGAGCATATGAGCTATTTTTTAGTCTCCTGTGGTACTTGTATACGTTCTCAAATTTCTCCTTACATTTTTTGGCACTTCGATGATAGCCGAGCTCACTCATTCTCCTGAAAACAAACATGAGCCCTATCTGTCATAAACTCCCAATTTGAACAAAGAACGAAAAACACAGTATAATTACCAATTAACCACTACTAGGTAAATTTCTAATTTACACACAGCAAAACAATCAACTCCATAAGCGTCGAATTTCAAGAGCACAAATTCTCATTTGAGACAAGCAATGCACAGATCATATAGAAGTCATCCTACAATCGGATAAAAATCATCATATGGATAAGTAAATATGGTCCATCTTATCGTAGTAGACTAGTAGTAATAGTCATCACAAAATTCATCTTAATGCATACTCCTGAAGTAGCCTAGAAGTCCTCTTTCAAGGAAAAGTTGAAGCAATAGCCAGAGATTAGGAGGTGCGTCGCCTTTTAACAGTCAAAAATTCCTTCTCGATGGGAGGTGGAATCGGAATCCTACCTCTTGCGAGTTGACCTCCGTCAGTGACTGTTAATGATCAACAGTAAGCAAATTGACACAATATCAGTTTTCAGTACGAAATAGCTGTTTCCTGCAATTAATGTAGAAGGGAAGAAAAGAACACAAACACACACAGTCCCTACTCACTAGTGACTGATTAAGAGATAATCAAGCAGATTTTTCAAAGTCAGAAATGCAAAATTTAATCGGTCCATAATCCCAACCACCCAAACATTGCTAACTACCAACATTCACACAATACTAAATTCATCCACAATCCCAAATATTCGGCATAATTCATCAAATAAAACTTTCACATGAACATCCTCACTAACATAGAATAAAGTAAACTCTATTTACCCTTGGCATAATTCATCAGTGTCCACCTCGTTACTCAAACTCATTTTCATGTGTCTACCCGGGTATGGGTTTACAGGTGTCAGACTCGGCCCTTTCATAGAAAAAAGTCCAAGCTTTTTTGTCTAAAATACAGTATCCAACACGACAAGAGCTGGACAGAGTTACGTAAGGAAAATAGAATGAATCGGAGTGACATAGATATCAAAAAATGCACCACAAAATATCATCAACCAAAAAGAATGTCACATGAAGAAACACATTATGCACCTCATAGCTAATTCCAGGAACTTCAATATCCCAAGAAATAAATCATATCATATATACTTACAAAACAAACAAACTCATCTATAATCGTGAATACAAAGGAACCTACAACTTTTTATTATACATCCGGGGGCATGGTGCAACCAAGACTATTTTTTTTGCTCATTTCGACGTATGTTTACTCATATAGTCGCGCACTATGCTCCTGGTGCACCCGGATGTACGTTGAATAATCTCAAAGAAACCACCAATATACTAATGTCATAAACCATCTCATAAGATATCAACTTCGTACAAAAAAAAAAAAAAAAAGGATTAATTTAACAGGAAATGATACCTAGAGACATGATCCCAAAGAGGAGCTTTAGAGCCAGAATCTCGAAATGAAAAGTCCAAATCAGACCTTATCCTAAGCAAAGCCATAGTTTCTTGGTGTGGCCATCTATTAGCAGCTGAATTCCTCTCAGCTGCAGCAACTGCAACTGATACTGAAACTGAAACACCATTATTCTCCTTATTATTCTCCTTATTATTCTCCTTATTATTCTCCTTACTATTTCTCTCATTTTCATTTTGTGTCTCTTTTTCTTCCACTTCATTTTCCCGCCTCTCCCCTATCATTTCTGGCATTTCTGAATTTCCCCAGTTCCTGAATTTTACAGTCTACAAAGAGGGGAAACTCTTTTCTCCTTTATTTTTTAAAGTTGGGTTTTATGTGAAATATTGGAAATTTTGGGTTTGTGGGTAAAATTTTATTCAAGGGTTTTTGGGCCTTTTTAAGAGTTTGGGGTGAAATTAGGGTTTTTCAATTGAGTAGATGATGATTTACCAGATTTTAGTAAGTGTAAGATTGGATGATGGTTAATTTGTGGTTGTATGAGGGTAATCTTGACTTTTGTGTTCTTGGGTTTGTGGGACCAATAAAGGAAATTAAAAAAGTGGGGGTTGAGAGTGGTCAAGCATGTGGGCTTGACAAGGAGGAAGATAAAGTTTTTGGGTTGTAATAAAATGAGAAAATATCATGAAAGAAATTGAATGGATAAACATGAGAAAGAAAAAGGTTTGAACAAGTTGGTATGCAACTATACAAGTGCAACTTACATTTGTCACATTTATTCCTTGGCTTAGAATCTACTTTCATCTTCTACCATAAGTTTTTTTTTTTCTCTTCTTTCATCAATCAATTTGGACAATAATTCATTTAAAGGTATTACCTTTTTATTTATTCTTTGTTAAACAAAGAAGAACCATGAAAGATAGCAAGAAGATGAGATTCGATCTCAAATTGTTTGTTGACATGGCTTTAAGATTTCATCAACCCATTAACTAACATTTACATATACTTTAACTGGATAATTCTACAATGACTATAATTTAATTGTAGCCATTATTATTTAAATCTAAATCTTTTATTAGTTGTAGGCTCATGTTAACCATTAATCTAAATAATTAATAAAAAAAGTTAAAAATTTTAGAAGTAAATTATCTTTAATGGACAAGATGGAAATCTACAAAAATTAAGGGTTGATATTAAAATTATTGTAATGGCGCTATTGAATAACCTTCCTACTTTAACTTGTAATACTAACACTTTACTATATCGTTATGTAGATGTAAAGATGTTGGCATTTAACTCATAATACTAACACTTTACTATCATTTTGTAAATATTGGCTTTTAACTCACAATATTTTAAATCACAATCTTCAAAGTAGACATCTTATGTGGGGTACAAGAGGTATTCCCTTCGTTTTAAAATAGTTTCGGGGTGAAATTTTAGTATTTTACATTATTGATGTACTATCTTTGGCTTTAAGGTTTTCTATTACTAATATAGGAATAACACTTTTCACTATGAAAAAGGGATCAGATCAATTTAGGGTCTATTTGAAAGATATCAATTTTTTTTAAAGAAAATTTACTTATGGATGATTGGCGTTTTGATAGTCAAAGTTGTATGTTGAAAAATGTGCTCAATTGTATAACATTTTGGGGACTAATGAGTATTATAATTGTGTTAATTATATTTATTAGATTCTTATAATTTTGATGAATTTTTTAAAAAGAATATGATCAACAACATATTTAGATTAGTAAATAAGCTTATTAGTAAAAGCAATTGAAGTAGAAAGTAAAAATCCTTGTTCACTTCACTTGAATTCATTGAAATAAATTGTTTAACTGATTGAAACTTATATATTTGAACTAAACTATTTGTATTGATGAAAACTTACTTTTGTTCTCAATAGTATTATCTTAATTATTCTATTGAATTACCTTGCATTTTACTGCATCAAAATTAATTTTTATTAAAAAAGACATAATCTATTGAATTAAACTTATTATTACTGAAAATTATGATTACAAGTTTAACATTAATTTAACAAGATTTTTAATGGACTGCATTTTATTCTTGCCACTAATAAACTCACCTTATTTTCCCATTATATTTGGTGCCATTATTTTTTACTTTCTATATGATCTTGTGAATTATGTGAAAGGGGAGAAGAAAAAAAGAGAGAGGCTGCGCAACACTATTTGCTAGGTTAGGGGATCGTGTTCACATAAATAAAAATTATCCTAAATACGATGGATAAATCATAAATTCTCTCTATTTAACCCACTTTCGAGCTTGGAATTTGGACGGTGCACGCAAACATGTTGGCTGGTTTTTACCAACCAGTTGCATAAAAAGTCTTGCACAATTTGCATAGCAAAAGCCAGCTATTAAAGAATTTTGTCCCCATTTCATATTGTGAAAACAATATGCATGTGGAGTACTTATTATCTAATACTAGAGCTGTTAAAACAAAATTATACTTCTATAATACTAGAGCTGTTAATGAAAAGAAGTTGGGAGTAACAATGTAAGCGTAAACAAATTGAATTGGGACGTTAGATAATCCTTCTCATTTGCAGTATTCCCTCCTTGTTTTCAATTGTTATCATCTACTTTAGGAGATAACTAGGAAATTTATGAAATCTATGGTGTGATTGTTTGTGGAATAGATTAAGTAGGAGAAGAATGTTGTAAAAATAAAAAGTATATGGTGGTTGGTGTTTAATGGGAAAACAAAAGGACAAGTGAGCCCCAAAAGTGTGGGAAATTGGATATATAGATGTGAAAGTTTACAAAGATAGTAAAAGTGAAAGTTTACAAAGATAGTAAAAGTGAAAATTTAACAATTTAAAAAAAATGTTCTAAAAAAGAAAACTTAACAATTAAAAACAAATGGATGGAGTACCAACATTAACCATTAATTATATATCAAGGAGAGAGTAAAAATAGATGTGAATAATAATATACCGAGGAGAGAAAAATATGCCCCAAGTAAATATATATGTAGCAGATAAGATGAGACGGAGGAAGTACGATATGAGTGAGGTAGGGATGACAACGAGTGAGATTTGGATCGGGTGAGCCATCACCCGCATCCATCGCACGGTTATACCAACTCTCATCCATCCATCCATCACCCGTATTCCATCCATCCATCACCCGTATTCTATCCATCCACCACCCGCGAGTGAATCGGGTGGATGGGGTGATCATCCATTTAAGATAATTAAACGAGAAAAGTTAGAAAAACTTGCAAAATCACAATTTATATATAAACTTCATGTTAGATTAAGATAAATTAAATTTATGGAAACATGTCGATAATAATCAAAAGGGAAATTAATTATACTAATGTAAATAAAATGATAGATATTTAAGAAAATGTAACAGATGGGTGATGAACCGGATGATAAACGGGTGATGGATGAAACTTTCTCACCCTACTCCATCTATCACCCATCACTCGTTCACCCGTCATCCGTTAATTGTCCTTTTAACTCAGTTTTTTACTCTTTTTTGTTTTTCGGGTGGAGCGGGTGATGGATCATCCGTTGGATGTTCCCATCTCTAGTGTGAGGTGAAAGAAAGAAGAATTGCATGGGACAAAATGATTTTTTTTTCCATAATTTTGGGTAGATTTCGAAATATTATGCGAATTACTAAAAAAATTCCTCAATCAAAGTCAGAGCAAAAGTCATGTCAATTTATATATATATATATATTACATACTATTTTGAATTTATTATTTAATTTATACGTATTATATATACTTCCTCCGTTTCTTTTTAATTGCAACAAAGGGGTATTATTTGTGAGACATAAAATATTCCTTTGTTGCAATTAAAAAGAAAAGGAGGAAGTATTTATAATGTTGTAAACTATTTTTTTCTTTTTTTTTTTACAAAAGCCGAATTTTATAACTATAATAAGCAAAAGCAAAATTCTGACATAGGAAAACAAACTACTAAAGCTATTACAATACTAGAAAACTAAACAATCATTACTTAAACGAGCTTTATTTGCTGTAATGATAGATTCCAAATATTTAAAATACGACCAGAGGGGTTTCCTTTTGTTGCTAATGCTCATATTTGGAGCAGAGGGGAATTTGTGGTTGAGTTTCCTTCTCAAGATTGTTGGTGTAACCTTCATTTTGGTTGGACTCCTGGGAGTAAGAGATCCATTATGTGGTTGCTTAGGCAAGGAGATAGACAAGCAATGCCTTGGTAGACTTGCTAGAGGCTTAGGATTGAATCCAAGCGAGATACAAGTATTCTTAACATTTCCCATTGTTGAAATTGTTTCACTAATATCCATCGTAATGGTCA
Source organism: Patellifolia procumbens (assembly GCA_947645195.1). Classification (NCBI taxonomy): domain Eukaryota; kingdom Viridiplantae; phylum Streptophyta; class Magnoliopsida; order Caryophyllales; family Amaranthaceae; genus Patellifolia; species Patellifolia procumbens. The sequence goes on along the minus strand of CANSGD010001393.1, from coordinate 42,490 downwards.
TGTCCTCTTCAACAATCAACGGTGATAGAGTTGGTTCCGTGTCCATGAGAGGTGGGTTGGAGGCTACGCTTTGTATCTTGTTGTTGTTTTAGATTTTCCGTTTTTGGAGGGATTATACGCACCGTCATCCAAGCAAACTTACTTGGTTGATGAACTAGGACATCTTTTCCTTAAAGCAGCTTCCCATAGGTCTCGGAGGACATCTGAACTGAAGATGACTTGTTGAAAAAAGAAAATGCTGATATCATAGTGGTTCCTGACATGGAGCTTTTCCTAGGTACTTCAGCTTCATGAGCTCAAGTGTTCATAACAAATTTCCCAGACCTACACGTATGAGCATTCGACTTTCCTCTTTTGTTCGCAGAACATGATAAGTTTTCGTCCTTCCCCTTTACAGTATAGGCAGACATAGAAGGGCGGATAGGAGTAGAGACCTTCATACTATTCCTATCCTTAGATACTAAAGCCTCACTATCATTGGTTCAATTCGATCATCCTTTGAAGTAGCGACCTTAGTAAGAAATGAGAAGGATCTAAAATCATGGTGGGTGGACTCGTTTGGGTCAAAGAGTCCAAGGTTTTTGGAGTTTATTCAAAACTCTGCGAGTGGAAGCCTCTTTCCTTTTGAGGCTTATTGAATTTGTGTGAATCCGAAATTTTCAGTTTGATAGCAATATCAAGAGGTGCTAATGCTAGTGTTTTTTGTAGGTCCAAACTAGCAGCTTCTAAATTACCCAATTTGCCATAAGCTAGTCCCTTTCTGAAGAGGCCTTTGGCATTGTTGGGGTCCATTTTTAAGATGACGGAGCACAAAGAAGTCACCTTTTCATAGTGTTCAAGCTTCAACTTGCAAACAGATAGGTTTGAAAAACATGAGATAAAAAGTTTGGAGATGTATTTCTTCCTGTGAGTTGGTGGGGGACTTCCTAGATCGAGTTTGGAAACAAGGTTCTCTAAAACTGTTTCATAAATCAAGGCTGCAGATTCTAAATCATCTTTCTTGAAGAACCTATTACCTAATTCCTACATTTGAAGAGGCCAACCCTCTAATTCTGTCAGTGTAAAACCCTCCAAATCCCCAAATTTCAATGCATAAATTCCAAATTCCTCTCCTAGGACTCCAATAATCATTATTTTAAAGCCTAACTCCATTCTCCAAACTAACAGGGTTTAAAAAGGGGATCACACCACCAAAATAAAACATGGCCAAGCCAAAAGTCCACAAACGGACCTGGTCAACACGAAACAAACTAACCAAGAACAATGGAAACAATACAATAAGGAACAAAGGTGAAAGCGTAAAACTGAGTAATCTAAGAAAGAAGTAGGAAAAACTGCTAAAAAACAACACTTATACTTGAAGGGGAAGAGGCTTGATCTAAATTAACACAACCTAGAAGCAGCAACAATGGGTCATAGGTGGTTACCGACCAGTACCCTCAACCCTCAACCCCTCAATCAATGCCTACCGCTCAGGCGAGGATCTCACCGGAAGGAAGGCTCGACCTTTACGTACCCCTGCAATCGCAGACCCGTGGAGCCAAAGGTGCTGCCGGATAGAAGAAATCAAGCAAAAACCACCACAAAAGGACCCCATCAGAATTGGATAAGCTGTAGTTGAACAGAATGGGGAGAGGGTTGGACAAGCAGCCTAAAGGAAGAGAGAGGAGACTCGTCAGAGATCCGTCGGAAAGACTGGCGGCGCCAGATCTTTGGCAAGTTCCTAGGGTTACGCTAGGGGGAGTTTAGAGAGAGGCTAGAGCTCCTTTTAGAGAGGGAAGCATTTTTTATGTTGCCTACAACGACTTCTTGAATACTTGGTAGGTATTGAATATCATTATCTATGCCTATTTACTTTTAATTCTTTATCAAATATTATGGAATATTATTTTAATTTATTTAAATATGCTTAGATTGTGAATAAGATGGTGAGAAAGGATAACAAGGAATGAAAAAGGGACAAGAGAATTAGGGTTGCAACAGATGAAATTATTTGAGAAAGGGACTACAAATATGAAGAATACTAAAATCAAAGTCAGATCCTACATAACTATAAATTCTAGGCTAAAAATATCTAGATTGTGAAGCAATTTACTTCATCTTTGCTTAACTTGAACTTAAGTTATCTTTGCTGAATTGGAATTATCTTTGATGATTAAAAATATCTAGATTGTGAAGCACTTACTTTTAATTCTTCCATTCTACAAAAGAGCAACACTTCCTAATTCTAAAAGTTTCAAATTACATATTCTTATTTGGCTCATATTCTCTTATATCTCTCCACATCACATAAGCTCCCTTCAGGGCAAGATCTTCTAAAGGGTGGATATGGGCGCGGCTCCAAATAAGCTTTTGAGAGTTATAAATCGTAAAATTTATAATGCCTATAAATAATAATATAAACATTTGCAAATTTTTTTTATAATGGTTTTTTTGAAGGTAAAATTAATTCATTAATAAAAGAGTCATACGACATCTACAATACAAATTAAAACTAACAAATACAAAACAATTTGGATCAAATAAAATTCTAATTTGACAAAACCACGATTGTTGTAGATGAGATCTGACACTGATGAATACCCTTTTTTACATTGTTGTTTCATATAGCCTTCCACGAGGGTGTCTTGCGATTCGTTGTAGTCTTAAAATTGAACGGAATCTGATACAATTGTTTGTAGATGTAGAACTAAGCGCTGCCGCGACACCGCATAAATCTTGATCAACAAATCGATTTCTGCAAAATTAAAGAACGTCACCAAAACTCTCACAAACAGAGAGATAAAACCCAATATATGAGTGGATAAAACCCAAAATATATGGGTAGATAAAACCTAAAATTTGGATAAAACCCATATTTTTGTTATAAGAGTTAAGTATACTTTGTTTCAAACAAGAGCTTGGAGGCTTAAACCTAGGCTCCTTTTTTTTGTTTAATGTCCGCCACTAAACTCCTTTTATGTAGCTGAGGAAGTAATTTCAAGGTGAAGTCAAAAGGGTCTGAGAAAGACTGAACCAATAGAATATGAAAACAAACACTTCATACGATCTTTCATAATTGCTTATCCCAGATAAGAGATCTCCCTAGGTAACTTACTATTCACTAGAGAGAAGACCAGGATTCCAGAGTAATTCACGAAGCTCGGGTGAATAGGAACTCCTTACTCTTACCTAGTACAGAAAGCATAGGCGGATCCAGGGGTACATTGGGGTACAGGCGTACCCCGACTCCAAAAAATGAAAAACAAGCAAACAAACGGAAGGCCCAACCCATAATATATGTATAGATAGCTCTTTTTAAGGTGAATATGGGCCAAAAAAAACCTCAAAACACATATTTTGGAGCAAAACAAACTTCACCCAATAAGGACTTGCTCGTTCTCTCTCTTTCAGTTTCACGCCGCTCAGTCACAGACTCACAGGCTCATACTTCACCTCTCCTCTCTCTTTCAAATATATAATTGGTTAATGGCTATATAATTGTAGGATTGGAAGATAAAAATAAAAATGTGGAGCTCTTTTCAAAGAGAGGTGGAGAGGAAGTCACAAAAATCCTCTATGTCATTTTCTCCCTTTTCAAGAGACCTTTTCTTGGAAGTTAGTGATAACAATGGAATGCGTCGTTTCCAAAATATGAAATCTCGTAGGATATAATTTACAAAAATCCACTATTTGCACAATGTTTACTTTTATGTTTACATTGATTTTTGCAATATTTAACTATCTATTATTAGAAAAAATTGCCGGATAGTTTTTTTCTTTTGTAACCGTACCCCAACCTTTCAAATCCTGGATCCACCCCTGACAGAATGGCTGCCGATTACTACATACAAGGCATGATTGTTATGCTGAGCTTCTTTGACAACTGAATGAGCATGAGCTTCTTGTTCACATCAGTTATACAGGTTGTCCATCGGTTTACCAATTCAAATTAATAATGGACTAAGGGAAGTGAAGTAAGCATGGCAGAAATTTACCTTACAGACGCCAATACTGAGCATGTTACAAGTTCACAACAAAAACAGTTATGTAAAGAATCTGTTGGATGAATAACATTATAAATTGATATTTGATTATCCATATTATCCAGGCGGAATATGCAGTTGTAAGTTTTCATCGTTTGGTTATACTAGAAGTTATTGTATCTAAATCTGATGCCCAATAAACAACCCAACTAAGTTTTGTTGAATTGCAAAAAAGATCAATCCAAGTTGTACATAGCAACGATTTTCCCTAGTAGGTAATAAGAATAGAGTCTGCTAAAGTGTGAGGAAGCAATGGGAATCCTCAACTGTATTCAGGGAAAATGTTTCCTCCAAAACAAACAGAGTGCAACTTTTCAAGGTTAGATCCCTCACAAGCCAACAAGTATAAGCAGCGCATAGCATTTAGTCAGATTTAGTTGAACCGATAAGTTAATGATGTACATTGTTTATTACATTGTTTAGTAAAACCTCGAGGGCTTTTACGTGATTGTTGGATGTATTAACAAAAGCAACAAAAACACACTTTTGTGATTTGGTACATCAAACTTCTGGCCCTACTTAATTAGCTGCACCAGACTTCCTGGAATAGCATCATTAGACTGTGGCTTGTGAATTCTCAGAATCTTGCTGTTGTTTCCATTGCTCTGGTGTTAAGGCTTTCTTTATCGATAAAGCGTGGATCTCTTGCATCTCTTTCTCGAGAGCAGCGTTAACCATTCTGTGTCTCTCCAGCAACCTTTTGCCCTCAAACAGCCCTGAAGCAATTTCGATTACGAAACTTGCACCACACCTAAGTTCAGTACAGAGAGAGACGTTAGTGGTGAAGGTTAAGAAATCATGGTAGATGCTATATGGGGAGCCTAGCTGGCTTGCAAAGTACTTGGGCTCAGCCTAAGTTTTTTTCTTTAGCCGAGCACCACCTAAACTCAGCACGAGAGGCTCGTGAATAGGCTCAAACAATTCTTTAACTACTTTTATTTAGATATTTAGAATCTTGGATGTGTAATAGATAAAAAAAACTTGCAAATATCTTTGAGAATCATTGAGTACAAACTTAATTATCAATCTTGCTACAACATTAAAAAGGTATATTACTTGGTTACAATTTCCGAGCTCAGAGTTGAGTCTGAAACTAAGTCGAACTTGAAAATTTGAGCTCAAAAGCTCGAACTCGAGCATCAAATGAAAGTGAAATGAGCCAAGCTAAGCAACCTCAAATTCAAGTTCGGCTCGCCCCACTATCATCCCTATGGAGATAAAACATTGAATTTACAAATATGCTTTTGAGGAAACTTACCCCCCAGAAGTATCGATTACTTCCTGCATTGCGAAAAAAAATGAAAGAATTCAATCAGAAAACAATCAACTTATCAGGATGGATCTTTACAGCAGTACGTGAAATATGCGAAGCATAAAAATAAAGAATACTTCCTCCGCTTTTTTTTACTTGCATCATAATGCACATTCTATAAATTAAATATCTTGAGTTCTATATGGGAAAAAATTATACAAAGTTAATATTAATTATCTACACATTGAGACGAATCAAACAAGATCCCACATGACTATGTTTTTCGTTATATATAAGTCACAAATTTGGTTCAAAGCAACATGAATGAATAGTGTAACATTGCCAAATGATGCGAGTAAAAAAAACAGAGGTAGTATAAAGTAATAAGCAGCACAATATGCCATCATATTTCTAAAGCAACTATCATTTTGAGCCTTTCCATGTTAAAATGTCAGCCAAGATTAGCTTTCTCATAAGCTAAGAAACCTTAAAAATGCATAACTTTTCAAGGAGAACAAAATCAGCTGAGCATGGAAAACGAAAAGCTACTGCAATCTTACAAAATTAGAGGCTGATGTATATTGTAGGTTTTACTAATGAATGACAATAATTCAGTCTTGGATTCATACATTTAGAAGAGTAACACTCTTATCAATGCTAGACCTTACACAAGAAGGTGAAAGAATGAATCATCACCATAAGAAATGGATCGTTCGTATGATTGTACAAACACGATATAATATTGCCTTTTGCTTACAGCTATATCATTGTTAAATTTATGCCTGTGCAGAGGAAAAGAGGAAACAGAGTGGAAAACAAATGCAGAGTGTATCTTGCGGTGTATAGCGCAAAGTTGTTGTTCCATTTTAAAAAATCTTCAACTTCATCAGGCAACACTATAGCTCATTCACATTTTCTTAGAAGCTAGTGGACTTATTGCTTAATCAAACAGACATTACATTACATATACAACAGCTGTAATGGTTTCCATAGGTGCAACAAGAAAAATTTCCAGCATTTGGCGCAAAAAAGCAATATAATCCATAAAACTTACAGCATCTACGTAAATTGATGCAGCTGAATAAATAGAAATTCTATAATACCCTGTAATTAGACCTGATAAAGTACTTTACAAGTTTTAACGGGTATGGTGTTTGAAGAAAACAATGAGACACCACAATAGCACATACTACATGGGGGTAAAAAAGGGCTGAAGTACATGCACTACTCCAGTCGAACAATACCACTTGATTCAGTAAACCCCACAAACGGCCACTTGAACATGGTGAATAGATTACATGCCACTCGTATATTTTGGCCTAATATATCAAAACTAGGTAGTGAACTACATTCCCATAACCAACATGTACAACGACTTAAGTAACATATTACATGACTAAATATTATAGGCAAAATTGCGAGAAACTACCTTTTACAACAACTTTTTTTGCGAGAAACTACCTTTTAAAATTTTTTTCGCGAAAAACTACCTTTTATCAAAAAAAAATTGTGAGAAACTACCAATTGACGTGAGCTGTTAGTTTGACTTGGTTTAACCGTTAATAGTCTCACGTGCAATAACCCATTTTGCCTCCAATTCTTTTTCATTTTCCCTCCTTTTGCTTTTCACCTTCTCCCCTTTACAAACCCTATTCCTTATCCATTTCAATGAAGCAGCCCAATTGTTGTTCATTTTAGCATGTAAATAAAACCCCCCTCTTTAATTCAATTATTTTTCAACTATTTAAATTGGAGTAAAACTATTATTTTTCCTAATCTCAGTTTTTCCTCTAAGAAGAATACAATACATCTCCATTTTTACTGATAAAAAAACACAATCTCCAAAAAATTTGTCCTAGCAGTTATGGTGAATATGTTTGTTCCAAGTGAAAAAAATAATAATAAGCAAGACAACTTGGCCCTTTCTCATCACAACTTCGTTGTGCAAAAAATAGTAATTATATCCAGATTCTATTAAAAGAGGGGATTTTTATTTACATGCAAAAATGAACAACAATTGGGCTGCTTCATTGAAATGGAGAAGGAATAGGGTTTGTAAAGGGGAAGAAGGTGAAAAGCAAAAGGAGGGAAAATGAAAAAGAATTGGAGGCAAAATGGGTTATTGCACGTGAGACTACTAACGGTCAAACCAAGTCAAACTAACAGCTCATGTCAATTGGTAGTTTCTCACACTTTTTTTGATAAAAGGTAGTTTTTCGCAAAAAAAATTTTAAAAGGTAGTTTCTCGCAAAAAAGTTGTTGTAAAAGGTAGTTTCTCGCAATTTTGCCAATATTATATGATCAATCCGGGGTAAACGGGTCTAAACTCTAAACTCTTACAGCAAGTACAAGTAGTATATAAAGTATAAACCAACAGGCTGATTTTTGGTACATACTTTTGAACTGACAAGAAGAGCCCGAAAAAGAACACATTGTTTAGAAAACTAGATATTAACTCAAACCAGCCCATAAGGCATGTTCGAGATAGTAATAATCCAATCTTCGCTTAGCTAATCAAGTTGACTCTCAATGAATTGCATTGCATTGCATTATTTGGACTTCCTTTTCGAATTTCGTTATAAAAATACCCATCTCCACACCTGGGACCCAAGTACCCAATTTCAATACCTATGCTATAACTGAAACTCCCAATAACTACACTAGGCATATTAATCCAACAACCTAACAACAGACTTTGATGAGCACATCAAATCTGCTTACCCGACTCCAAGTACAATAGGTTTGGACTTAGGCTCTGTTCGGTAGGGTCACTAAGGTGTAATACATTTTCCTAGAAAACTGTTTTCCTCTATTTTCAGTTTTATATTGTTCGGTTGACAAAAGAGTGTAAAACCATTTTCATTTGGACTAAAATAGCTATCCCAATGACGGAAAACCATTTTCCCTTCAAAATGAGAGGAAAATTGTTTTCTTTCTTTTTCTTTACCTCTCCTTTTACACTCCTCCAACCACAATACCACATCCTTATTTTCCCTTTCATTTTCCTTTTTTTCATCATCCTTCTTACATGGAACCAAACAGTGGAAAACTAAATTTACAATCGTGGTTTCCACACTAAATTATTTTCCATGAATATCATTTTACATTGAATATGTTTTACACCCAACCAAACGGACCCCTAGGGCCTATTCTCCCCCGCTTATTTTCAGTTCGGTTCAATTCAGCTCTAGACAATACTTTTAGTCTCACATATCACTATTCATTTTAGTTCACTTCAGTTGTTTTATGCCGGAGAACCGGCCCTTAATTAAGATTGTTGATCATGGGTCTGGGAATCCATCCAATGGCATAAATTTGTCTAATGGGATACACAAATATGAAATCTATTTGCAGGGATGGGTGGCATGCTCCAATTCTTTTTGTCTAATAACAACAAAGTCTCCTACTTGTTCTTTCCAAATAAGCATGAAATACCATACCAATTACCATTACCCCATGCCATATCCATCAAATTTTAAGTTTTTTTTTTTCCAAAAAAAAAAATGAAACTCAACAACTCCAGTGCACCCATTTTGCAATATGCTCAGAAATGTTACATAAAAATTAAATTGATAAAGGAGAACAAAAACAGATTATAAAAACAATAGAAGCAATAATAAAACAAAAGAAAAAGAAAGAAAGGTAAGAGAGAGTACGAGATGAACAGGGTTGAGCTTAGACGTGAGGGAAGATTCCACCTCCTCCTTTGTTACTCCCATCTCTCTCTCTTTCACTCTTACGCCGCTGCTTTGCAACTTGGACAAATGGAAACAGCACCTATGTAAAACAAAACTAATTAGTATTGAATTTCTTTTTAGAGGAATCAAAGTTTGATAATAGTGACTAACACTCAGATGGGAAATTCTGCGTGGTACGTACGCTTTGGTGTTTGGTCCACTAAATATATGGTTCAGCCCAACTCAGCCTAGCCCAATCAGCTCTAGTGTTAAATTCATTCCGATTATATTCTATTTAGGGGTAGAGGTAGTAAACGAGTCATGTCGTGTCAAGTTTGTGTCGGATTTACGAGTTGGTAGATTACCTTTTTCTAACCCTAATTCCTTTGTTATAAAGTGAAAATGGTGGTAATGGTAATAAATCTACGCGTTTTTGTATCAGAAGTATTATTTTAATGTCCATGATAATTCTCGTTCATGCCCAAACTTATGATTTTCTTCGGAAAACCTCATTGTCAATTACCACTTTATAAGTGGTATTGAGTTAAGTTGAAACTTATGAAGAAAATGACATGTATAAGGATGAGTTTTCATTATCATGATAATGAATAGGGTAAGATTCTTAAAAAAGATATTGACTTCATTACCATTATCTTCATTCAAAACCGACTATTAACCGAGTTGTCATTATCTTGCCAAGCATAATTAACACTTCCATTTCTTGGTGCAATGGTGAAGCAACACCACTTAATTTCTGCCTCTTCTCACATCTATACTTTTAGTAGGAGTAATGTAATTGACACCTTAAAGTATCAGAATATTATAAGAAGTAGAAGAAACGATGAATCTCCATGTTCCAAAATCCAAGAACATTTATGCAAATGATACTTTAAAAGATAGGGATAAGGGTAATATAGGGTACAAAAATTTGACTTACCTTCAACTTTTTATCCTTTGGTGCTCATAACGCACTATGAAACCACGAATAATAGGTACTAACTAAAAGTGGAGAGGATAGAGATGAGATTTGATAGAACTACTTGCATTTAAGCTCCTTAATTATACAAAGGTTTTTTTTCCCAAATTTGGTGGTAACATTTCAAATATTGAGACTCCTGTCAAAATTTAACAAGAGTAGAATTTTTACAAGTGAGACCCACTTAAAATTTTCTTGAAAATTCTAAAAAAGGAGTAGTGCTTCACACCAAAAAATAAAATATTTTCGCAGCTACCATATTCATACTAAAAAACGGAGGGTCTGCTAAAAAATTACTTCAGCCAAATTTATTTACAAGATGCAACAAAAAATTGGAAGGTGATCAATTATTTCACTCTCAAGTTTGTTCATCGTAGAGCGATTAGAGACCTTTTCACACAAGTTACTTTTGCTTCGTATGAGGTTCTTGTTGGGTACCATTGGCTACATCATGGCTTTGAACGAAGCCCCTAAGGCACCCGATTAAACCATGGTTGCACAAGGCCTCCAACGACTTCCACATTACCTTCACATCCTTTCTTTATTCAATCTCAACACAACTCCATCCAATCAAGCTGAAGCACAGTTGTGGTAGAGTTGCCAAACCCATGCCAAGAATTTGAAAAGGTGCGGCCGGATCGGAATGTTAAACCTTCCTTATGAGGATATTGTTTGAAGCACCAACAGAGGAAGATTGTGAGGTAGCCATTATGTGGCTACCAAATGATTCAGATACTATAGCAAGTGGATATGGGTTGTCTGAGTCAGATTTAAAATCAGATAATGAGGATGCAACAAAACTCAACAAGTGATCAACAATAACCAAAAGCAGCTCGAGCTTACAAATATGCGAAGAATTCGGGTTGCAAACATATTGCAACAAGTTAATATACGACCTTTTCAATTACATTTCCAAATTTTGACCATCGTTGGTGCCTTTTCCTCTCCATTTAGTAATGTTGGTTCTGTGCTTCTGTCAATTAAATTTGACTATCGTTGGCTATTCATCCCGTTGACAGCAACATTCCCCATGTCACTGCTGGTTCCTTTGTGAACAAGTCACCTTTGAGCTCTGAGCCTCTAACTTTGTTTTGCCACAAATTAATCTCTGCTGTGGTGTGGCTTCCTTTCCCCACCTCCTTTTTTATTAAGTATCTTCATAGATTGTCAGTCAGTTCACACCTCACTCCCAGCCCACGGCTGCTCACTTTCGACCAATTTCCATCCCCTTTCATATGGACTCCACCGCCAGTTCATCTTTCAAGTTAGGCATTGTATTACACTCACACCCTTAGCTATCCACCGTTACTTTTTAAAAGACAGCACAAGACCAACAAAATTTATAGACAATGAAATGAGATATGTGGTGTACACTATTAGTGAAGTTCACTATGATTTTATTACACAAAATGACATGTACTTGAAGAAATGAGAGAATATTTATTTACTCGTACATTTTACAATTCAATACTTCATTTTACCCTTCAATATCTTCAACCACATGAAAGAATAAGGCCAGGGCCTAATTAGGATTCATCACTATCTATTGTTCTTTCTAGTATGAAAATGTTTCCTTTATCATCTCTTCCTGTCCTCATTGTGTCGTCTACGTATCTGCATATCATTTGTGTTAAGGATAAACTGTTATTTAATGACTACATACACATAGATAAAGCAAAAAGGATTTAAGAAAACTAAACAAAAGGATACGTGATCTCCAGCCAACCTTCTGGATTGAATATGCTGAGTAGAAGTTCATAATTTTTCTTGAATAAATTCATCAACTTGCGGTTTTCATGACATTCATATCAGAAAGAAAAATCATAATTTGGTTAGCCATTTCCTTTTCCTAATCATTCTTTACTACTATCTACTAAATTGCAGTACACATTATACTTTCTCATTTCTCAAATGATTGCACCACTTTGTTTTTCACAGTTTGATTTTACAAACTTCAAACAGTAAATTATCATTAGTATGTGTTGAGATTTGTTTATTGTGTATCTTCAAAATGTGAAATTTATATCAGTACACAAAAAATATTGATGGTAAAAAATGTGAAATGTATACTGTAAATAATGTTGCAATTATTCAAGAATGGAGGAAGGGTGTATATATACAAAGTACTAGGCATATATATGTATATATACCTGTTCCGGGGTGATCTGTGAATTGTCATACTTGATGTTTACTCTCTGTGCACAAAGAATAGATCGGTAAAAGTGCAAAAACTTAATTTCATAAGCGGTAGAATATTCATCACCAGATAATAGATAATAATAGAGATGTGTTGGTTTACCGATGGTGATGCAACACTGAAAGAAGCCTGAATCGCCAACTGACCGTTCAACAAATTCAATCCTCTTGCACTAAACTTGATTATGTTAACTGCTTTGCCCTCCATTTTTTTGACATCCACACGACAAAATCAATAGCCTTTTAACAATCTAGAGAATGCCACAATATCTTTTCACCAAAAAGTACTCTTACTAAGGGTTTGTTCATCTCAATATATAAAAGAAATTTCAGCTAAAGAAGTCAAGTTCAAAGAGTTAAATAAGTTCAACAAAGATTAACTAAGTTCAACAACGATAAGCTAAGTTCAGCAAAAATAAGTTAAGAACTAGAAATTAGATATGCAACATCACAAATTAATCACTAGTATTTGGGATAGAGTGACTATAGTATATACTACTAGAATTTCTGAAACTAAAGGGAAAACTAGTTCATATAGAAATGAATCTAGAGGGCAGAAAACAAGAAACTAAGCATACCTCAGCTATATCAATAACCTGTAAAAAATCCCCCAAATCAATAAAATCTCTTAGTCCAAGCTTGGTTCTTTTTGAACCCAATATAGTAATTGTACTGTATATAAGCTTCCAGCATCCACTCACCTTCCAATTACATAAATAAAAAAAGAGAATTTAGAAATAAAGCAATTACCAAATTAGTAGAAAAACTGTAAATATAGTAAAATATATAAAGATGTTCTCACCCAAGATCTTCACTCTACCTTATCCAAATTTAGTGTTGGATTGGGTGTTGGGTTATTAGCTTCAAGTTCCATTACCAAATCTTCAATTTCTCTCTTCTTAGCAGATGTAACCCCAAACACACCTCTATTAATACCTAAATACAATACAAATTAGTCCAAACTTTAAAAAATTCAATCTTTAATAATCTAGCTGAATTGAAAAAGGTGAAAGTTGTCACCTTTTATGGCCTGGTATATATTAGCTTTTGTGAGGGCAATAGTGTGATCACCATTATCATCAAGTAAAGCAGAGGTGTGTTCCTCAGCAAGAGCAGCAATTCTGAAGAGTCTAAACCCAGATGAAGAAAATGGGGAGCGCTTAAATCTTGAAGTTGAAGAGTTGGGTTTTGGAGTTGGAAAAGAGAGTAAAGAGGTAAGTGGGTTTTTGATATTGGATAATTGTGGAAGTAAATGAGAAGCTGGGAGTGGCGGTTGCATAATGTTAGTTGCCATGGATATTATTTAAACCAATGAAAGAAGTGGTGGTGTTTGCTGCCTGGTATGTCTTTATTTTTCAAGAGCTTCAATGCTGAACCATCAAACAAGATCACTTTCTTGATTCGTGTAACTTGTTGCTGGACACTGGACACTGGACACCACACCAGTACTTTTTTTTATATTACACTCCCTCCGTCCCATAATATACTGCTTGTATTTCATTTTGGGTATCTCAAAATATTCTTCTTGTTTCCATTTTTAAAAGGTACTAAATTCCTAACATACCCTCATAAAGTACTTGAAAAATAGTCCCCTCAAAGTATTTTATTCTAAAATATCCCTTTTCTATGTACTTGTCATTATTATATTTGTCTTTTTCTCCCTACTTTACCTCTTTAAATTTGTTGTTTTCTTGTCACAAATACTTCAATAATTGATGTTTTGTCTAACCTTAATTTTTGTGAAAAATGAGAAACAAGCACTATATTATGGGACGGAGGGAGTATACAAACACTTAGGTTAGACGGTCTATTCGCATATAGATAGATCGTATGAAACCTTTAGATAGGCTATAAGGATTTAACTCAAATTTTTTAATACTTTACACCTTTAAATTAAAATCTTCTATGGTAAAATTTTAAGTTAAAATCTTATTATTTTAAGTTAAATCTTTTGTTTTACTATGTTCTATACACAAACATATGGATTAAATATCTACTCTCGAAACTTAATAAAAACTTAAGTGGAGTAAGAAAAGTAACAATTAATATACAAGATATGCTACAGTTACGGATATTAAAAAACCGGTCTGGACCTAAAAAGTAGTTTGGAGTCTCGTTCGGACCAAACCTAAGCTAAGCAGTGTAGTCTCCACGTTGTCCATCTCTATTTTCGATTTTCAGTCTAGTCCATGTGCCGGGTTTAGACTAGGCTGGACCCGTTTTACCTTTTACTTATAAATTATATATTTTTATGCCATATTTTCTTCCTTAATATGTTCGGATACATACTAATGATTAGGCAAACGACCAGCTTATTAATGTCCAATCGTCCGGTCCGAGGTTTGGATCGGTTTTGTGGGTCCGATACGATCTCCGGCTCTCAAAATTTAATTTTTCGGGTTCCAATCCAATCCGGTACTCTAGGTGAAAGATTGAGAAATGAAGCATAGAGTAGACCTCAGATTAGTTGCTAGGTTGGCTAATCCTTGAGAATAGGAGTTAGACAATCTAGGACCCTTGTTATTTCATAATGAGCCATGAAAATACTTGATTCATTGATCTTATGATGAGAATAAGTATGATTGGTTGATTGAGTCTCCCTAATTAGCTTGAGAAAGTAACTAGTATACTATGAATTAATTATCCCCTAATTAATCCTATTGATTTTCCCATACGTGACAATTGGTTGAGACTTAGTTGATTGGTGACTCCCCCTTACCCTAGTGTTTCTCTCTTGAATTTGTTAATGAAATTTAGTTGATTAGGTAATTTGTAGTAAATGAGATTTTGAAACACCTAAACTAGATTTAGCTCATTGCAATCATTAGGCAATTGGTAAACTAACACTTGCTTTCTCGTGGATACGATCCTATATTGGCTAAGTTAGGTTCCGTACGTGTCATAAACTCTCTTTCTCAGCTTTCCTCCAAAAATAAATTTCCCAATGCAAACCTTAGTCTTCCAAAATCTAATCTTCAAGCATTCAATAAAACTTGTAGAAATTTCTTATGGAATAAGGACATTTCTAACTCCTGCCCAAAATCAGAGTGGGAAAAAAATTGTAAAGCCTAAGTGCTGAGATGGCCTAGGGTTCTAGAAGGCAGAATTTGGTAACCATGCACTTCTGATAAGTTACTCTATAAAGTAAATAATTCGATTAATCTCTGGATTTCAATGATCCAAAATAGATATTTGAAGGATGATTTCATATTTCCCATGTTGTAAAAAGTATATGCTCCTGATAATGGAAGAAACTGATTATCCTACGTGAAACCTTCGAAAAAAGCCTAAAGTTGGCAAGTAGGTGAAGGCTCTATATCTCCTTGTGTAATGAATGGGTTTCCCCCTCCCCCTTAAAGAGAAAATTGAAGTTAATAAAAATTTGATCAACATAAAAGTTAATGATGTCATTACCACTAACCCCCCAATGTAATTTTGCACTTCTTTCAACTCTGCTTCCCCAATATGTAATGTTTTCCATATGCAACCTCCTTATTCCTTCAGACGAGTGTAACTAAATTGCACTAGAAGTTTAACCTAGACGGAACTACTAACCAAATGACCACTAAATCCTTGTTAAAAGATGGGACTATTAATCAAGAATAAGCAGAGTATCACTAGATATGGCATCTTGACAACCCACCTAAAATCAAAAAAATCTTTGAAAATGTGTAGATGGTTTGTCGTCCAAATGAAGATTGGAACAGAGTCATGTTTTTGTTCTATAAAATGTGTATTTTGTAATCACACCCCAGTAAGACACTTATTAGTTATCACCTTCTTTGGAATTTTCTTTTGCTTTCAAAATGTTTAAAATTGGAGCGTTTTACTCGCCTTTTCTTTGCATGGTGGTTCCTTTTGTTTCTAGGAAACCGTTTCATTTGGTTGCCGCGACTCTTGTGTTTGAGTTTCATCCTAATCAATTATAGTCCAAGAAACAATGCTAAAGTTCCCTGGTCGAGCTCCTATGCCTCAATATCAAGATAAATAAGTTTGGCGGTTCCCTCTCTCTTTTGATTTATACAAGTTGAATCTTGATGGTTCTAGTAACTCCAATTGGCAGACCTACTTTGGGGTTGCAATTATGAGCTGTGCTGAAAAACTTCACCTTTCAAGCTTTGTAGCTCTCGACTCCTCCTACATCATTCTTACCGTGGAAGATTGGGGTCATAAAGAAGGTATCAAAACCGCTTTGTTACTAGATATTACACAATATTTTATCTCTGACTTGGTTGTAATCAGTTCTCTGGAACATTTCGCACCTCTAGAGAATCAAAATCGCTTCTTGATATGGTATACTTGAACTGTCATTCAGTTAAGGACTGATATTTACAAATTTACACGTTGTTTCGAATGAATGATATACCTTCACGTTGTTTCGAATGAATGATATATCTTTTCCTACAAAATTTCAGACTCAGCGCGAGAGATTTTCTACTATTCCTATGGAATTTACACCTCACCAAAAACGACTGTAGACGATGAATAACAAGGGCCTCGTCCAAAGGCTAGCCAAAAAGGACCTACAAGCTTTGTGCTTGAAACTAATTTTCTAACAAATGTTGTCCATCACAAGTGACTGGAATACTATTTCTTACCTGCCATTCCAAATAAATGGACTCAAGAAAGGCAGGACACCTACGGTCCAACGCCGCACATTCAGAACAGGATTCTCATCACTGCTATCAACATCCCTTGCCACCATCTCTGCCTCTGACTATTTTCATATACTTTTGGCAGCACAGGCATCCAGTGCAAGGCCTCATTGAATCAATACAATCACAATTTCCAACTTAGTTTCATCATCATCTTACTGATCCACCTTTATTTTCTCCCCTACATTAACGGGAGATATGCCCCACCGTGTCCTTTCCTCAGTACAAGTGGTCCAGCATTTTCAGGCACCTTGTCGAAGGCCCTGTTACATGCATCAATCACATCATTAAACCCGGTTGCAACAGCAGCCATCTGCAAACGGAATCTCAGATCTCTTGTTCTTTTTAGCAAACAGCGAAATGATCTTCCCAGATACTTTGCCCATTCGGCAGGCAAACCTCCTCCTGTCAGCCAGACTGAAAAATGGGACTGGTCTACCCTGGCTACCATCTCCGATCTGTAAAATTTTGCCAATTCAATAAGCACAGAATTCTGGAGAGGGAGCACAGCCACAAATTCAGCTACAAATTGCTCTACGACTTCTGGTTTTAGCATCTGGTTCCATAATACCGGTGTCCACTCACTAGGTTGATTAAGATTATAAGCTTCAGCCACAATCAATGCTTCCTGGAACCGTGTCTGATCAACCAATAATCTGCGAGCACTGGTTTCAGAAAGATTCAACCACTGGATATCAGGCATTCGAATTTGAAGGGAGACGAGGGAAGCCTGAGCACAAGCAGAGCGGGTTTTATTGCCAGCATCGATGGAGGAATGGACTTCTGCTGCTTCAATGTAGAAGTGCATTGATTCAAGGAGGTCCTCATTGTGGTCCTTGTCGTGGCGAAGTTGCCATCGCTGATAAGACTGCTCAGCTCGTGATTCCAGTAAAGCAGCTGTTTCGTGCTTCAAGTCAAAGTGATTATAAACCTGCCAGAAATTCAAGACACAAACATGATTACAAGCAGAAACAAATGAACAATAACAACAATTAACTGGTTTCAGAAACAAGTAGAAGCAAGAAGTGTTGAAAGAACTAGCCTAAGATCACGATGAAGAGTCTAAGCATGAAATTGATCTACACTCTTTTCATCAAGAATTCCACACAGGCAGTTTCTTCTTACTGTCCAAGTAGACATTTTGGTGACAGACAGTTATCAATTAGATTTTCCATTAATATATTATTCAGTACTGTCCAAAACTTTATGTTCTACAGTCTTTTCCTGTAGTATATATTCCTAAGTATGTTTGGTTAATGTATTAGCTAAATATAGCTTCCTATTCTTCCACTTTATATAAAAAGGCATCCCTGGAATGGGCCTGTGAACTCTAAGCGGAAACATGACCTGATTTATATTACTGATTAACTGTGCATTAAGTACTGGTCTGATTTTACATTTTCTGATGGTGTTTTAAATGTTTTCTTCTCCTCCCTTTTGCATATTTCACATAGCTCCAGGGTACCCATGAAAGCACAGAAAGAATGCATTAAAATTGCAAATATGAAAAATCGAAGTACAAACCACGGCCAAAGCATCATGGTCATTGGGGTTAAATTGTTTCAGTGCCGTAACAACAGCCATTCGGAATCCTCTAACTGTCTCAGCAACAGCAGTGTTTGCATCAGCAGCTGCAGAATACTTATGAAGAAGAAGATCCAGTTGTCCATTCTCAATTAGAATGCCGAGTATAAAATTCAGTCCATGGAAGTTTCCCACTCCAGTTATGAGACGAGCCAAACAAGAGAAGTCACCCTCAGCGACATAAGCCTCCACCCTTGTTGCCGCAAGGGCTACAAGAACATCGACCCCATCTAAACAGGCTGATGATTGGTAGAAGTGGTGTGACAAGATCAGAAGTTCAACCTAAAATATATCAATTTCCAGGAAAAGCTTCAGCTGATGCAATGAAATATCATATGCATAGAGAAATAAATCTGAGAATTAACACCATTCTAAAATGCAAACCTAAATTATGCTATAGCATATGGAGTGGAGTGAAATTGGTCATTATTATACACAACATATAATAGAAAGACTTGGTCTATTTTGTTTCCCTTTGAATGCTATAAAATGCCATACAACAATGTTATCCTCTATTTTGTCTATGTTATCCTCATTGCTATGTTGCAGGGAACTGAAAAGCAGTCTCTGTTATTACTAGATATCAATAGGACATTTTTAAGGACACTTCCTTGCACATGTACAAAATAAGGCTATCATAGTATGTATGGCATCACCAAGCATCCTCTTTACATTTTTATTTGATTACTACCAACAGGTCTGACAAAGCAATGCTTGCAAGTCTCTCAAGCACAGCCATCTCATCTGAGTGTATTACCGGGTTTTCTGCTGAAATAGCTAATGCTTGTATCACATGCATACAACCACCTTTTTTTTGCCTTTTTGTTTTGGTGGTAAAAGCTCTTTTAGATAAGTGGACTCAGGCGGACTCACCAGCAACAACTTTGGAACATGTAACACTAAAGTAGGGGTCGACTAATAGGACCAGCAACTAATATGGCTGTTGTGCAAGTGTGGTGATTTTGCGTGCCAGCCCACAATAACATGCATATACTACAATGGACACTTTACCTCGCAGGCATGTGGAATTTCTTGTCCTGTAATAACTAATCGCATCAATGCATGCCCTATTTCTTGTTCTGAGGGACACAAATCAGCCCACTTTAAAAAGTCTGAAAATCTCCACAGCAAAGGAGCAGGCCCTTCCTCATTCTGAGAATCAATGTATCCGCCACGATGTGCAGCTAATAGACCCTAAGAGAAATAATAGAAATGGTTAGAGATCCTGTTATTGAATAAAGGTTACTACCCCCGTACCATAATAGATTACATCTGACAGTTGGAATCACGCTTCAGTAGATCTTCAAAATTCAAATACTTCCCACGTGTCTTTTTAGATTTAGCATTTTGCCTTTCACTCTCTCAAATGCACAACTTATTAAATCTTTAATTCTCTTAATAAAAAATACTTCCTCCGTTTTTTTTCAGCTGCAACAATTGAATATTTTATCTCTCACAAAAATTCCCAATTGTTGCGGCTAAAAAAAAACGGAGGAAGTACTAAAAATTTGATAATTAAAAAAATACAATGAGACAAATCGAACATCCCACATAATAACATTTGTATTTATATTTTAGTAAAACAGCATGGTCAAAGCCGACATACGAATGGTGCAATAATCAAAGTGTTGCAACTAAGGGCATGCTTGGGATGGGGGTAATGTATTAAGAGGGTAATAAAAGACAAAAACGTAGGCAAACTAAGGTATTTAGAGGTGATGATAGAGGGGATAAAATGGTGGTGGAGAGGATAATGTAGTGTTAGTAGAAAGGAAATGGAAGAAAGAGGAGAACTATTACCCTCATTATAAGGGTAATAATTACCCACCACCACCCCTGAAGGGTAATAGTTCCCCTCTTTGTTCCATTTCCTACGTACCAACACCACAATATTCTCTCCACCACTCTATTCCCTCTATCATCACCCCCAAATACCTTAGTTTTCCTATGTTTGACTTTTATTACTCCTTATTACATTACCCCCATCCCAAGCATGCCCTAAAAGGAGACAGTGGAAGTATAAGTTAACTTAAGGTGCAAACACACAATGGGGTTGAAGTTCGCATTTCTTGACCACAAAAATCAAGTGTAGCCGATTATTTTGGGAGAAAAGCAATATATGATTTCACTAATTCAAGCGTTTTGACTATTTAACACTTCATTTCATGATGAGATGGTAATTATTTGCCTACAAGCATTTGATTGCCTCAAGTTTGGGATACTTTCTTACAACCAAATCCTACGAGTGCTTGACACCCCACCCCCGCGGCACGACATAAGCTAAGTAATCTCAACTCAACATAGTATAACCATAGGCATATTTGTGGAATTGATTGCCCACACAGAAAGCAGTAACAAGGAAAAGGACAAGAATTGGCAAGCAGAAAATGGAGAGTTGTTCAGCTATTGAAAAAGTCGTATATCAAGTGCAGTACAAGTCTCTGAGAATGCAATGACAATTACAGAGTTGAAAAACTATCTATGAAATTTTGATTTGGAAGGACCCCAAGAAGTTCAAACATAGACTTAGCATAATATCAATGAGTTGTCAAAAAACCAACATAATAGCACCTCATAACTAGCTCCATACAGAAAAAAGTCCCTCAATCCTACTTGGAAAACCCTTAAACTCCACTGAATGCTCTCTTGATTTTCTTAGGTGGCGATCTACTGAAGATCTTGGGGAATTATGTCACTAAGAAAAAAACACTATACAATTGTCTTCCTTTTCGAAAATTCTTCTTTTAATAATACAACTTTTTCCTAAGGTGAAAAACTAATGCAAGGCTTCAATTTCTTGAGCCAGAAATTATAAACAGAAGGGGACCAACAATTTTAGCAAATATAATATAACAATGCCTACCCCGCCAAAGAAAAGGGTATACAATTGCCCCTATGTGCTAAGTGTCTAACGGGTTCATACAATTAATTGTAAAATTCATATGAAACATGTAAAGAAGCATAAAAAATGTACCTGAGATAAAAGAGCAAACAACACTTACAAGATATAGCTGACCTAAGGCATAACAGAAAACAGATACTAGCACAGACAGCAGCATTCTTTTAGCTGCTTTCCTCATATCTAATTACCAGAAACTATAACTATGCCTTGATCTTATCCAAAGAGAATTGGAAAACCATGAAAAGTGAAAAAGGAAATATGAATATGGAAAAGGAAGAGAGCGAGTAGAGTACAAAGAAAAAGGCACAGAACAAGGCAATTCTATCTTCTAAACAACTGAAGTCAATTGTTTGAGTTGTGACCTACAGCATGCTTTACGTGACCTCTCATGAGAAAATCATGACACTCATAAACTGGAACGGAAGAAGAGGCAGCAGAAATGAGAAGCCCCTTGTAGAGACTAGAGAAGTTTTCCTGCTTCTACAGTGTACCCCAAGTGTGTCTTGGTCGCACTCAAACTTTGCTCCTTAGTGCAAGGCAGTAGTGGATCCAAATCAACAGGCACCTATTTTTAGTGTTCATCGCGCATCCATTATTTCAGTAATTTCTCCCAAACTGCCCCCTTGGCCATGATGATAGCCCCATGTTCTCCTACTGGACTTGGGAAAACCTACATTGTCTCAATGCTCTCCACCGATCTTCAAAGTTGCACATTATTTTGAATTAGAAGCACAGTGAATTCAGTTAGTGTGCTGTGCACGTGTTATCATACCTGAAGCTCAACCTTTTTCTCTCTTAAACCGAAGCAAAGCCTTTTTCCTCTTTAAGAGAAACACTTTTCCAGTAAATGGTCTGACTTCCACTAAGAGCTTGGCAATGTTTGTTCGGGCCATGAGAAAAATAATCGGATGAGTTATTGGGCTTCCCGAAATTAGTGATTGGCTTGTTGAAGCTGGTATACTAATTGAGAGATGATACTTTTGGGAAAAGATGCACCTTTAACAAGGTTGTATTGTATCTTATCGGCCGCGTTGTAAAGGTTTCCAGAAATGTCGAATTGATAATATCCGCACCGTGTTTTTGACCGATTACATCATATCATCTAGTGGTCTCAGCCGACATTTAGCGGAACAACAACTAACTGCATCATCTTTGTTATCGTGAAATCGTGAGTCGTAACTGTTACCGTGAACACGACCGAGACCGCATTTCCGAACTATGAAGCAAGGTCCACACCCTACACCAATGTAATTGGGTCCAATAACCTAACTTTGGCCCATATATACTCTTTCACAAACTTGTGAACGTTCCCACGGTGATTGCCTACGATACTCTACCACAGTTCCTATGATGCTTCACCACAGTTCCTCTCCCAGTTGTTAACCACTGCTCATGCAATGGTCTAAACGGCCAAAGAAGAAGCCCTTTGATGTGCATCCAATCAAACAATTATCTTCCTACGGTGCACCCATTGATACCAAAGCAAGGCATGCCCCTTCAATCTTACCACTGCTTCCTCGAAGTATCTCTTTGCCAAGTTTGCCTCAAATCCACCCATTGGGAGTATGCTAAGAGAGGAAGATCGGCTTGCGATATCTCAAATAGGGTCTAACGACTCCAACAATCACTGATTTGCCACAAAATTTGACGAGGATACACTCCAACCAAGTGACCTCCTTTTCCAAATTCCTCTGTGAGAATTCACTTGAAGAGATTTTAGATTACACTTCAACTCGCTTTTGATCTTCCATCATCTGTTGAGTGAGTCAAGCAATTTCATCATCAAAATGGTTATTGGGCTGTTCATAAGAACCTTTAGACGACCCAATACCTCCTGAATCGGGGCTAGCTCTTGCCCCACCATTTGCACTAGAAATCTCCAAGAAACGAATGCTTTGATACCAATTGCAATACATTAGAAGTAAAATAATGGAAAACGAAAGAAGTCTGGGAAAAAGAAGAAAATACTGAGAGAAGAGGTGTTTGATTAATTGATTACTTGGGAACCATAACAAAATACTAGATGTTAATTGAACTGATTTCGCTCCTATACAAAAATGATAAATACAATTTTTGTATACTTTTCGGTGTTTTCTACCTTTTCCTTAAAGTTTAAAAACATCAGAACGTTCCCCATCCCTTGGATAGCTTACTCTGAAGTAGAATTGTTTAGACTACCCAATAGATCCTTCCTATAGTACAAAACTAAGATCACCTTCACTTGTGGCGCCTTGCATACGTAAACCTTATGGCAGGCTTAGGTTGGTGTGGAGCATGGTGTTGTATATAAAAGGAAAGCTAAGTGAGAGAGAGGATATACAGATTTTGTGTAAGCTTTTGCTTTTGGAAGTGAATCAAACCACTCGAACATCTGGTGCAGCAGTTCAATTCCTTGTTGAACAGTCTATCAATCAGCCTCTCTTTCTCTCTATTTACTTCCATTCTCTACAATATCTTATTTTCTCAATGGCTACTATACAACAGAGTCCAGTTCATTGAACAGAACTACACCAACGTTGCATATTGTGCTGCCCAAAGTGGAATGTGAGCCACTGAAACGAGATCTCAGCCAAAAGCAAACCACCCAAGGAGGGAGGAATTTTCGCTCCCTAGTTCCTACTAAATCTTTGGAGAGTGTATTCCTAGGCTTCTTTCTCTTCCCCATGCTCAAAATACCGAGTGTGCATGGGTAAATTTCTGGGAAGATCCGTTTCCAGGGGAGCATTTTCATTATACTTAATTGAAACCCAACCTTTGTTTTAGATACTAGAGAGGATGATATTCTTTCTTGGAGTTTCCCAAGACTGCAGTGCAAGCTAAAAGCATGGGAAATTCGTCAGATGAGTAAGACTATGGTGTCAAAAAAGCCTATTCGATTCACCCGCATTCTAAAGGATTACCAAGTTAGCGGACCCGTTCATATCTGAATATTATTTTAGACCAAGGGCAGATCATACAACCGCATCCAACCCGAATCGCCTGATTTCCACTGCACCAAGCCTCCCTCATGATGGTCGTTTTCTCTTACTGGAAACTTATCTGAATTTTCGGAAGACTTTCAGAACTTCTCCAATATTTTGAATAACTTGTGAGCATGGTTCAAAAATGCAATTTCGGTTACAATAGCGGTAATTTTCGCAGTGGCATGGTAAAGGCGATGAGGTTGCTGTAATACCATACATCAACTGAGAGCACAAGATATCACTTGAATCGGCCTAAATGCATTTTAACAACTTTAGGATGAGGATAATATCACTTTGTTAGATGTGAAAACCTTTACAGAGCACGGCTGATACTATATGAAACGACCTTGTTTTAACACCATGCTTGGGAGGCATACTTGCCTTTCATTCCTTAGCCCTTTTAGTACAAGGAAGAAAACTATTTCGACAGAAAAATTGTCAAAGGGTCTACTGAAGTTTCTATCCTCCTGGGGAATTCCATGTATTTTTTTCAAAGTCTCTTTTATTGTTCTCTAAAAACAGTAACAACATTACCAAACACGCTTCCAAGAAAATCTTCCCCAAAATAAAGAATAGATAGGGCCAACAACTCTTGTAAGACATGAGTAATAAGAAAGAATGATAATTATACAACATATTAATGATATTAAGCCAAGTCCAGCATAACAAAGAAACAAAGTCTAGTAGTCTTGATAAAATGCTTAACCATATGCAAAAATAGGAATCTATAATAATTTTACAACATAAAAATCAAATTAAGCACATTTTCTCCATATCGCTACTTTGTCTTATGGTTACCAACAATACAAGTCATCAAAGCTTGAAAGCATGTAAAACAAGCCCTTGAGCATTAGCCAAACGAAAACACAGGGTACAGGGAATCAGTTGGTCACTAAAGATGCTCTCAAGCACAAGAAGTTCCATTGAGACAGAAGATAGCAACACATACCTTCAAGAAGGATTCAGCCAGAATTTTCGCAATGCTTGTAGCTGGCATCAGATGAGATTGTACCAAAAGTCTTGCTTCGTCAAAAGAATCTTGTGCTTTAAGAGAAAGCAACTGTAGCAACTCAATTGGCTGCTTCTCAAAGGCTTCCGCAAATGAAATTCCCAATATATTAGCAGCCTTTACAACTGAAGAGATTCTCTTACAAAGTCCACGTCCACTACCTTCAGTCAATAAGTCAGATAAACTTCCCAGTACCTATCATTCGAACACGAAAGCAAAATCATTCAGATACAAGAAGGAATGAATGATAAACCTTAATCTTTTTTTAAATATGCCCAAGTATAAATGGCAGAAAATTAGGGGACCATGAAGCTGCCTTGCATAATTAATAATATATTATTCACAAGCAAACTATTACGAGGATCAACAAAATGTTTAAGGACCTGGAGTGGATCAAAGACATGATCTTCAGTTGGCAAGTTGTATGACTGAATAAGAGAACGTAAATCGTCATCCAGCTTTGTCAAGGGTTGCTTTTGCATTGGTGTTGACAGTACTGCAAATTTCAAGGCAGCATCCACAATTCCCAACTCAAAAGGCACACGGCCAGATGAAAGCTTATGTTGCAGTTGCTTGGCAGCAGTTATTTGTCCAAATTCCAATAATGAAAGAACTGCCCTTTCAAGCTCTGCAGGTCCTACTCTTTCTTCCCAACTTGAAAATGATGTGTCTAGTCTCAAATTATCATCCTGCAAGTCATACCTGAAGTTCCAAGCAGGAAGAGAACTCTCATCAACATCAGCACTCTTGTCAGGGACGTCGACCATAGACCTTCTGGAGGACCCATATGCTTTAGTCCTCCGTTTGATCTTCGTGCTCCCAGTTGCAGTTGATATGCCAGCATCCCAGATTTGTGAGCTCTTGTGATGCAAGTTATTGTTTTCTTTAACATCTCCTTTTTCAAAAGCTCTAGTCTTCATCATATTTATGTGGCTATCTATATTCATCACAACATCTGCAGTTTGGTCTACGATGTTGACACTATTTCCAGACATCTGATCTTGACTAAATCTGGCCAACTTTGAAACTTGTTCGCCCTTCATTTGAGCTTCAGATTCTACAGCTAATAGCCAAACTCGGGTCTCAATTTCTCGTAAGAGATGAAGAGGGCATACTCTGATAGATAGGTAAGGCAAGTTAGAGAAAAGGGCTTTCTGAAAAACAGACCAACAAGGGAGTCGGTTAAGACAGGGACTTACGGGTTAGATTGCGTTATTATCCCACTTAACCATTGTAGAGAAAGTAGCAACAATTCATGAAGCTCTCTTGGTGGAATTTCTTTCTCCACAGCCTCTGCATGTTTGAGAAAGAACAGTCCCGCCTAAACCAGCAAGGATAGATAAGTATTGCGAACCCTTCTAAAGATTAAACATAGGATGGCATATTTAGAGGGATACCTGTAATGCTGGAAATGCATATCTAATGAATAGATTTTGACAATGACGCCATAAAGCAACTCTTTCTTCAGGTACATCCCAAAGAAATTCCTTCCACTCTATAACCATCAGTTCCGCCTACATGAAACTCCAAAGGGGTTAGCCATCACGGAGATAAGGTGAATAAATACGCACAATCGATCCTAGCTTACCAGATAAGGAATTGATTCACCGTCAAAGTAGCAAGAGTAGGGCATATTTTCTAACTATTAAACTATGAGTAGAATATATATGGCAGCATCTGTAATAGATAATCTATATAGTTTTTAGAATTAGTATTAGCAATTAGTATCAGCAGCAGAAGGATTGCGAAAAGATACTACTGGAACATTGCAAGCCATACTGTCACATGTAGCTTTTATCAATTTACGAATTGCGTCATATATACCAGATTATGTTGCCTTTCTTCCCAATGAGCCCATCTAGAAAACAAATAAAGGCCATTAAAGTTGTATCTTCTTCTAAGTCTCCTAAACATCAAGTATTATATACGCTCGCCTACAATGCCCTTCATTGAATCTGAATATAGAACTGTCCAGACATACGTCTTTTAACTATCTTACTCATTCAATTTCTCTAACAACCTGCGATACAAGTACATTTTGGTTAGATTCAAGTCTATATTAGTCATTTAAATGCCCAACACATTATTCGTTTCCCTTATTTGACTTTAGTCAATGAAGAACATTTATCCGTGATGAAGGAGAGTATTCCAGCTCATCCAATTACTCTTTGCTTGAGTCTTTAAACTAGGGAGTCACGACCAACCCCCTAGATGTCCTTTTAATGTAATTTTTAAGTAGCAGTACATGTAAGAAATGCTGATGCAGGAGTGCTGAGTAAGGTGGGCTCAGGTATGGGGCTGGTGGTGCCTGACAAGGTAGAAAGATGGTTGTCTGCAGTGCAAAACAGGTTCAGGAGCTGTGGGAGCCTTGTATTGCTAACGTGAAGGCTCACTTTTGGGGCTTGAAGGTGGTGCAAGAGCTTGGGGTGCATAAGATAGTTGTCAAAAGCGATTGCAACGTGTGATCCCTAGCTTTGCAAAATCCTTTTGTTGGTGCGAGTGACTTGCATCTCATTGTGAGATTGGCAAAAGGCTTTGAGGATTTGATTGCCCCTCTGGTTTTGAAAGGTTGCCTAGTAATAATATATTTATTTAATCCCAGTTGGCCTTCTCTACAGAAAGAGAAAAGAAAAGTTGGTAGCAACATGACAAGCATATAAAGTTAATGGGCTAACCTTGAGATTGTCATATGGTTTTAGGATGGAATACCTAGTAATGATATATTTATTTTTTATCTAATGTTAAGATTGAAAACCTAAACTAAATTTCAAGCATGGTTGACACCTATGGAGCTCAAAACCATAGGGTTTCGGTCACGGAGTGACGTGAGTACGCTCGTGCGTTATACGGCAGCAGAATGATATAGATCTGAAACAACAAAATTGCTGAGGGAGAAGGGGGGGGGGGGAGCGTGCCTTGCGTTTATGGCCTTTGCCTTACAACTAATAGTCATCATTAATATCCCTCATGCATTTCCCAATTTTTCTTTTTACATGTATGTCTTTTATTTTTTTACTCCACTGTTGAGTCTTAACCTTTTGACAAACAAAAACAAACACTCACCTACCAACTTCCCATCAATACCTAACTTGTTGTTTACTTGTTTTTGGAACCAGCCTCTAAAATAAATAACTATATTCTATTTATTTATTAAGTCTCCGATCATACTCAATTCATCATATAATTTCAGGATAGTGTTGGTCATTGTTTTCGACTTTTCGACAATAAAATACAAGTCGCACCCGTGTCTAGAAAATTGGTCTAAGTCACTTGTTTGATTGTATTCGTGTCATTAGCTTTTTAAGATTGCATGTCGTATCCTTCGAACACTATGTGTTTCCCACACTATTAGACAAGCCTAAGTAACATAGAATTCTAGGCTACTTCTGCATGACACCATACTCTATCTCACATAGTAAATCGTCAAGCTTACATATGATAAAATGCACTAGATTTTCCATTTATTGGTCCTTAACAATGGCGAAACACTAGAAGATTTTACAAAAGAAGGAATAACGTGTACTCGCTGTTTCAAGAGGTCATATGATATATCAGGATATAGATCAACCATCAATGATAATTTATATTGCCGAAACATCCCACAATTGATTGGAGTTTGTGCTTTAAAGAAGTAACAATAGCCAGTCAATCAACTAAAATCCAGCAAATAACAATGCACTAATCAGTGGTTGGCATTGTACAAGTCAAGCAATAAATTGCACCGGATGCAAATAAATGGCGTGTATTAAAGCAAAATATAGATAAGCATTATATTCATCAGATAAGCGACAACATACTGCTTCCAGTGACCCTGTCCCAAAATTCTTAGTCCTCACAAGTTAAAAGGGCTTAAGCATTTTACTATAAATGCTTGGCACATTGTAAGCAAAACATGCACAAAAATATATATGCTGGATTGCTGCAGCATCCAACGATCAAGTTGAAGCAAAGGAGCCAACCATAAAACACAAGGGTGATAAAGATTTTCAAGAATCTGCAATATAAATTTTGGGGGGAAGCCCTACCTGTCTCTCGGTAACATGGTGAACAGCAGACTTCCATGGTGCGCTACTGACCTCCAACTGACGGGCCCAGTTGCGGGCTTGTTCCCAGTATCCATTATCTTCAAGTGCGGTCAGGAGAGAAGCATCATCCAGAGTCTCGTTTCCTAATTGAAGATCCTCATGCTTCCTAAGTACAGGCTCTGCTAAATTGATTTTCCAGTACAGACGCTTATAATAAGCAGCAGCAAATCCTCCATCTGCGAAATCCGTAGATGCAAGAAGCTGTAGTAAGCATCTTTTTTCATAAGGGGACGGGCATGTTGAAAGTATAGCATCAGCAGCTTTTACTGCAGTTGAACTTATCCACGATGCCTCCTCCTTAATTCTGAAGGAAAATGACCCTAAATGTGCTGAAGCTTCAGATAGACGCATCTGAGAAAATGCCTGTAAAATAAGCAAAAATGATGTTATATGCGTAAATCATTAGAACCTGAAAGCAAGCTGAAAAAATCCCAGCTTACAACTGCATCAACCGATATGGCAGTCTTTAGGGGACGAGAATTTTGTTTTCCTGAAGAACTACTTTTTGCATTTCCATCTGTTGGTTTCTAAAGGAGAGAAATAATTTTCTTGAATTCAATACCAATTTCTCAAAAATGGAAAAGAACACCTTATTAGAGAAAGGAATGCTAAATCTTCCACTGCATGACAATCATTCTGACCAGGATGGCTACAACACTTAAGCTGAGGCTAGCAAAGTTAATACTTTGCTTTCTATGCTTGCTCAATGCTCACTTCTCTCTAAATATCTTCGCCCCTACATGGCTACATCTCCCCTCTGCCTTGTCTATTTTTTCACGAAACGATCCAAGGCGCTAAGCATAAGAAAATAACTTTGATAGCCATCAAAGCATACTCATCACAAAGTTAAATATTACTCAAGATCTTACCCTACGAACTAAACTAAGTGCTAATAACCGAATGAATGCGGTAATTTCCACACCCACAGGTTACAACTAGTTCTTCACTTACTTGCATTATATCCATGACCCCTTCTTGATTGCTACACCGTCGCACAATGTTATTCACTCATCACACCATCATTCAAATACGATGAGCTCTTTATTAGCAAGACTAAACTCTCAAGACTTAATAATCAAATCTTATAAGCAGACATATAGAGAGAACCAGAAAAGTACTTGCATTAGTTCTTTGCCAATCTGAGCACACAGCTATTTTGTGGATTATGTGTTCAGAAGGTAGAGCGAGATCTCAGTGTAGATCTACGAGTTGTAAATCTCTATGGGATAGATTCAGGTTCCTTCCTAGCTTGCGACGTCCCTATACGGTTGCAATTCTGGGTCGACATTTAAAAGCATGCGACAGTAACTCTTGGTCCTCTATTAACAATCTATACAGAGATTATCTTTATCTTGATTCTCAAAATAAATATTTTTTGAAAAGCCTCTGTGTCACCAAGCACCGCAGATTACTTATGTTCCAGAGCATGCAGTAAGTAGAATTGATATGAACCACATACGTTCTCCAAATCGACAAAAAGCTATAACGGAAAAACTAGATCGAATGACCATCTGGTATATATTGTAAAAAAATTCTGAAGAAGCCATTAATTGATTAATGCAACAAGCAAAAGACAATGCGTTGAAAGCATATCACTATATGAAGCAACAAATATTTTAATTCAGACGAACTATGCAACAAATGCATTCAAAGCTTCTGGTTCTTGCTGCTGACTATTATTTCATACTAACGGAAACAAAACTACGTAACAGCCGTTATGTAACGGATTATGAACTTGCCGTTGTGCAAATGCCGTTATGTAACGCTGTGATGAAATTCACGTCCATCTTGCTGCGTTGTATATTACATAACGGTGACTCGCCGAGACATAGCGTTTTTTTACCCGTTACGTCCGTTACTTTATAAAACGTTACTTTATAAAACAGAAGGGGGAAATTCACATAGTAGCACAAGAACAATAGGCACACACCAACGAAAGGATAATATATAAGAGCTATTATCAATTTATATAATAGGATATGAATCGCATGATTTAAGTAATTTATTATTCACCATATGTGTAACCTTACCATATGATAGCTTTGGTCAAATTAAATTATAAGAATACTTATAGAGCTTAAAAAATGACAAATTGAGGTTAAAAATCTAATGTGTGAATATTTTGAAAAAAATCACGCCGCGTCAACCGCGAATTGTTCCTATTCGACAGTTATAAGCCGTTTCCGCATAATCGCGAACGCGACCGCATCCACGATTTTCTTCCCTGTCTCAACAGAAGGTACATCTGTTGCATTTGTCCTCTCACACTTGCTTAGGCGGTTGAGGATAGCCACACAAGAGAATGTCAGAGAATGAGCTCAACAAGAACTAAAGAGAGCACAATGCATCTACATATTCAGGTCTAAATCCTTATAGACGTGGACAATCAGACATGGTATGAGTTATGACATGAAGCTAAGGCATAAACTGCATAAATAAAGCATGAGAACCTGCAGTGTAAAAGGAGATATCCCTTCAAGACACAACTCTCATAAAATTGGATCACAAACGATACAAAATTCAGGAAGCCGGAAAAATAAGTTCACATTTAAACTTTCAAAAATTATACAAAACAAACAAACCTGAAGGGCTCGGATGAATGGTAACAAAGGACAAGAGGGAAGAAACATTTCGAAAGCTCTGAGCAAAGGAAGGAACTGATTTTGTTGACAAAGCAAGGCAACTAATTTCGGCAAAGACGTGGACCAGTCATCTGTATTCTTCACCAATCTGACATCTTCCCTAGTTCTTAATTCTTTCAACTCTTCAACGAGTATCTTTGCATGAGCATTTGAAGGGCCATTCATAGCCGCAGTGGAGAATTCCTCTACCACGTGATTCATGAGTCTTCTACGCTTTGAACTTTTCCGGTTGTAATGAATAGTTGAGACTCTATCACCAGCTGCCAGCGAATTTGAAACCTCTACAGCAGCTCTGACATTATTTGCTATATGAGAAGATATCTCACTTTCTCTAGTTGATGAGATCTCCCTGTGATTAGAACATAAGATAGAACATTAAAGGTCCAGAAATAGAATCTTTGAAATTGATGCTGTCTTTCTGGTATCAATATGCTCAGTCAGACCAACAGGCTCTGGATCATGGTCTCCTTTATCTTTTAAGTAGTATGAGAAATTTGCATCAATATCACGCATACAACATCTATGTAAAAATCAGCAATAAACAAATAATGCTATAGAATCGATATAAGCGCTTCTCCCCTCAAGAAAAGAATCCAAAACCAAGTAAAAGTATTAGCAGACAGCAGATATTTCATGGATTCAATCATTCAAAGCTTGAATAAGTTAATATGGTTTTGTAGAATTTCACATGGTTTTGCCTTACTCTTAGATTGAGGGTAATACATGTTGGACTATGCAATAAGTTAATTTGTTTATTTTAAGAGTCTTATGGTTTCAATTTGCGTTAGCAAGTTAGTTGAGCTGATTTGGTTCATTAACTAAGCTAATTTAGTCCGTTTATTTGGGTTTCTTATTGGGTTTAGTTTCCTAAACTTCATTTTTTCCTATTCCTCGTTGGAGTAAAAAAAGATTTATTATTTTTACCATAAATAGAGAGCCGTGCACCACTTACAAGGTGGACTACGGACAGTCCAGAACTAAATTAATGTGTTATCTTAGCTTTACTTAAGCCAAACAGAGTTTTGGATTCAGGAGTGATCTCAGAGTTAAGAGTTTGCTTTCCTTCATCATCAGAGATTTAAATTGTCACAATACTTCTCCCTAAAATATAAGGAACCATATCATATGGTATGAAGAGCCAAGGTTGTTGATATTTGAAACCATGAACAACTCACACACTCCATTAAAATCGGTGTCAAGTTTTTGGATTAGAGTGGCATTTACTCAGTTATATTCCTCAAAGATAAGGTTAAGCTACGTCTAACTGCAACTGAGATCCTTGGGAATTAAGTTTCGCAAAATCAATATAACAACGGCTGCATGATTTCCTTCGGTTCTGCTGACGACATTGCGTTCATTAGACTACAGTAGAATTGCTGCTGCGGCTATTTTTTATCTGATTTGTGTTTCTCATTAATTTGAGATTCAAAGTGACATATCCATCTAAAACCACTTACATTTTCCATCTCATAAACCAGTTTGCGAATCTTCCTAAATTTCGAAACCATAATCCATATCCAACTCAGAGTGCCTTAATATAAGCTTTTGTTCTTTGGATCATTGGGATCCATATCACCAATAATCACGTCTAATAAACTATCGTAAACAATAAAGTACCCGACAAGAACCAGCATACTGCTGCGTTTCCATATCACCAATAATCACGTCAAATGACAGGTCGGGAGAAGGGAGGAGTTGTAAACGCAGCAAAAAAAATTTACTAATTAGAAACAATAAAATCATAAAGATAGAATCAACTCATGGACACATACACAGTTTCAGAAAACGAAAAACTGCTGCGTTAACATAGCATCAAAGCTATAACACTTCTATAAGTTTTGACCTGCTGAACCAAATATTTGTGGTTACCCGTTATGTAACGGATTTTGAACTTGCCATTCCGTTCAATGCCGTTACGTAACGCCAAAAAATAACGTCCTTTTCACTGTGTTGCCCTTTATCTGACAGTGATTACGTTAGAAATTGTTTTTCCTGTTAGGTCCTAGTCAGAATTCGCCGGAAAAAAAAGAGAAAGTGAAAACAAACATAGTAACAAAAAAACGATATTCACACACAGAAGAGAGAAGTGGCATGGGATTTTATGTTGTTATATACATGCGTTAGTCTATTTATGGATGGGGCATTCATATTCCAACTTCCAAGTAATTATGCATTCACGATTCACCATATATACAATCCAATCATAAGTAAAACTAATGCACGTTGCATTGACCACAATCCGTTCCTTTTCATATGTTACACGCCGTTTCCTAGACATCACAACCGCTTCCGCGGACACAATCGCTCCACAATTTTCATCCTTGATCTCGACAAATGGACCCAAAATTTGCCTGAAGTGTTGGAGGTGGGTATGGTCATGGAGTTATGTAAGAGTGCCTTAAAATATACCTTAGGATGCTGGCATCCAACACGTCACAATCAAACTTGGCTGTTTAAAAGGCCAATTAGACAAAGACTGTCACTTATGTAAGTGTCCTCTATCCCCTCTATTCCATCCATGGTGCAAAAATACGGCCGTATTGGAACGATTCGTCCGAGTTCGAACGGTTTTCAACTTTGGCGAACCGAATTCGGCTGGTTCAACAAGGTGGATTGAAAATGCCCGATATTTTGGCCGTTTCGGCCATATCACCCGTGACAACAAGGTTTACCCGTTTTTCCACTATAAAACGTCACTTTGCAAGATTTATGCAAATCTTTTTAGAGATTTCTTATCTTTACTTATACAGTAGCACCATCTACCTCCAATAATGACTCAAAGACAAGAGAAAAGAAAGAGAAGAGGCACCACCGCACTACTGAACCATCTATTACTCCACTAAAATCTAAGATTAATTGAAGCAAAAAGACCCAAAAAAAAGTTTAATACTAAATTCCTACCGCGACAACCGCAACGCAGGCTGCAACCAACGTATCTGTTCCGTTACCCCGTAACCGTGACCGTTCCCGTTTCCGAAACCTAAACCGTATTTTCAAACCATGATTCCAATCATTCCATCCCTCATGAACATATCGCTCTCGAGAATGAGAGATCATTAGTATCTAAAAAACATTTCCAGCTGTCAAACACAAAGCTCCAGTCAAGTCTGACAGGACTGGGCAGTCAGGTCTAATACCTTCCTCTTCAGTTATTGTCACACCAGTTTTATGTAGCACTAATGTCCAGATGGTCTCTAACTTATAGCCTCCTTAAAATCTTGGGTTTATCTGTGTTGAGATTTTTGGAGATGGTTTAATGAAAATGGAGGCATAGGATCCTGATATGAACTAGAACAAACAGAGTCTCAACACCACACACAGTAAGATATATTGATTGATTACTAACTTGCAAAGCGAAATAGTTTCAATAACTCATACATTCCAGAAGATGAGGATTCTCCCAAAATAAACTCAGCACTTTTTCATTGATGATCCATTCTCTGCTCACCTCTCATTATTTATACTCCTCTCCTACATAGATTCCCTCCAACTCCACTACACCTCATAACAGAATTCTGTTGAGGGAATGATGACAAGACTCAACAGAAAATAAAGCAGGAAATAAGAAAAGCTTAATAGAATTAAAAGATAACAAAGGACCAGATTGCCCTTGTAACTAATATCAGTTAGCTGCTGCTGCTGCCTTCTTCCTCCTAGCATAGGTAACCACTATGGGCGGCTTTTCCCAGCTTGTTGCAGATCCTTGGTGCATGATAGAGGGCAAGGGCATGTTTGCGCTTGCATGAGCTTGCCCCTCCGGGCAAGAAGAAGGGAGACAAGAGAGTTGTATGTGCGCTTGGGCTTCTGCGCAAGGTGAAGACGCGCGTCCGCGTAGAAGCCCTACTGCACTATTTTCTTTGGCTCATTTTTAATCTCATCCGTTGATTTGAATTCATGTATTGCACTAAAAAATAGCTGGCTAAACTCTCAATCGCCATGATCAACAAAATGAAAAGGTATAATCTAGCGTTTTAGAGGAGAGCGAGAGAGAGAAGTTGTGAGCTTGTATGAGCATCTTCATCCTCCAATAATTCTATAGTGCAAATTTGGTGGGTTAATCTCCTGAAGCTCAGTTTGTCCATGTAAATTGCAGTGTGGTTGTTCTTGTTGTTACATTTCCTGTTTTGGAATTCTTGTTTGCTAAATCTCTTCTTGCTTATTGTTCATTGCCACAATTAGTTGAACATGTTAACGAAATCTCAAGAGAAGTAATGGCATCCAACAGTTCTCTCTGGACCAAACATTACGTAGCACAGACCTTTAGCCTTAAGTCATGATGACCATTTTAGTCACCTCTAGATTCTAATCTTCAAATCTAGCTATTCTAATCTTCAACACAGATGCAGCAACACGTAAGAAAATAAGTAATCCTAAGTAGCCAAGCTTATTAATATTCTACGAAAAGGTACTTCAATAAACATACCCCCAAGAAAAACATGATCAGCACCCAGGTATACTTTCTAAAATAATTTATTAACTTAAAGCTACTAGAAGATACGTACTTTTTCAATAGCAAAGCAAACAGAGAATGAGAAAGATAAGAGGATTAACATAGCACAGTTATGGCTCATACAAAGAGTTTACAATTACCTTGCTGCTGTTATTTCCAGCCAGACTGTTAAGCACGATAATGGAACGACATCAGGAAAACATGAAGCAACCACAGCCAACAAAGCCCAGCTCAACTCTTTTGCCTTCATAAGAAGTGCCTTTCCAGGTTCTTTTTGTTTCTCACAGTGAGCTAATATCTGAAAAAGTTCCGCTGATATGTCACAAATTTGATCTGATAGAGAAGATTCACTACAGCCTTTTACAGAATCTGAACTAGAAGGCCCGGTAGCCTTCTTTCTTGACTGCATGCCTCTCAATACTGTTAAAATGTGAGTCCTAAGACGTGGATCAGTAAATTCTTTTGCTGCCTGCAATGAAAGAAGTTGATTACAGTAGGGAAGTTCATTGCCATTAGCAGATGCCGACTGAACTATCATGAAAAATAAATTTCTCGCCCAACTGAACAAGGGAAGGGTAGAGGCCTTACCACTTGAACCACCATATCAAAAGGATACCCACCAACCTGCGCTTCTGAGAGAAATCCAACCTAACGGAACAATAATACAATTAGCATATGATACAGAAAGAAACACTTGCTTCCCATTTGAAATTACTCTCCATATATCTCCCTCTAAGCCTCTACCTACCCAGTCATTGTCTCTTGCTAAGAAAGCAAGGTACACAGTGCTCAACGGAATCTGGTGCATCTGACAAAAAAGGGTCACTAGATTCCAGCGCTGGCTTGCAGCTTTCTGTTGAGATCTTAACTCATGACCGTCACCATCCCCAGTCAACAACCATGACCCACATGTTTTTTCACCAGCATATACTAAAAGACTGGCCTTCTCCAGATGCTGAAGGACAAAAGATAAAGCTGAAGGTTGGTGATTCATAACAGGCCTCTGAGCATCCTCGTTATTTACACTAGCACTCTGGTGAAGGTAAAAATCTGCCAGAGCTTGAGCAAGAGAATCTGCAATAGTCACTTCACTAGAAACGGCATGCAACGTGGCACTGTTGGACAAGAGTTGGTTTTGTTGCAGAATTTGATTGGATTTATAGAAGGAATGTATCCGTCTCAACGCAGCAACATCAAAACGAAGCGCACTAGCAGATAAACCACAAATCTCTAGCAGTAAAGCACATGAAGCAACCAGCACATAGTCTTGATAATGGGTTATAGCCAAGGGAACAACCTGAAAGATAAACAATAACAAAAGAAAAACTGAAAGTAAGCAAATGAAAAATAGCGGTTCGTATGTAACATAATAATAGAATCATCTATCTTCAAAGAGACAAGCATAGAACTGATGATATGACAATCCTCACATCTTCATCTACTTTTATCAAAATTCTTTCATGAAATTTTGGAAGCAAGATCAAGCTACCAAATCATGTTCTACATAAGATTGTACGTACACACCAGCAGAAAAAACAAAGACAACGTAACATGGATTCAGAAACTATACGCCAACACAACTATACGGAAAGGTGTTGCAAAACAAGAGCCAAAGCTGCTTGCTGACAGTAAAGATGACACTGCAAAGTTTTGGTGTACTACAGAAGAACTCCAAAGGTCATAAATTTCTGACAGCAATGCTATCATATCCATCATTTAATAAACAATAAACTCATAAATTGTTTCTCCTGTAGTATTCAATAGCCATCTATAGAAAGATCTTACTAATCCTACATCAACTATTTTGGAAAGTTCAGATCCCTAAGCGGTAGAGAGCTCTAGCATAGGAAGACTACTCGGAAAAACTCAATACTTATGGTATTGCAGGTTTCAAGGCCAAACCAGGTATTTTCAAACTGCAGGTTCACTGCTTTTTTATGATCCAGCTCTTCCTTACGAAAGCAACAAAGAGCATGTGTCAAAACTTGTTTCTGTCGGCAAGTTGATGGTGTATTTGGATCTCGAAATTGTGTTAGTTGAAGCACCTTCACGTGCATCAATTAGGCACGCTTGGTCAGACCACATCATCTGATTCTCAACCTTAAAAAACCGGATCGTCATGTTGGACGTGTAAACCACGTTTTGCTGCAATTTGTCGTGCGAACTATGACATGCATTCACGTTTCTTTGTTCGTTCCCCAACATGAGAAGATGATAACTGCTGAAATTAAGAGTGGATACAAGAATCTCTCGGATTTTGGGATCACAATCCTCATTATTTTTCAGCAAAGTAGAAAAGAGACACTACAAACACTAAAAATTGATTCCGTCAGCTAACTGAAATTTCCTTTCAAGGGCATTCACCTCTCTCAAGTCTAGACATAATACTACTAAATATCTTCATGAACAGGTGTTAGACATACTATAAGATGCATGGCCCTTTTGGCAAGTATTAAGGCAAGTGATGCTGCAAACAAATTGCGTAAACATAGTTCTGGCTACATTTCGACTACTTAGCCATCAGGCCCACCACATACTCCCTCGGTCTTCTTTTTAATATGTACATTTTTCCATTTTGGGGTGTTTTTTTTTTTTTAATTGGTACACTTCACAGTTCTACCTTTTCCCATGAATAGAAGGTTGGCCCACCTAATTATTACACTTCTCTCCCTACTTTTTCTTTCATACTCTCTACCTTTTTCACTTTTTCCTTACTTTTACTGTCCTTCTCTCACTTTTGCACTTTTTACCTTGGTCCGCCAGAAAGCAAATGTACATATTAAAAAAAACGGAGGGAGTACTAGATATGAGCATATTTCTCCCGATGGAAATGAATTACAAAGAAGATGTGCCATAAAAGTCCAAAATAACATGACAGCAAGATTTAGGATCAATGTAATTTTTGCACTTAGGGATCGAAAATTAAAAGAAGGTAGACCATACAGAGGAAAGAAGACTCTCTTCATGTTGTGTCAGTGGAGAAAGCAGCATTTGCACATCTGATTGGACATTAGCTTGTCCACGAAGCGATGTACTAGATCTTCCTCTATCATTCACATCAGAATTCAGCCTTTGGACCCTAGAACCAAGAAGTTGATTGAAGGCAGCCAATGCGCGTCCTCGATTCAAGTGTTGCTCCAGAGCAAGTCCAGTTTCCTGACATTTAAAGGAATCCATATAATAGAATCATCATACAAGAGTATGAAGTGATACTTCGAGTTTCACGAGGAAACTCATGAAATTCAAATCTCCACATCAATCATCAATTTTCTATCAGGTAACGTGCGAGCAGGATGACAAGTTTCAAAAAGCTATAGGAGATGTCTGCTGGGCTCATATAAACAGACCAGAAGAGTCTTATCAGTTCACTCCCTTACACGACCATGAGCCTAGATTCAACCATAAATAACATACCTTCCTTCACATTTGCATACCACACCAACTATTTTACTTGTCTAAGATGTTAAATGCTTCTTTTGCACGCAGGAACACACTAATCCAAGAGATAAAGGCATGAAAACTGAAAGGAAGTGCAACGTATAACTTTGGCTCACCTCTACTGATGAAGGATACAATTCCTGTTCAATTTGTTTCTGAATTGCTGCTTCCCAGGACATTGCACTAATCTCAGAGTATTCCTGGACATTCATAAGAAATTCTATATCATGCTGCAGATAAGCTTCTTCAGCTGTCAGGCTTGTCATTGACTGCCATCCCAGTAGCATTCACACAGCATGCCAGCAACAATAGATAAGATGAAATAAAATAAACAAAATTAAAACAATAATTTGCGAGACAGAGGGAAGGGATACACTCAGATCAAGTCATCAAGGAGAACTCTTAATTGTTGTCACAGAATACTGAAACTGTAAGTGCTTTATTGCCTAAATGAGTCATAATTTTTCAAACTTTGCTTCTAGCACTAGCAGAAATTGCTTATTTCATACAACATATCTTTAGGTCAAGGTTTCTTTTCTTCAGTGGAAAGAAAAGAATTATTTGATGAAGAAAGAGAAACATACTACTCCCCCAATCCCATATTAGATGATACACTTTCTTTATTCGTACGTCCCACATTAGTTGATAGTTGTTACACTTCTATAAATGGCATGGGAGTATAGTAGAAATATTATTTTTTAATATTAATGGGTCCCATATATAATAATTTAATAACCTCCCCCACCTCCAAATTCCCTATGATATGCCCCTCCAACATGTATTTATGCACTAAAACCAATTACTCTCAATAAAATAAGTTAGTCAAACAACACTCCTAAAACTCTGTGTGAGTCAAACTATATCATCTAATATGGGAGGGAGCACCTAGATGGCAAAAACACGAGTATGACACAAAGACTGTTACCACAATTTTGATAAATATCCATAAGGAACATTTCCAAAACCCCTAGATCACAAATTCCATAGCAAGATTATTCTTGTCTCTGAAGAGTACCTAGCACTCTAACATGGAATTTTTAACAAGCTAAGACCATTTTTCTCATACAAATACAAAGATACTAGGTTGGAGTGCTAAAAGAAAAGCAAAGGGAATAGACCTTGGTGCTCTGTCAGTTAAGTCACCAAATTTCCCCCTTTTTCTCCTATCCATAGTATAAGGTAACCTGTGACCCCTATTACGCCACCGAAATCAATAAAATGGCCATTTTTTTTACAAGAGTAGTCGAACAACAAAAAGAAATAAGTTTAAACACCATAATCGAGCAAGTACAACCCATCCTTTCCCCCTTCCTTCCCACCAGGCCACCACCATCTCCACCAGCTGCCCGACCTTCATCTGCTTCCGCCACCACCTACGATTTCCTACCATCACATACATCCACTAGACATTCCCTATACCTACCACCCGATTTTGCATAGTGCTTACCATTGCTACCATTTGTAGCTTGAAAGAGGCAGGTAGTTAACCACATCTTTTCAGGCTAGACTGGCAGACACCACTTACAGGTTTTGGCAAACCAAAGACTTCGACCACCAAACAAATCGCAAAAACAAGGTAGAGATTCATTCACAGAGGGACTGACAGCTGTAGCTTTTATTCTTTTGTTACTTTTGCAAAGTCCAAATCAATGGATGATCATCTCACTAAAGCCCACAATGAAGCATACAG
This sequence comes from Patellifolia procumbens, assembly GCA_947645195.1. Taxonomy (NCBI): domain Eukaryota; kingdom Viridiplantae; phylum Streptophyta; class Magnoliopsida; order Caryophyllales; family Amaranthaceae; genus Patellifolia; species Patellifolia procumbens. The sequence continues at coordinate 946 of CANSGD010001393.1, read as the reverse complement.
TCGTCAAATCACCGAATCAAACAAGCCATGGTCAAGAAGAAAGAGAGATCAGTTGACAGATTCTGACTTCGCAATGGACGATACTGGGCGTTTGGTCATTCTCCATGGTACAGCGATAAATATATACAAAGGAGAGAGAGAGAGAGAGACAAAAAGGTGGGGGTAGACACTTCACTCTGACGATTAGACCGCAGAGGCAGGGTTGTACTTGATGGGAGAGAAAGAGAATGCCTATAACATGTTTCCAATTGCCGGTAACTGGTAGAATCGTAGTTTAAGGCACGCAGGGCCAGAGTAAACCCTTTTCTATTTCAACCCAAGCATGTTCTGCATTCACTAACCCGTATTTAAGTTGGATATACAATTGGAACAAAAATTTCTCATCTAACATCACATATCATACATTTTTACAAAAAACATTTTTAAGAAATAAGTATTAAGAACTAGAATGCAGTAGCTCATTTTACTTGCATAATCTCATCACTCCATAATGGAGGCTATATCCCATGAATATGATGAAGATTACGAATGTAAGTTAACTAACATGAAATTACATCTTTTATGATTTTATATCAATTCCCAATGTGAAGAAACTGATTAGTATTTCCATTACAACCCAAATATAAAATGGTTTTCCCTTTCTTGCTTCCTTGCATTCTGACTTATATTGATTCCCATTAGGTGAACCATCAACACTTAGGAACAGAGCATGACTCCTGAATCTTTCTCCTAATTGTAGTTCACTAGCAAGCAACATACAAAATGAGCTGTTACAACAGTCAGTTGAGTCAGTAGTCAGTACTCAGCAAACCCCAGAACTCCGATGCCACGCAAACAAGCTTATCCGCAAGTGACATCCTAATTTGTCAACAAAGCAAATAAACCAAGCATATAATCCAACCGAAGTCAGATTATTAATTTTTTCTGGAGACTTGATGGCGACTCA